>ML786997.1:445098-492130 GCA_009831015.1 Picea engelmannii | reverse complement strand
TATTGGAGCCTGAAGCCATCACTGACACAAGAATTCGCCAACTGAGGAATAGATCCATTTCAGAGTATCTCATTAAATGGAGGAAACTATCGGCTGAAGATTCCACTTGGGAAGATGAGTCTTTTATACAGAAGCATCCAAATTTACTCAAGCATTGCGGACAACACTTGTCTCAAGGGGAGGGGCATGTTAAGCCCTAATATTGGCTCATTACCCCTTAATTGGGTCATATTATATTAGTACTATTATTTTATTTATGTCGGCTTTAGGCCATTAGTTGTAATTATACCTTCTAGTCTCCTATATATACAAAGGAGACTTTTTCATTTTGAATGATCTTGTACTTGAACATTTAAGTGGGGTAAAAGGAGGTTGCCCCCTCGAAGAGGCTTATTATCTGAAATTATCTCTTTTTCAAGGCGTTGAGTACTTTTTCTAAGGTTTTTCTATGCTATATTGATATTTGGTTCTTAACACTTTCTTTCTGATAATTAGTTTCTCAGATAGTAATTGGATGCTCACATGGTTAATTTATTAGTACTAGGCCTGTGGTATAAAATTGTTGTCTGCATGCTTGAGCAATGGGTTATCCCAAGCTCAACCTCTTCCCTAGTAGTTTAAAACTTAATCCTATTTGTTGTCAAGTTGGTTTATAATGGTTTGCATATCTCATACCAGTCCCATCCAAGAGAAAATACATAAGAGAATAGTCCTAACTAAAGGAAGAGCCTTCAGAAGAAAACACAAACCCATCGATAATTTGGTCGGATTGCAAGATCTGGAGAACCATTCCATTGTTAAACACTGCAGATTCTAATTGGGCCTCGGTGGCGGTTTTGCTGCCTACTGTTGAATCAAGGAAATTAATACCCATCAACAGAATTGGTGCTAGAAGGATGGCCTGACAATGAATGGATGAATATATATTTTATATAGTTTTTCAAACAATCTACAAATTCATAACAGTCCACATGCATGGCTAGTCATTTACAAGACAACCCACACATGCTGAGTACTCCCGAAACAATTAACTCTCCCCAACCCGAGGAAGAACAATTGTTCCCTGAACTACCTTACTCTCTTCCTCACAAGGAATTAAATCAGTTTAGAAGACTCACAAGAGCCTACGCCTGACAGATCGATGTGTTTCCCTTAGCTCTAATACTTCCTCGAAGAAAAAAAATAAGCAGGTCGGTGGTCAATACTCCCAACAAAGTTTTCATACACACAATAGAAGACTTAATAGACTTCACGATCACTGAAATTGAACACCCTCTAAATATTATCCCTGAGATGTCGACCGACGATGTCTCTGAGCCATACGAATTTTCAAAAGAAGAAGATTTCGACTCAGATTCCGAAGATATGGAAGGTAATAACAACCATGAGGAGGAAAGGGAAATCCCACCTCAGAACAACCAACCTTGGTTGTTCGGAGATGCTGTGGCCATCCCTAGATGAGTACATAATCTTTCCTGGCACCTGGAGAAGCTGCTTACCAAGTACGACCCCGAGACTTCAGGTTTGCTTGAATATGATATCAAGAAGTTCATACTAGCGATCAGAATTATGAACGTCCAACATGAAGATGTAGTCTGTAGAATTTTCCCCTACATGTTTTAAAATTCATCTTCCACGTGGTATTTTAATCTACTAGTAGGATCTATAACTAACTGGACCAAATTCCAGAAAGATTTTATAAATACATTTGTGGAGGCAATTTCTATAGGAGCTCTGATGGATGAGTCGTTCACAACCACCATGAGTCTAAAATAAAGGGTCAAATATTTCAATTAAAGATTCATGACCATCTTAAACAAATTCCATCCTATGGAAAAACTAACTCAGGAGTTGCAAATTGAGGTTTATGCTAATGCGCTCCCAGCTTCTATTTCTATGTTTGTAAAAAGGGCTACCAAGCAAACCCTGGCAGAAAATTTTGAAGAGGCTAAGACAATAGAATTCCATATGAACGGATGTAAATAAGGCCAGGCCTCTCTAGTAAATAAAGATGCCCAGCCTCCTCCCAAGAGAGGACTCCTTTTGACTAGACCACTGGGAAAACCAATTGAATAGACTCCCGACAAGGGTAATGGAGATATAGAAAATATACAATGAATGGTTAAGAAATTATCAAACAAGATCATAGACATGAAGAGAAATGCAGGAGAGGGAAACCAAGGCCAAAGGCCCCATAATCCTTTCTTTGAGAGAAACCTTCCTTTCAAAGAAATTGAACCACCCCTATCTAACTTAAATATTGATCTACAGAATGTTGCATCTGATTCTTTCTGTACTTATAACCAGGAAAACCACTCTGAAAGAGACTTCCCTCAATGGGTGCATGCCATGAATTTGATGGCCAATCGGTTTCTAGATGAAGTCTCCCTAACCGAATAGCCAAGAATTTCAGTTATGAATATTGTTGACCAGGAAGAGATTGATCCACCACAAGATACAACCATGCTTATATGGGACCCTGACCTAATCATGCCTTCCGATGACCTGTTTGAGTCTTAGGAACAACCCGCGGAAGTCTCGGTGATACAAACACGTAGTAAAGGTCCACCTGGCTCGAAAGATCCCGCTTCCACCCAGACCTTGAGGAGTAAGGAATCTCCCAATCATTTGAAAACACCTTTCGATCTCGGTAAAAACCCTATAAGCATCCATACCTGGGAATCACCCAAACTAGATTACAACGTGGTCGAAGATTTGAAGAAGTTAAAGGATAATATATTAGTTATGGACATATGCAGGATTCCTCAGCAAAAGGACTTTCTGTTACAAGATTTGAACTCAGTAGAAAACCAGATGATGAGCAATGGTCAGGAAATAAATCTATCTCCCACTGATCTAGTGAGCAAAACAACCATGAACACCTACTTGAAAGATAGAAAGGAAAAACCTTTTGTCCCACCATTCCTCTTAACATTTGAAGTATTTAACATGAACCTTCACAATTGTTTGGTAGATTCTGGGGTGTCTTCCAACGTTATGCCCTTGTCTATTTGCAAAAAATTAAATGTCATTCCTCTCAAGAGTGATAAACGTGTCATACAAATAGACAGAACCCAGGTCAAGGTCATGGGAGAACTCAAGGATGTAATGATCAGGATAGCGACACATCTCAAGTTTGTGCAAGTGATTGACATCATTGTAGTATATATTCTAGATACCTATGGGTTATTACTAAGTCGAGATTGGTCTAAAAAGCTAAACGGATACTTCAGTACAGATCAAGCACACCTTTGGCTACCACTGAAGGGATATAAGAAAATGATCAGAATTGATAGAGAGAGATATATGAAACATATGGTCACTGATCTAGAAACCCTGAATGAACCCTCATCCATAGATTTCCCCATGTTGGGAAATTATTCCTGTGATTCCCACTTCAAAAAAAATTCTCCTCTCTTGTTCGATGTCCCTCTCACTCAAAAATATGAAATGGTTTTTTAAAAGAAGTTGTCGATACCAGCAGGAGACACCCTCTTCTGTCAAAACCCTATGTTGGGGATTATAGAACAAACGATAGGAGGGAAAGAAATTAACAAGGGAAAGGAAAAGAGCAATTTTCGTTCACAAATTTGGACTCTCTATTTTGATGGATCTAAATTGCAAGAAGGGTTAGGAGCAGGGTGCATCCTCATTGATCCTAAACATAAACATCATTTCCTATCTTGTAGGCTAGAATTCGAATGTACCAACAACACTGTCGAATATGAAGCTCTAGTACAAGGATTAAAGAAAGCCATAGATTTGAATGTCAAAGAATTGAAGGTTTTCGGAGACTCTGAAATTATTGTTAGACAAGTAATAAATACTATACATTGCAATTCCCCACACCTAAAGAATTATCAACAGGAGGTGCATAGGTTAATAGAAAATTTTGAAGCCTTCAATATTATAGCGATCCCCAGAGAAAATAATATTCTTGCTGACTCCTTGGCCACAATTGCTTCCAGGCTGTCACCTCTAGAGGATTATGAAGCCTCCCGATTCATTGTGGAGATGCTCTACAAACTGTCGGTGCCTAATAATATTTGTAATTGGAAAGTCTTTTAAGGAGATGAACATATCATAAAATTCCTGACTAACCAATATAATTTCAAAGATTTGGCTATTGACAATGAAGTATGCCAAGAGAAACCGATAGAGACTAATCCTCAGACAAGACAACCTATGGATAAATCAAAGTCTCACACAATCCCGAAAGGGATAGCTAATCTAGAAAATCTGTTTGATCTGAAAGAGAAATTTAAGGGACTTAAAAACGCAAAGACTGGTAGCTCTTGTCCCTTGCATGAAACTATAAATATTGGGACCCCAGAAAACCCAAAGAATGTGAATCTTGGCAAGACTATATCTAAGGAAGAGAGGAAATCTTATCTCAAATTGTTCAGAAAAATACCAATATGTATTTGCATGGTCCTATAGAGATTTGAAAACGTATGATGCCCACATCATTCAATAGACTATCCCACTAAAACCCAAAGTGAAACCTTTCCAACAGAAGCTATGAAAGTATCAACCATCCCTAGAACCTCTCATGTATCAGGAATTAGAGAAGCTTTTAGATGCAAATATCATTTTCCAGGTTAGACATTACGCATGGGTAGCAAATCTGGTTCCTGTAAAGAAAAAGTCTGGATAAATTCGTTTATGCGTAGATTTTAGAAATCTCAACAGAGCTTCAGAAAAGGACAATTACCCAGTCCTGCGATGGAACAACTCCTGTAGACCATGTCTAGCTCAGAGATTTTCTTTCTACTAGATGGTTTCTCATGTTACAACCAAGTCCTGGTTTCGGAGGAAGATCGTTTAAAAACTACCTTTCGAACCAAGTGGGGAACCTTCTCTTATAAACGCATGCCTTTTGGGTTAATTAACGCAGAAGAGATCTTCCAAAGGGCCATGGACATATATTTATGATGAATAATCAACAAGTGTGTGGTAGTGTATCTAGACAACGTAAAAGTGTATTCAAAGAATAGAGAAGAGCACATCCAACACTTAACTCAGATTTTTGAAAGGTGTAGGAAATACGATATATCCTTAAACCCTAAGAAAAATATCTTCGGTGTCGAGGAAGGTAATTTGTTGGGTCACATTATATCTCGAGCAGGAATTCACATAGACCCAGAAATGATTAAGGCCATAGCTCAACTCCCCTTTCTCCATAACAAGAAAGCTATGCAGTCTTTTTTTGAGCAAATCAATTTTGTGAGGAAGTTTACTCCCGATTTCATAGAAATCATCAAACCCATACAAAATTTGATTCACAAGGATGCTGAGTTTAAGTGGGATGATGAGCATAAAGGTTCTTTCAGAAATATCAAAGCTACTATATCTCGGGCTTGGTGTTGCGAAGTCTCGATTTCAATAGAGACTTCTTCCTCTATAATTTTTCTTCCGACCAATCGTTAGATTCATTTTTGACTCAGAAGGATGATGAAAACAACAAGGCCCCAATGTCATTCATGAGCACTAATATTCAAGGAGTTGAGCTCAATTATCCTACTATAGACAAACAAGCCTATGCGGTATATAAAGCAGTAAAACATTTCAGGTCTTACATCCTCAAGAACCACAGTAACGTAATTGTGTCGCACCCTGCAGTCTGATCCTTGTTTAATCAACAATAAATTGGGGAAATAAGAGGGAAATGGATGGAAGTAGTCTAAGAATTTGATCTAGATATGAAACCTACCAAACTAGTAAAAGGACAAGGGTTATGCAGGCTTGCAGCTGAATGTTGAAATTACTAAGACAACTGAGAGGGGGGGTGAATCAGTTGTTATTATGCTTAAACAATTTTAAGTCTATTAAAACATTCTTAATCTTTCTTCAGGTGATCATCAATATTATAAAACATATGGACAACATAAATAATGAGCATCAGTCACACATAAGATATACACAAAGACATATTTTCACGAGGAAACCCATAAAGGGAGAAAATCTCTTCTTCTTTGAAATGATAGGCAGTCTTTTAAGTTCTGTACATCATCTATAATTGAGCACCAAATCAATGTGAGGCTACTACCTCTGTTTTACAAGCTCCAACTTGTTTGAGAGCACCAACTCTTTGGTTTCTCTAGCACCCACTAGAAGGAAGCACCAACTCCCTAAGTGTTCCAGCACCAACTGAATGGAAGCACCTACTTCCACTTATACAAGAACCAACTTGTTTGAGAGAACCAACTCTCTGGTTTCTCTAGCACCCACTATAAAGAAGCACCAACTCCTTGAGTGTTCCAGCACCAACTGGATGGAAGCACCAACTTCCAGTTACATAGGCTCCAACCTGTATAACAGAGAACACTTGTTCTCCCTTACACCACCCTGCCACCCTGGTTTCTCTGGCTGCAACCAGATGGAAGCTACAAATTCCTATGCTCAAGCACCCACTTGAAAATCAAGGAAAACAATCCTCCCTAGCACCTCCCTACCACCCTTATTACAAAAAAATGATTGAATAACCAACAACATAGATAAATCAATTCTTACCACTTCTTCACTGTTTTGCAATCCTTCTCTGCTACACTATTCTTCTGCTATGTTCATACTTGGCTTGACTTGATGTCTCTTTCTATCTGTTATTTTTCTATCCTTATCATGCTCTTTGATGTGTGCACATTCTTCTCTCTTCACCTTTTATCCTCTGTTCAACTTATGTTCCTTATCTTTGAGTTTTCTTCACACTACGCATACTGTAATTTTAGCTTTCTATAGTTCAACTCATTTTTCAGTCAGAATAGCCAACCACACACAGTCACTGCATGTTTCTTTTATGCACTACAACCCCTTCAGTTACCCCTCAAATCCCTAGAACAACGCTTCAGCAACTGAAACTCCAAGCATCCAAGAACCATGATTCGGTTCTGATAACTAAATCATAACTGAACAATTAATCGTGAAGAGGAACAATAGCCCTTTGATTAGATTTCCATGTATCCAACACTATTGGATTACAAGCACAGGGTCTCACGTTGATTTCTCCATTTCGCATTTCAGTATTTCGACATTTCATCATTCTTTATGATGAGATATCTTGATGCTCCATGTTGCGATCCTTGAAACTATGAAAAAGGAGCTAATCGAGACTAGATCCTTCCCTTCTTTTGACCACCAGTGGTGACCATAGGCTGTGCCAAAAGGTGTTTCGCAATTTTGCATTTTGACATTTCGTGATTTCTCATATTGCGAGTTCGATAGTTTAGGGAACCCCATTCCTTTGACTTTCCAATCAGTGAAATGATGATCTTTCACCACGTTTCCTATGGACCCAACGATCCAGATCTTATCATGATTTCAAAACTTCATGGGCCTTCGTCGTGTCT
Organism: Picea engelmannii; assembly: GCA_009831015.1. NCBI lineage: Eukaryota > Viridiplantae > Streptophyta > Pinopsida > Pinales > Pinaceae > Picea > Picea engelmannii. The sequence continues at coordinate 484,784 of ML786997.1, read as the reverse complement.
GATCAATGGTCTAGATAAATCCTCGATCTAACGGCTAGGATTATTTCACGATTTCGCATATCATGAGTTAGAGAGGTTAGAGAACTCCTTCCTTTGACCTTTCAGTCAGTGAAATGCCAATATTTCACCATATGTCCTCTGGCTTTAACGGTCAGGATCATTTCACAAATTCACGAGCCTTCATTGTGCTTGATCAACGGTCTAGGATATCCCTTTGATCAATGACTCAAATTAATTCACGATTTCACATATCACGAGTTTGAGAGGTTAGTTCACTCCTTCCTTTGACCTCTTAGTCAACGAAATGTTGATCTGTAACCACGTTTCCTCCCCGAAGATGGACGGTCCTCCTGCTTTCGGGATTTTGGAATTTGGCATTTCGCAACTTCGGGACTCCTGTGATGAAGAGTCTCAACTCTTGACTCCTCCAAATCCTGGTATCTGAAACTATGAAATGGATATTAAGTCATGGTTTGATGTGCCTATTTCAGGATTTTGGTGTTTCACATTTTGAAACTTCGGGACTCCTATGATGAAGAGTCTCGACTCTTGACTCCTCCAACTCCTGGTATCCGAAACTCCAAAATGGATATTAAGTCGTGGTTTGATGTGCCTGTTTTGGGATTTCAATGTTTCACATTTCACAACTTCGGGATTCCTGTGATGAAGAGTCTCGACTCTTGACTCCTCCAACTCCCAGTATCCAAAACTCTGAAATGGATTTTACGCTTTTGATCTTGCCATGCGATCATTGTTGTGTTGCTGGTCTTGCCACTTTCTCTTGTTCGTCATCATCGGGCTGAGCTTGCCATCAATGAAAAACAAATAATTTTCCTTCTATTTACCTGTAATAAATATGCCAACAATCTCCCCCTTTGGAATTGATGGCAACCTTGAAGGACATCCAACTATACCATTGTAGCATCCTTGAAATTACCACACTTTCTCCCCCATTGACATCAATGTCAAAGAAGAAACATGCTCCCCCTAAGTTGTTGCAGTACATACTCCCTCTGTCAACTATGAGCATCTTAGAAATACAATATATATTCAATAAGGAATCCCCCTAACCAGGTGAACAGATTAGACGAAAGAAGTTATAACCCCCAAATTTTGACGAAGATACCCAAAAGGGGTCCCTGCTAACGGTTTAGTAAAAATATCAACTATTTGTTTTGTGGAAGGGATATAATTCAACTGAACAACTCTGTTTGTAACTTGTTCTCTAAGAAAATGGTATTTTATTGGGATATGCTTAGTCTTGGAATGAAGAACATGATTCTTGGAGACACTAATGGCACTAGTGTTATCACAATGAATTGTAATCGGATCATTATAGTTTACCTTCAAATATACAAGAGTTTGGATCATCCACAAAATCTGAGTGTAGAAAGTAGCAGAAGTAATGTACTCTGCTTCTGTAGTCAATAAGGAAATAGATCCATGCTTCTTACTAAGCCATGCTACCAATGATTCACCCAGGAAGAATGCACCTCCACTGGTGCTCTTTCTCTCATCCACACAATTTGCCCAATCTGCATCTGAATAAATAGTTAACTGAAAATTCTGATTTCCGGGATACCACAAACCATAAGTCATTGTTCCCTTCAAGTATTTAAATATCCTTGTGATATCTACCAAATGACTTTGTTTAGGAGTAGACTGATAATGACCTACCATTCCAACAGCTTGCATTATATCAATATGGGATGCTGTGATGTACAAAAGACTGCTTATCATAGAGCGATATGTCCTTTGATCAACATCCGATGAAATATCATCTTTACTAAGCTTGCAACCAACCACCATAGGTGTGCTAATAGGAGAGGAATCCTCCATCTGAAATTTCTTCAACATCTCTTTCAAATATTTTTCTTGAGAGATAAATATTCCTCCATAACTTTGATTTACTTGTAAACCAAGAAAATATGATAGTTCTCCTATCATGGACATCTCAAATTCTATTTACATAGAGTTAGCAAACCACTAGACAGATGATTCATTAGTACAACCAAAAATAATATCATCTACATAAACCAAAACAACTAGTAAATTATCACCTTCAGACTTAATGTAGAGATTGTTGTCAACAGTACCTTTCTTGAACACTTTGTCTTGTAAAAATTTGTCCAGTCTATAATACCAAGCTCGTGGTGCTTGTTTCAGTCCATATAAGGTATTCTTCAAATTGAAAACATAATTAGGATTATCTGTCAATGAGAATCCTTTAGGTTGCTCCATATATACTTCTTCCTCTAGATCTCCATTAAGAAATGCTGACTTAACATCCATCTGATAAAATTTAAAGTTCTTATGACATGAATAAGCAAGAAACATTCTGATGGCTTCCAATCTTGCCACTGGTGCAAAATTTTCATCAAAGTCCCGACCTTCAACTTGTGCATACCCTTTAAAGACCAATCTGGCTTTATTTCTAACAACTTGTCCTTTTTCATTCATTTTATTCTTGAACACCCATTTAGAACCTATTGAATTCTTATCTTCAGGTCTAGGGACAAGCTCCCAAGTGTTGTTCTTCTCAATCTGATCAAGCTCTTCATTCATAGCTCTAATCCAATCATCATGTTGGTTGGCTTCATAAAAAATTTTAGGTTCAGTCATAGATAAAAAAGCAACATGAGATTGTTCTGAGTCTTTAATCAATTTCCTTCTTGTTTGAACTCCTTTATTTATATCTCCAATTATCTGATTTTCAGGATTATTCTTTCTAACAATTCTGAGAGGTGATTTTGCTTCTTCTTGTTGATTTGTGTCAGTTAGAGTATTCATATCTTCATATGATTTAGATTCTTCTTTTTCTGATCCTTGGACCTGTTCATCTTCATATTCAACTATATCTTTTGTGCTTGGATCATCACTGCTTACATTTCTGACCGGGATTTCTTCATCAACTTTTATGTCTACACAATCAACCAGTTTATGCAGTCTCTTATTGTAACATCTGTCCCCTTTAATGTTTGTAGCATAACCCAAGAAGATACCTTCATCAACCCTCTCATCATATTTGCCAATATTTTCATCATTGTTCTTGATATAACATTTACTCCCAAAGACCTTAAAATGCTTGATTGAAGCAAGTCGTCCAAACCATAGTTCATAAGGAGTCTTGTCACTGTGTGGCCTGAGATGAGCTTTGTTAAGGATATGAACAACTATATGAATTTCTTCTACCCAATATGTCTGAGGTATGTTCCTTTCATTCATCATTGATCTTGCCATTTGTTGTACTGATCTATTATGCCTCTCAACAACTCCATTTTGTTGTGGAGTCCTTGGAATTTTGTACTCTCTTTTGATCCCATGTTTATCACAGAACTCTTTGAAGTTCCATGAACTAAACTCTCCTCCTCTATCAGACCTTACTACCTTTAATATTTTTCCTGTTTGATTCTCAGTCAGAGCCTTAAACACTTTGAATTTTTCAAATGCTTCAGATTTTTCATTCAAAAAGGCAACCCATGTTACTCTAGAATAATCATCAATAATCAACATAAAATAATTTTCTTTTCCTTTACCTTCTTTCCTTGATGGTCCACATAAATCCATATGTACTAACTGGAGAGGTTTTTCTATTGAAGGAAAGTTTTTAGATTTGAACTGAGTGTGAGTAAGCTTTCCTATCTAACAGGGTTTACAAAAAGAGTCATATGGATTTGATATCTTTGGAAGATATTTTACTGCCCCATTGTTTCTGAGCTTGATTATATGATCAAAATTTAGGTGTCCAAGTCTCCTATGCCACAACCAACTTTCATCATACTTGCTTAAGTGGCATTGTTATTTTTCTTCTTTTAACACATAGACATTGTTTTCTGTTCTTATCCCTTTTGCAACTAGCTATCCTGAATTCACAGATTTTATTCTACAGTCTTTAGAAGTAAAAAGGAATTCACATCCTCGGTCATAGACTTGACTGACACTAAGAAGATTATGTTTCATACCTTCTACAAACAACACATATTGAGCTTTCCCTTTGCCATTACTCAAAGTTACCATTCCTTTACCTTTTATTTTTCCTAGTGCATCATTTCCAAAAGTTACATTCCCTGATTTGCTTTCACTTAGAGTTAGAAACTTACTTTTGTCTCCAGTCATATGTTTGGAACATCCACTACCAATATACCAGGGATTCTTTTGTCTTTGGGATGATAACACTAGTCCACACTTGTCATCTTCTTTCTTCTTCCAAACCTTGACATTTTTAGTAGTGGGGATCAAATCTGGCTTGTAATTCCTTAAGCAACAATCTGCAGCTTTATGTCCATAATTATGATAGATGTAACATTCTAGTTCACTAAATAGAAGATCATAGCAATTGTTATGCTCATAAATATTGTTATGTTTAACCTGCATCCTTTTCCCAGCCATTGCATGATTTATAGTCTGAGGTTGTTTGTTGCTTGGTTGTCTCGATCTTTGTTGTGGAAGATGGTTATTCATTGAATATCTTGATTGTTCATATCTAAATCTTAAAGAACAGTTTATAACTTTGTGACCAAAATTAGAGCAGAAAAAACAATAACCATAGGAAAAACCTTTGTACCTTGAAAAAGTATGTCTTCTTTGAGGAGGTCGATTTCTTTCATGCCGATAATCTCTCTGATCTGCAGATTCGATTCTTGTACTTTTTATTTCATTCCTTCTTGGTGGCCGATTTTCTTTCTTTGTTTCTGCAGAGTGACTGTTGTCAATGTTTGAGGATTTGCCAAACTTGATAGGTTCTGTATTACTTGGATGATCACTACTTGATCCTTCTTCACACCCCAATACAACTTTCAACTTTGGGTTTCTTTGCTGATTTAGAATGGAGGTTAATCCTTCTGAGGCTTTAATACTTGGCAGATTTTGGTGATATAATCCCGTAAACTTCTCCATTTCTTTTCTGGTTTTTACTATCTCTTCTTCTAAGGCTTCACACCTCACTTTATTCTCTCACAACTATTGTTTCAGTATGTCTTATGTTTTCTTTGCCTCTTCTAACTCCACTTTTAGTAGAGAAAAGTTTTAATCACGGTTTTCACCATTCATTTTAAACTACATCAACAACTGTTTTTTTTTTCTCTTCTTACATCTGAGTCTGTCAATTTCTTCCAAAGAACTGATTAATTCACCTTCCATATCCACCACATCTTCTTCATCATCCATTTCAACCCCTGTGTGCTCATCATCAATATCTCCCATAGCCATAAGCATAAAATCATTCCTTTTTCTTCACATGATGAATCACTATCTATGTCTTTTGAGGAATTGTCATTATTTGCACACAATATTTTCTTCTTACTATATTTCTTGAATTTGTACTTCTTTTCATCATCAATGTTCTAGTCCTATTTCTGAATGGGAAACTTAGATGAAAAATGACCTATCTTACCACAGTTAAAACATTTGAAGGGAAGCTTGCCTTGATATTTTCCTGATCCTTTCTTTAACCTTCTCACAAATTTTTCCTCAATATCATCTAAATCTGAATCAGTATTCTTGTCTTCTTTAAAAGATCCTTCTCTAGTAATGGATTTATCTTTGTTGATTCTCATTTCATATGCAGTTAAATTTCCTAGAATTTGATCAATGGACAGAGTTTTAAGATCATTTAGTTCTTCTATTGCAGAGACTTTTGGATTAAATTTATCAAGCAAAGACCTTAAAATCTTCTGAACTAAAATTGATTCTTCAAACCTCTCACCAAGACCCTTCATGGCATTCACAAGTTCTTCAACTCTTAAAAAATACTTTCTAACGGTTTCATATTCATTCATCTTTAGTTGTTCAAACTTCAACCTAAATGTTTTAAGTTTGGCATCTTTTACTTTCTCATTTACTTCATAGTCGCTAATAAGTTTATCCCACGTTTCTTTGGAAGTTTGAAGATGCATCACCTTTACAAACTCAGCTTCTACAAGTCCATTCAAGATAGCATTCATTCCCTTAGCATTAAAGATAAATTCTAACTTATCATCCTTGGAAGCTAGCACAACAGGCTTTATGTATCTAGTCTCTACTACATCCCAAACATCATCACCTAAGGCCATTAGGTATGTTCTCATTCTAACCTTCCAAAAGGAAAATTTTGTTCCATCAAATAGAGGAGGCTTACTGGCTTAAGTCCCTTCATGAATTTTCATGTTTAAGCTTACAGATCTACCTTTAAATAAAAGGAACCCACTCTGATACCAATTGAGATAGTCCAGCTTAGCTGGACTATCTCCTTCCCTTCTCGTGACAACCAGTGGTGACCAAAGGCTACGCCAAAAGGTGTTTCACAATTTCGCATTTCGACATTTCACGATTTCACATATCGCGAGTTCGAGAGGTTAGGGAACCCCGTTCCTTTGACTTTCCAATCAATGAAATGACGATATTTTTCCACGTGTCCTATGGACCCAACGGTCCATATCTTATCATGATTTCAAAACTTCATGGGCCTTTGTCGTGTTTGATCAACGGTCCAGATCAATCCTCGATCTGACGGATAGGATTATTTCATGATTTCGCATATCGTGAGTTAGAGAGGTTAGAGAATTCCTTCCTTTGACCTTTCAGTCAGCGAAATGCCAATCTTTCGCCATGTGTCCTCTAGCTTCAATGACTAGGATCATTTCACAAATTCACGAGCCTTCATTGTGCCTGATCAATGGTCCAGGATATCCCTTTGATCAACGACTCATATTAATTTTCAATTTCGCATATTGCGAGTTTGAGAGTTTAGGGAACTCCTTCCTTTGACCTCTCAGTCAGTGAAATGATAATCTGTAACCATATGTCCTTCCTGAATATGGACAGTCCTCCTGCTTTCAGGATTTTGGTGCTTCACATTTCGCAACTTCGGGACTCCTGTGATGAAGAGTCTCGACTCTTGACTCCTCCAACTCCCAGTATTTGAAACTCTGAAATGGATATTAAGTCATGGTTTGATGTGCCTGTTTCAGGATTTCGACGTTTTTCATTTCGCAACTTCGGGACTCCTGTGATGAAGAGTCTCGACTCTTGACTCCTCCAACTCCCGATATCTGAAACTCCAAAATGGATATTAAGTCATGGTTTGATGTGCCTGTTTCAGGATTTCGGCGTTTCGCATTTTGCATCTTCAGGACTCCTATGATGAAGAGCCTCGACTCTTGACTCTTCCAACTCTTGGTATCCGAAACTCTGAAATGGAGATTAATTCATGGTTTGATGTGCCTGTTTCAGGATTTTGGTGTTTTGCATTTCACAACTTCGGGACTACTGTGATGAAGAGTCTTGACTCTTGACTCCTCCAACTCCCAGTATCCAAAACTTTGAAATGGAGTTTACGCTTCTAATATTTCCATGCAATCATCGTTGCACTGCTGGTCTTTCCACTTTCTCTTGTTCATCATTGTTGGGATAAGCTTGCCATCAATGACAAACAAATACTCTACCTTTTGTCTGCCCATAATAAATATGCCAACACCGAATCCCAGGACCAAGTAAATGAAGATTCTATATGGGAGAGAGAAATGGCACTATGGTGTGGCGAAGTATCATACATCTCCCCAGGACAAGATTCTGATTTAGCTTATGTCCTACACCATGAGACTTGTCTGGAAAACCTCAACCCTAGGGAAAGGAGAGCCCTCAGGTTAAAATTTGCAAAGTATCACCTTATAAATTCAATACTCTTCTTGATCAATTATGATGGAGTACTATTAAGATTTCTCAGACATGAAGAAGAAGAAAAAGTGCTAAAGGAGCTCCATGATGGCCTGGTTGGGTAAACTTTCGTAGGAAACTCCACTGCTCATAAGATTTTGGGAGTTGACTATTATTGGCCCACCTTGTTTAAGGATGCTCATTCTTATGCTAGAAACTGTAAAACTTGTCAAATGAGTGTTGGGAGGGAGAAGAGAGCAACAATCCCACTCCAACTGGTGATTGTCTCTAGGCCTTTTGAGCAATGGGGGTTGGATATCATAGGAGAAATTACACCTAGATCTTCAAAACTACACAAGTACATTCTTACTGCCATCAAATTTTTCACGAAATGGGAAGAGGCCATTCCTCTGACTCATGTAAATGATAAAGTAGTAATCCAATTCATTGAACAATAACTAATCACAAGGTTTGGTGTCCCTTCTGTCTTGGTCTTTGATAATGTAACTTATTTTTCTTCCACCCTATTGACGAAGTTTTCTCTAGACAAATGAATCATGATTAAGTACTCTACAAATTGTTATTCCTAAGGAAACGGTGTGGCATAATCAACTAATAAGAACCTAGAGAGAATATTAAAGAAGACAGTTGCAGGTAACCAAAGAAATTAGCATAATCTACTCCATAATGTTCTATGGGCCGATAGAGTCAAACCCAAATAAGCTATAGGGAATTCCCCATACTTTTTGGTCTATGGGAAAGAATCCATCCTCCCAAATGGGCTCTATCTTCCTTCTCTTCAACTAGCACAAGATTCTAGGAAAGAACCTTCGTCGGCCATGCAACAAAGAATCAACACTCTACTCATGCTGGAAGAAGAGAGAGAAAAGGCTAAGTCAAAATTCTTAGCTCACCAAAAGATAGTGAAAAGATGCTTCGATAAGCATAAGGCTAAAGAAAAAAACTTCAAAGTAGGAGACCTAGTCCTAAAGTGGGACATAGAAAATGAACCAAAAGGGAAGCATTCCAAGTTTCAAAATTTGTGGCTTGGACCTTTCCAAGTGGCTGAAAAGATTGGGGTAGGAACTTATCGGTTGCAAAATCTAAGGGGGGAAACTAATGCCCTTCCAGTGAATGTCCAGGCCTTAAAACAATATTTCCAATAAGAATTTAAAAAAAAAAAAAGTAATAATAATTATGTGTGTTTTATGTTCTTTGTTGAGTATCTTCACGATTGCGAAATGCTTCTTTTTGTTGTTTTATTTTCTTTCTGGTTTTTTATGCTTTTGAAAGTTTGTCCGGCAAGAAAATGGTTGGCCTTAAAATCATGCAACAGAGCGAACTCTGTTTCTAACTCGTCTCTTACTTACAAACACGAGAAGCATTGGAGAACTTGCAGTTACTTTGAGGAGTCCTCTGTCTAACCTGAGCAAATGAAAAACTTTGAAGAAATGGAAGAAGTGTCTAGTTTGTGGTTCAGTAAGACCTTAAGGGAAATAAGGAAAGATGGAAAGGACTACATGAACATAGAAGACGGATCTAATGAAGGATCCACCTTAACCATATCACTTTGAAAATAAACTGACATCCTCCTCTCCCACTCGCTCAGGGCATCATGTTGAAATAAAATTGATATTATCAAAAGAGTGAACAGTAGGAGAGGGTATGCATATATCTCCACCGAGGCTATAGATGCTTGTTGGCATTGGAGCAAGGTCTGTGATCTCGAGGTGACTTCATCGAGGCTATGGAGGCTCACTGGAAACAAAGCGACACTGAAGAAAGTGAGTAGAGGTAACTAAAGGATTCATGCCAGTGAATACTTTGCTAAACTTTTGTAAAAAGGGGAATGAGTCAAGGTCAAAGGAAACAAAGGAGGAAAAGGGATAAAACCCCACAGGCAGGCCCGAAAGCATCGACCGGAGAATTTTAAATGAAAAAGTAAAGAGGTTTTGATTGTTAAACTAATCAAGGTTCTCCATCAACTTCTGTATCAACCAAACCTTGGAGAAGGAACATAGATCCTACTTTCACTCTGTGAATCGCCATTTGTTGAGCACTCAACACACCCTAAAACTTCTATGTCCATTTTTTACTTTTTGGGTACCACTTGATCCTTATCACTGTCTGTTTCCACTTCAGTACGAAAACTGTTTCCTTTGTTTATCATTTTGTGTTCTCATGTTGAGTCTTTAAAGTCCACTTGAGCATGTGAAAATCATCATAACCCTAAAAGGGACTAACATTTAATTAAAGAATTGATAGTCAAATCTTCTCAGGATGCTCTTAAGGGATTCAACATCAGGAAGACTTAAATATGATAAGAACTATTTGTGAAAACCAAAATAGGCGAGCATCGATCTTCATTGGCGTCGGCGGAAGAAAGTATTTCATTTTTGTTAATGAGCTTCAGCAAGAATATTGTCAAAGATTGATCTCCATCAGTATCGGGAAGGAACGAAAAGAATAAGCTTCGTGCAAGTAAAGGATTAATATCACCGATCTCCGACCTCTGAAATGTTGTCGGCATCAGGATTTTACAAAATGATAACTCGCCAAGAAACTATGCACTTGAACTATCCCTGATCGCCGATCCCCAATACCTTCTGCATCGTAAGTATTTATCAGGAGGGTATTAATCAAAATATACACAAGGATAGTAGCCGATTATCGAACTGTGCGCTGAGAAATGCTGAGTGATGGGACGTTTTAGCTCTAAGACACACTAGATACGACGCATTCAAGAGGTTAATTAATTCCAAGATCACGCATTAGTTGTTAATTCGTGCGTAAATCAAAAGGACCGTTTGAGCCTGCATATACAATGCATCTCCCTCCATGCCTCCACTGTAAAAAAACATACAATTTATTTGCAGAGATTCGATAGTAGGTTGTTTGATTTTGCATCCATTACTTGTATTGACTGTTTGATACGACTGGTAGAACCTTCTCACATTATATTCTTTTTAGTCATTGTGTATGAGCTTATTTTGTGTGCAAAGAAGTTTAGAGCACCTAGATTCCAAAGTCCAGTGAGTATTAAAAAACAATTTTATCAAGTGTACAGGTATGTGTCAGCTCATGGATATTTTACGCTTCATTTCATACCTTTTCATCCAACATTTCTCTATACACATGCCTAAAGCATCATTTTTTGACTGCAGGAACAATGCCGTCGAAGAAACCCACCACTAGGAAATCCCCAAGAGAACCAAAGCTACCGGAAGTAGAGGTAGGAGAGGGTTCCACCCCAGCAGCTGCTAGACAATTGGAATTTTCTCCTAAGCCAGTGTTCGTCATCAAAACAGTCGCCAAGAAAGCTTTTGTTCAGCCCCCCACTTTTGGATACATAGAGGAGAACATTGGGACCAAGATGGTATTCCCGCGTTGGGAATAAATTTTTAAGAAAATCAAGAAGGAGGCATTCCCCGAATATACCCCGCACAACAACCCTGATATGAGGAAACTCGATGATGAATTCCTCCTGAATGTCTGTAGGGCATATTTTCACATGGTGGCAAGACAAACTCTGGTATTTCCTTGCATCGAGCTCCTAAAATGGCTCATTGACCACACCGATACACAATTTTTTTTGATTAATGACGCCAATGGCGAGTGCATCGGGGTTTTCTTGCCATTAGAGGTTCTAAGTCACTACAAGCTCAGGGAGCCAGAAGAGAGGCTGAGAACTGATTTTTTTGTAAGTTTCTATGAAACACATGACACCAATAAATTTATGGCGTCATGGTGGAGGGAAGACAAAAACTTCACAAACCGGACTTTTGGTTGGTATTTGACGACCAACCTAAGGGAGTCGTACATATAAATGATGGCTCTTTTCTCCAGATTACATGGGGAGAAATATTGCTCCCATTTTTAAGAGGCTTGGATGCCTCTAGCTTATACAATTTCCATTTCAGGCACAAGCTTCAAGTGGGGTGCCATCATCTCCAAACAGCTGAGCACTTGCATACAACAGGCTTGGACACCGAAAGAGGGAGAAACCCCATCCTTTTACATGGCCTCTTATCTATTGGATGTCGTTTGCACCAGAAATACCTTCCCATGAATGAACTTAAACTAATATCCCTCAGAGCTCCTAGTTCATATATATTTCGACATTTTGTGGGAGAACAGGTACAAGAAATCCTACTCTCTCATTTCTGATCAATTTATAGCGCATATTCATTCTTTATTGTTTTAGAAAGAGTGCTGAATATTGTCAGACGTGACTAAAAGGATTATATCCAAAGTCAGCAACTGGTATCTCGATGAATGCGACACCTATATCAGGGTGTTCGGTGCCATCGGAGCACCACATTTGTTACCTGTGTATGTCCCTGATTGATTGCTAGTCGGGACAATTTGTTACTAGACCATCCTGTAGGGTTATAATGCTACTCTCATAAAATATAAGAAGCGAGCCTTCATACCTTATGGGTTCCATGTTGGTTTCTACATAGTAAAAGACACTGCTTAGGAAAATCAAGAAGGGTTAAGACAATTGGAATTTCGATTCCCAACTGGTCACTTTTGGAAGAATGACCCAAAAGGTTTAGTCCCGAAGCATGCATCCCAAGTATCTTCCAGTTGGCCATATGCTCATGATATATTTGAAGACAATATATTCACCGAGAATGCTCAAGACTGGAGTGAAGTAATGGCAAGAATAATTGACACTAAGGCAACCAAGTTCAAGGCTATGAGCTTGGATGAGCAAGGAACAATCCTGGAATAGACAGATCAAGAGGCCCTTAGGGCCAGAGGAGAAAGAATAACATATGGACCAGCCAAAGTGGCGGAAACTGCTCAAGGAGCCATCAAAACAATGGAGGTTTCCTAGGTAACCCCTTCATAGAAAAGTAACTCTCCTAAGGTTCAAGATGCGTGGGAGAGAGGGGAACTTATGTACCAAAAATCCCTGTAGATAATGGGTCAGATGTGATATATCCCAGACCCCATCAGGTTGCTAAGGCTTCCAAATGATAGCCCACAGGAGGTATCTGTGGGGCTAAATGACTCTGATTTAATGAACCTGGGTAACATCAATGGGTCATATGGCCTAGAATCCACCTCATCACCAACAAGACTGCTTGGAGGCAGGATGACTCAACCAAAGACAGGTCGAGTGTCAGTAGAAACATGTGTGCCTAATCCTTTGAGCAATATTATAACTATATATAGTGACGATGAGAGCCAAGAGTCAACTCATGACACCCCTATGTGTGTCAAAGAGGAAAAAGGTCCTGAGAAGACTTCTTCCCCTGAGCTCGAAGTTCAAACAAAGGAGGTCCCACAAAAGGAAACAAAATATGAAAGTGGCCTTGAAACAAAGGGACCCAATACGATGGAAACTGAAACAGATCTAAAGGACAAGCTCAAATAGGATGAGATAAAGAAATAATCCCCGCAAAAGGAAATCAATGGTTTTGTGGCCAACGAGCAAGTAAGTAAAAAGTCTGTTCCTAACGTCTCTATTCCACTCAATGCTCAGATCCCCGATTATTGACAGGTAGAATCCGGGCCTATGAGGGATAGTGAGGAAGTTCAAGAGCCCAATATTGAACATGTATACACCACTGACAGCCTAGGAAACATGCTCACATGGGGTCATAAGTAGATACTAGAGCTAGTAGATGAGGTAGAAGATATCTATGCAATCTCCTACAATCAAAAGAGAAAGACCATCGTTCAAAGGACTGCAAATAAAAGAAGGATCATGTTGGATCACTCCATATTGATTACTACATAGGAGAACTTGATAAACATAGTAGACACACAGATGTCTGAACTTATTAGCATGGGAAAGGCACTCTTGGATGCCACCCTGGACAGAGCCAAAAGAGATGAAAAGGAACTAGTCTCTACCCTAAAGGAGCTCAAACACTTGCATCATCTAGCCAAATACTATAAAGGCACCACATAGACCGTTGTGTACCTGAAAGGTGATTTCGAAGAAGTTTACAATGAGTTCAAGAAAGAAAGACACCTTTTAACTACGAAAATAGTTGATTTCTAGGAGGACACTCTCATGGCACTCGTGACATGCAAGGATATGGAGAAATGGTATGAAAGGGTGCAGATAGTGGTATAAAGACTTGAGTACATTGAGGAATTCCAATAGGGTCAAGACAAAGAATAACATGGCATTCAGACGGTAGGAAAAAGTAGTCTTAATCGCATGAAGCAATTAGTCGAGTACTAGGCTAAGATGTCTTAGGACCCACACCAAGAAATCCAAAAGAAGTGGATCATATGCAAGAATCACTGGGATAAAATTAATAAAGTGATGAAGGATATTGGACTCCCTGAGTTCGGAACCCTTGACAAATTTGTTGACCTGAGCAAAATAGTTGATTCGCATGTCAAACAAGATTCGTAAAGGACCGAAGAGCTCACAAAGACAGCTGAAGTGAGACTAGGGCAAGTGCAATGATTTGCAGAACATCCAATCAGAGCCCGAACCATGCTACAATAGTTGAACTCCAGTCTATTAAAGTATCAGGCGCATGAGATGGACATCAGGGGAATACACGGGACTCCGATGGAACAACATAGGTTTTCATGGGCCCAAACTTGAGAAGAATTATTTATCAGTTGGTCTAAGTATGAGAGAAAACACCCTTTTCAAGAGATATCTCAGGCTGACTGTTAAAGAAACTATTAGAAGATGATGCCATGTGGAAAATTTCGTTTTTCTTAAACTACACTTAGTCATTAATTTTAGTTAATCTTTACATTATAAATAAATACATCGACCAATTAGTTAAGGGTCAATGGTTGTTGTAAGAACTCTTGATTTTTAGTTGTTAAGAATTATTTTGAATCTTCTATGAATTGAGAAGTCCTTCTAGACCAGAGACAACTTATTTTCATCAAATGCATGTGATTGAAATTGGAGAAGAACTACTTCCTATCTTGTTTCATGAATGATGTAGTAATGAGTAAGAGAAATTAATTACGTTGTCAAGTTATCTGGTGCAATGTTTTGATGTTCTTTGCTTTAATGATGAAGATGAATCATTGTGTTATTATATGATGAATGGTTATGGTAGATGAATTATTTTGTTTGTCATTATCTTATTTCATATGTGATTTATTTTTGATAATTATTTTCTCAGACAGTAATTGGATGCTCACATGGTTAATGTATTAGTACTAGGATTGTGGTATAAAATTGTCGTCTGCATGCTTGAGCAGCAGGTTATCCCAAGCTCAACCTCTTCCCCAGTAGTTCAAAACTTAATCCTATTTTTTGTCAAGTTGGTTTATACTGTCTTGCATATCTCATACCAGTCCCACCCAAGAGAAAATATAGAAGAGAATAGTCCTAATTGAAGGAAGAGCCTTCACAATAAAACACAAAGCCCATTGATAATTTGGCCGGATCGCAAGATCTAGATAACCATTCCGTTGTTAAACGCTGCAAAGTCTAATTAGGCCTCAGTGGTGGGTTTGGTTCCTACTGTTGAATCAAGGGATTTAATACCAGTCAACACAGAGGAAAGCTAACTTTTTACGCCAATTTATAGTAAACTATGCCAATATTACTAAGGGTGTCATGCGTATTTTGAAGGACGCCCCTTTTATCTAGGATGAGCGAGCCTAGGAGTCCTTTGATGATTTGAAGAAATCCCTAGTATTGACGCCTTTGATGAAGTATCCTAACTAGAGTAGGGATTAATTAATTTATGTCGCCACGTCCGAGGATACAATTGGTATGGTTTTTGTTCAGGAGGATGATGAGCTCTGCGAGCACGTCATCTTCTATCTTAGTTGAAAATTAGTCGGTCCTGAGCTCAATTATTCTCATGTTGAAAATCTAGCTTTGGATGTCATTCACACAATCCAATGTTTACACCATTATATATTTCTTTTCAAGACTATTGTGGTTGTCAATGTCAATCCATTTCAATACGTCCTTACCAGGCGTATCATAGGGGGGAAATACAATGAATGGATTGTCATTTTACAAGAATTTGATCTTGATTTCGCTTTTTCAAAATCCAAGAAATCACTAGTCTTTGTGGAGTTAATATTCAACTTCCCACAATTGGATGAGGATGTTATGCATGTTGATTCATTTTTGGATGAACAAATTTTCCTTGTCGCGTCGTCTGACCCCTACTATGGAGATATTGTTCTCTATCTTCAAACTTTTAAGTTTCCTTAGAATCTCTCGCGAGATGACCGATGGCATATACGATACCAAGATAATAATTACACTATCATCGGAAACACTTTGTATCATCGAGGAATAGACATATCCCACATCATTGTTTAACTCAAGAAGAAGCCGAGTCAGTTCTAAATAATTTCCACAATGGGGCTTGTGGTGGTCATCTATCCAGGCTTGTGATAGCCCAATCAATTTTGCGAGATGATTATTTATAGCCATCTATCTTTAGAGATTGTGTTGAAGTGGCTAAGAAGTTTCACCCCTACCAGGTGCTCACTCATAAAAGGAGCTCACCTCCAACCCCTCTTCACCCAGTCATTATTGTCAGTCCCTTCACCAAGTGGGGGGTGGACTTGGTGTATTGCAACCCAACTTTGGATGGGGAGAATCAACACATTATCATGGCCTTTAACTACTTTACTAAGTGGGTCAAGGTCATGTCTATAGTGAAGTCTGATGGGAAGACTGTCACCTTCTTTGTATTCAATCAAATTATCGCCATATTCAGTATCCCAAGTGAGATTGTCACTGATCATGGTAGTCACTTTCAAAACAAAATGATGGAAGAGATAGCATCCAAGATAGGGTTTAATAATGATCATTCTTATGCTTAATAACCCCAAGAAAATGGATAGGTAGAGGTTGTAAACAAGTATCTCAAGACCATTTTGTAGAAAATTTTCAACCAGAGTAAATCTGACTGGAATATTATGTTATATCCCACACTCTGGGCATACCGAACCTCAGTCAAGACTACCACCGAATTTTCTCCTTTCCAATTAGTACACGGTGTGGAGTCAATATTACTAATTGAATGAAAAATCCCTTCTCTTAAGTTGGCAGTCACACTCCTTCCTTACACTTCTGATGTCGAGTGACTCCTTGTACACCTAGGGAGTCTTGACCAGCAACGTCGAGACGTCTATACGACTATCGAGGTGAACAAAAGACATGTCAAGGTCTAGTATGATAATTATGTTTTTTCTTGGTTGTACATTGAGGGTGACCTTGTCCTTTTATATGATCAAGCCAAAGAACCATTGGGGGTAGGCAAGTTCAAACCCATGTGGCATGGTCCCTATATCGTGTGACGTGTCCTAGAAAAAGGAGCCTATGAGTTAGAAGATTATGAAGGGAATATGTTGGTCAAGCCTAAGAATGGGCTCTACTTGAAAATATATTACTCTTGAGCCCCAATATTGGGTGTAAATCTTTGTATACTAATGTAATTTAGTGTATATATCTTTTCCCTTTACTTTTTGTCTTCAAATTTATTATCAAGTTTTCCCTTGGTTGGCAGATGTCAAGGAGTCTCCGGTCTACTTAGGATTCACAGATAGAGCCAGTCGTCATACATGGAAATTGGCTTCCACTGCTTGGGTGGTTTACTCATTGGAGGGTCTACTGGTGTCTTCAGGTGGCGTATGCCTATGGCCATCCATGAATAATGTGGATGAACATAGCGTCATTATAGAACTTTTGCGCAATGTTATTTCACATGGTATTCACTCTTTAGAGGTTCTCTTGGATTCCCAGTTAGTAGTATGTCAGTTGAACAATAGTTAACATGTGCACAATCCTAATTTACTCTGACGATTCCTATGGGTACATCTTTTAGAATGACAGATTGATTTTATTACTTATCATCACATACCTAGGAGTTCTAATTATGTATCAGATGCTTATGCTAATTTCATTTTAGATTGGCATTTGTCACATAACTAAAGCAAAGAAAACCATCTCATCAATGTACACATTGTAATATAAGTAAAGATGAAGATCCCTGTTTTATATATATTTCAAAAAATATGGTGTTTATAGTACAAAATTGGGGCCAACACCCTCAATACACATATACATCCGATAGTATAAAATCCATGACATCTACGCCTGTGGCGCTAGATGTGTGTCATGATAAAAAATTATGATGTTTACGAGACACCGAAAGATTCACACCCAATCTCTGGGCAGACCAACCACTTGACATTGCATGGCCTCCGACAAATCCTCAACCTGAACCATCAAAATCCTATGTGTCAAACAAGACAGGTTGCCCTCCACATTTTGAAGGATTTTCTTTTCTTCTCCTCCCACCACCTCATCTCCCTGGTGCCTCCGACAATGTCATGGAAGCTCGTCCAATCGTCACGAACCTACATCTGTGTCACACAAGTGTCTATTTAGTACTTAAGAGTCATCCAAAAATATTTGTGTTTTACTATACAAAAATACAAAAAAGTGAAATATTTAAAAACATTGACATACCTATGTCCCCATAGGCGGTCCCTTGTGGTTGTGGCATGCTAGGGTCCCCTCTAAAGTCGATCCCTGCATAGGGGTAGTCATCCAAAGAAATGACATGTCGCCTCCTCCAGTAAAATAAATCATTGTTGTAGGGTGTGGGCACCCTACCTCCTGTTATCACATGAAGTTGTGTTGGGTCTTTGATCCTTTAGGTTTTATGTTTTATCCTTTAGTCTTTAGGCTTGCTTTATTTTTCTATTTGTGATTTTCTTAGGTTAGTATAAAAATATAAAGACTTGGGTTTTGGCTAACTTTTTGGCCCAAACATATGATTTTAGCCTAGGTTCTTTTTGTGGTTAATTTCTTTGACTCACCTTTTGACTTTACACCAAGCATAATCGACCCCATGATCCTAATGACTTGACATATCACTTCATCCACTCATTCTCTTTATCCTTTCCATGTTGTCCCTATTTCCATTAAGGGGGTCAAATCAAATTCTGAAAAGGGAACTTCCAACTCATTAGGAGTTTCTATAACGCATCTTTGTCCTATGCTCCTTTACCATAATTCGCCATAATCAGTTGTTGTCATATCTCCCATTCTTTTAAGCACCCTTGTTTTTTAAAAAGAATATTTGATATTTGGTTATTTATGAGCCTACTAATTGTTTATCAATTTGAATTTTTATCCCAAGCTCAGCGCTGCTGAAATCACTAGTTCAGACAAGCTGCATATTGCGTTGTGCGATTGACTGTTAGAGATGAATTGGAGGTTGAGGTGGATGTAGCAGCTCCATAACCTATTGCATATCTTCCATCATCATCCATGACCTCTAGGTATTCCATGATTTCTTTCATATACTTGGAAAAGTCTTAAGATATCCCTGCCTCATCTTTTGGTAGTGCCTGGCACTACAGACTGCATCCTCTCTCATCCATTTTCATCTGTATCTCTTCTCCCACAGACGTCATAGCCATTGCCAACTGAATTTCACCTATACTAGTGGTCAAGACATTTTTATTCTAAATATTGAATTCTGATTCATTCACTTGGCTCTTGTGCCCACAATACGCTACATAAAGTCATTGCCTAAACTACGCTACAAATCCCCTGTCTTAGTGATTCCTTTTTATTTGGAGTTTTCAGTGCCATTATTTGTATTCAAAAATATCTATGCATTAGCCTCTTTTATTCACTGTGTCATCCTTTGTTTTATCTCAAAATATGTTGGCAGTGAGGAGAATAGTAATCCCTACCCATTAAAAGCTTTGATGACCATTGTATGGTGACATTAAACTAAGAAGTACATCCCTGCATACCTTTCCTTGGAGTTTCTTTCTCTCAATTTTAAAATAAAATCCATCAAACCAGTCTATTGTTAATTCAAAGTGATAGGAGCAAAATCCTTGAGAGAGAGAAACCATTAGCCAGTGTCAATTCTCATTGATATTTACCTCTGTTTAGTACCCCACATTACATCACAGCTTTTGATCCCCTGTTTAATCCATGGAGACACCTCAAAGGAAGAAGTCTCACAAGGGAGGGAGTATTTTCAGGAGTGAACCTTCTGAAATTCACCTGTTTGATGTTGAGCCAATGGTCAGGGAGGTTTTCCAAAGGGTTGGATACCTCTCTTTTTGTCAAAAAATGCAGAGGGCACACCCTGAATTAGAAAGGCAGTTTACATTACACTTTGATGGAATTAAGACCAAGGTGAAAAACCTTGAGTTTGAGGTATCTAAGGCTTCTATTGCAGCAGCCATTGGGATACCTAATATAGGTGAGAGGTGGTTCAAATCCATGATCAACAATGTTTCCTTTTCCACAGACTTCCTCCAACCAGACTATCAGATTTTTTTTTTTTCTAAGGGACTGCCTAGGAGCCACCTAGTTGAAGGCTTTAATAAAATGTTGAAGATCATATAGAGATATTTTACATGTGAGGGAAGGTTTAAGATGTTATACCAGTATCATATAAGACTCTTTCTACATTTCACTGGTAACGATGCAATGAATATCCCTTTTTATCTTTGGAGGAGCATGTGAAAGATTTCTGATAGAGTCCAAGCCAAGTCCAAGGCTGTGGACACTAGTGTCTTTCACTCTGGGTTGATCAAGATGTTGGTGATGGAAGAGTTGAAGAAAAGGAATATTATTTGGGAACAATTCATTGTCTCTGCCCATATATAGCTAGATATAGCCTCTACCCCTCAATCTAGGATGTAGATCCCTTTTCCATCTAATAGTGTTTCCCTAGCAAGAACAAGAAGGAAGAGAAAAATAAAACCCACTACTCAAGACAAAGAAACCCCCAAGGAAACTGAACAAGAAGAGAGGGAGTTTCATCACTCTCCACCGAGATATTTTTCACCTCCTCATGCAGCTAAATTGGAAGAATTCCCTCCATCCACAAAAACCACATCCAAGAGGGGAAGGAGGTTGCATTTCCCTTCACCTTCTCTAGCAGATAATATTAGAATCATGAAACCTTTTACTATATCATCAACCCTCAAAGAAGATGTTGAAGAAGAAGTCTTACCCAAGGCTTCAGTTCCAAGGAAAGAACAATATAAGGGTAAAGGAATTGAGAAGCCTATTGAGGTGATAGACAGAGCCTCTATTCAGTAGAAAAATAAAGGTAAAGCCACTGAGAAACCTATTGAGGTGATCAACATCAACACTCCATCTAGTAATCCCACTTTCAAAAGATTGATCAGACAACTCAGGGAGGCTAGGAAAAAAGTTTCTCATTTGAAGGAAAAAATTTTGACTGAGAGAAGAAAGATGAAGGAGCTCATGGGAATGTACAGTGAAACCCTTGATCTGGAAAGGTTTTCAGCAAGAAGATCCCTGCCTCTCCATAGGAAACTTAAGACCCTCTACAGGCAAAATAGAAGCTTTCAGTCCCAAAACAGAAATCTCAAAGAGGAATTGAAACATTTCAAGGATGAATTAGCCAATAGAAACTTAAATGTTTTGGTACAAGATGCAATAGAAAGAGATGAACCTCCAGTCAAGAGGAGTATCCCTACAAAGGGAAAATATGTTGCTATGACAGAGGGATTTTCTCCTTCAACAAGGAGTGCTAGATTGATGAAGTAGTTGGGGGATGACAGATCCATTTTTGTGGGTGATCTCTTTTTGCAAGTGTGAAATGATCAAGGAAGTATTATTTTTCCACCTATACAGGCATCTACAGGCTCCTAGTCCATCAACTAATTTTTTTAGTTTTTGAAGGATTGGTTTCATCAAACAGAAAAAACACAGATATTTTGTAGTGCCATGGCACTATAGAATCGTCTATACAATATGTTATGCAATTGCGCTACCTAAGGTGCTACGAAATATCCTAGCTAAACTTAACATGGCTCTACCGAATATGTAGAACTGTTTTAGGAGTTGTGCTACCGAATCTGTAGAACTGTTACACATGAGTGGTGCTACCAGATCTGTAGATTTATTTCAGGAGGGGCGCTATAGAAATTGCACATTCATTACATAGTAGTGGAGCTACGGAAACTATAGACCTGTTTTAGGAGTGGCGCTATGAAATATGAAGAGTTGTTTCAGAGGAAGCGCTACGGAATCTGTAGAGTTCTTTTGCAAAGGGCACTAAATAATTGGCTACCAAATGCACTAGAGAATGGCGCTACAAACTAGCCCTTACAGTCAAAGGTTCAAATTCACGACTCCTTCTTGATTGTTGATGATGTGGGGAGAAGAAAGGATCACATGTGGAAACCTGGAAGAAACATATGACCATTGGAGGACACTTGGTACTGAAAAAGAATGCACCTAAGCTAGAAGGCATGTCTTTTAATTCTTGTTGGAGTGGTTTCCAACATGGCTCCTAAATTGTAGCAATTTATTAATATCTATTAGCACAAGTGTTAGAATTGTAGTTGTTTTGCTGAATCCGAGGATAGGAGAGCCAAATCACACCTCTAGTTGTTTCCTTTCCTCTTTTGATTATAAATACATCTTCCAAATGATTAGAGAGGTTCGAATGGTTGAGTAGGGCTCCCTGATTGTAATATTTTTTTACTAAGTAAGTTATTCTATGGTTATGTATTGGACTTAAGAAATTTTGATTAATAGAACTCAGTTTCTTTTTATATCATCTTGTTGCCTCTTATACTAAAGTACTCATGATTGGATGATCCAAATGAGATGTTGTGCTTGTGTTATGATGAATGTTTGATTACAATATTGCTATGATGTTCTTCAGTGTTCTTAAACTTTAAGTTCAAGAAGTTCTTGTGACTGATTTTTTCTTCCCTTGGCTGCTTGAAGACCTGATGTCAATAGCATACATTTACACCTTCCTCACTAAATCTTCCTCCTATTCAATTTTACTCGAAATCACTGACTGAAGTTAATCAAGACCTCATTTTATTATACATGCTAGCCCATATTTGTAAGTTAAAACATTCTTATTCTGAGTTTTGTCCATTTGAACTTTAATTACTCAATTAATTTTACAAATATTTTGATGGTTATTGGGTTGATCCTCTTGCAATCTGAGGGTGACTCTCAGTGATAAAATTCTTGGCGTCATGGGGGAACAAATTGAATACATTTCCTTGGGATGGAATGACAAAGCAATACTAATTCTGAAGGTGTATTAGAGATTAGTGCATTGAAGATTGCATCTTGCACCTGGCGACTCCAATGTTTCAGTTCTGGCTCCCAAAGGCAGACACACGAGGTCTACTCCACATCTACCTCTAGAAACTCCTGAAGCTGACCCAGAGAAGATTCTAAAAAAAGGAAAGGCTTCTCAAGAAGGCTTTTTAGCTACTATACCAGGTACTTCTGGTCATTTTCATGATTCTACTTTTAAAACTCCAGTAGCAATATCTAACCCTCTGTTACACATCAAAATTACTCACTTCGATAGTGTCGCAAGTGTTGTCATTACAAGTGTCACACGTGTCACATTTTGCTCACAAGTGTCGCAAGTGTCAGGAAAATCATACTGCTATAATGCCTATGTCGTACCTATAACAACATTATAAAGACATTTGAAACACCTCAAACATTTGATTTGGGAGAAAAGGAATGGTTAACTGGGTTTATGAACCTCTTGCCATCTAAAAGAACCATTAAAATTGAGTTTTTAGAGGAGAGCGCTCCCCTATACCACTGTTAGGAGTGTTGGCACCCCCCCTAAGACTGTTAGGGAGCATTATAACACTCTGATAGCTCTTTTGGAGGAGCAATGATACTATTAGGAGTGTTGGAACCCCACTATACCTTACTAGGGAGTGTTATAACGCTCTGACTACCCTTTTGAAGGAGCACTACCTATTTTGGGAAGCAGTTGGTTTGTTGAGAAGAATGAGGGAAAGATCCCTTCAATCTTTGAAGGCAGTTGGATTCAAATCCTTAGTCAAGCCATGATCTTAGGGAAGATCCCTAACTGAAGGAGGGAAATCCTCAACTTACCCCAAATATATCTCAAGTGGTTGGGCCTCTCCAAGCCTATATAAGCAGGCTTTCTTATGGTGAAAAGGGGAAGGATTGGAAGCATGAAACCTATGATCTCATAGGAAACACATAGTGAAGTGGAGGAGAATAATCAGTGAAGATGTTTTCATTCCAATCATGGGTTTTTTGAGCAAGGGTTAGACAAGGAGGACTTGATGAAGCTGCTACACTCGTATCTACGGTTGTAATTTTCCTTCGTTGTTGTTCTCATCAATATAATATGCTTGGCCTATTTCTTTCTAGTTTGTGCTTAATCTCACATGAACTTGTCTCTAATAGATAGGTCTATTTCGAGCTAATATTAGTAGAGTAGGAAGTGGTTGTACTTTTGTTTGTCTACAGGGCTTATTGAGGAGAGAAAGATTGGAGCTCAACTCGGAACGTGCAGGGACAAACACCAATTAAAAGGTAATCCTCTTCTCCTTCCTCCTCATGCATTATTTTTTCTAGATCGAAAAGGAAGTCAGTGTCCATGATAAGCATCTTCTATTTTAAGAGTTAAGAGTCTAGCTCTCAAGAGGAGATCTACCTATCCGCAGGGAGATTTTCCTTCAACACCCTCCTATTTTACCTTCTACTGAAGTTTCTAGAAGTTTAGATTTTCAAAATTTCTCTTTTGAATATTCATCTTTTATCCCCCAAGTCAAGTAATAAAGTTTTTAAACCCTTGTTTCTCCTGATATTGTAAAGTGGTTCAAACTTGAGAGTCTTGAAGATTTTCCTACTTTGGGTTTTCCTACTCCTCCTATCAAAGTTATTGTGACAAAAAAAGAGGAAAACTCTTTTCCCTTGGAACCTATACCATCTTCCCCCAAGATTCAAACTCTTCCTTTGAAAACTGAAACCTCTCCATCCAAGTTTCCTCTTTCCCAAAAAATCTAGACTATATTTGCAACTGTCAAAACTCCATCTCCCCCTTGTTCCCCTACAATTCACAACCCAATGGCAGGTGCTAATATTCCTATAAATAGGATGGATGCCATAGTGGTTTCTAGGTATTCCCATCTTATTTTACCTTAGCCTATGAATTCTCTCCCATTTGGAGACTACCTTAAGTACATGCCCAATTTTACTGGGGAGGAAGACACAACTGCACAAGAACACCTTGCAACTTTTTATAGTTATGCAGATAATCTTAACATTGAAAATGAATATTCATGGATGAGAGTATTTGTACAGATTCTTGGTGGTGAGGCTAGAAAATGGTTTAGGGGTTTTACTTCTGGATCTAATGTTGGGATTGAAGCTTTGGATGATGCCTTCTTGAGGCATTGGGGGCATAAAAAGGATTTCCTTTATTATATTATAGAATTTGGATCACTTAAGAGGAAAGAAGGGGAATTTGTTTCTAACTTTTCTAAGGGATTCAATAAAATGTACAACAAGATTCCCTCTAAAATAAATCCTACAAAAACCTCTTCCAATATTACCTATGCCAATGCTTTTGACCCTGAATTATGTCTCATGTTGAGAGAAAGAAGATCTACCTCTTTAGCTCATATGAAAGATGCATCCTTAGAAGTAGAATCTAATATATTGGAAGCTGAAAAACTTAGGGGAAGTCTGATAGAGATAGGAGGAAAGGTATAGTTGAAGCTTCAACCTCTGAATCCCATGTTGTCCACCCTTAGGTTGATGAACTTACAAAATTGGTAAAATCACTTTCTGCTGAAATGGAGAAGTTGAAACTTGAAGGAAAACATAACTATAGAAAAACACAAAATGCTGACAATAGAGGTAATTTCAGAAGACCAAATAATTCCCCTTAGGTCCTCCAAACAAATCCAAGAAATAGGGATATATATGATCAAAAAATTCAAACCTCTCTCCAAAACAACCTTGTTGCTGATGAAGAAGGAGAGGATGAAGAAACTGATCCTGAAATCCATTGTCTTGGTGACAACTCTTCATCTCCTCATGTGACCCAATCTTCATATGAAGAGTCTCTCATGGATAGTCAATTAAATGAATTGAGTAAAGGAGAGAAAACAAATTAAAATCCTAGTAGATACAACCTAAGGTCCAAAAATAAAGAGGGAAAGACTGACACTTCTGATCAACCCACTAAAACAAAAAATTCTGATGAGGTTGTGACAACTAGAAGAAAAGGAAAATATGTGCAAAGACCTCAAACATTGGTTAAGAGCCCTACCCCATAAGTCAAATAGATTCTAAAATCCCCATCCTCCTTTATCTTTGAAAATTAAATCCAAAAGATCAAAATCCCTGTACCTTTGTTGGGACGTGGGCAGACCTAGGGTTCAATGCTTAGCAACACACCAACAAAAATCAGACTACCGAACCTTTCGGAAACACCTATGAAGCAAGCAAGGTCTCACATAAGGTAGAAGCAGGGGGGGTTACAGGACATAGGTGTCTGTAACTAGGTTGGGACATATATCTGTGATAACAACACTTCACAGAGTATTCTATTAACACTTAAAAGATGAGATGTTGTTGGCACAGGGACAGACCCAAGGTTCAACTCCAAGAGTACACCAACAAGACCTAACTTCTGGCCCTTTCGGTAACACCTGTGAAGCAGATGCAGTCTCACCCAAAGTAGCTATGAGGGGGTTGAAGGACAGAGATGTCTACAACCAAAGGAAATGTGAAGTGGATCTCACTCAAGAACAACACAACGTTCATATATCACTTATCAACTTAGATCTATTCTGCACATCTACTTATTAGATATAAAATAGTAATGCAATCACAGTATATCAATGATATAGATAAAATACGAGTCACACACAACACTAAATATATGTGTTTCACCGTCTCTCTAGGGCTACATCCACAGAACTGTGCTTATGATTTATTAAGATAAAAGATACAGTTCTTGTTTGTTCTCTCAGCTAGCAAATCTTCTTTCTTCTTCTCTCTTTCTCTCCCCTTCCTGTGCACCCAGCTGAAGATATTACAATACCAGAAGCTTCTCACACTCAACACTTGTATCTCTCGATACATTACTCACTCACATCAGCAATACAACTAGATTGACAACAATATCATACCAACCCAATCCAAGTCCTTTAGACCTTTATTTATACATTACAATAGCTCACTGATAGCCCTATGGAGAAACCTAGGTGTCCAAAAAACTAGATACCAAAACCCTAGGTCAACTTGACCCACGTTTCCAGGGCTCCGCCAACCTATCTTTCCTTCCTTCTCGCGTGGTGCTCCAAAGCATCCAACAATGTATTTTCTTTCTTGTTGATTTGTTCACGATCCTTCTTACTTGCTTATTTGTCATTCCCGATCTCCTCATTCAACGACTTGCTTTTCCTTACTTCGCGTCATCTTTCCTGATATTGTACTCACTTCGACCCAGTAACAATCATTGTCTTCTGCTAAGTTTGCATTCTCCCTTTTCTTCCTTGATCTTCTCTTGATTCCATAACCAAGGGCCAACATGCCCCCAACACTCACCTGTGACTCGTCCCTAGGCACTTAATATCTGATCCCTCAATTTTACTTTGACTGTAGACTACGCAGTGTAACCTCTGCTTTCTGTTCAATGCCTCCTCTTTTTCCTTTCTGCAGACTATCTTTTATGTGTCTGGTACCCATTTTCAACTACACCTGGTACCTGGACCCTTTTCTTATAGCCTTTATAGAGAGTTGTGAGGAAGTTGGTTGTCATAACACAACTTCAACTGACTCCCATTTACCAAACCAACCTTCCATTCTCCATTCAATGTTTTCAGTTGTGCAGTTCCTCCCTCTGTAACATAAGCGATCTAATATGGCACTAGCCAATGCGTTCTGAACTTCCTAGGATGTTTTATGAACTTGTTGTCATATACCAGTACTAGATCACATTGTTTGAATGCCTTCTTCTTGATGTGCCTGTCATAATAGGCCTTATATATTTCCTTCTGAACTTGTTGATGGAATCCTACAATGAATATATATTCCTCTAGTTCAACCAGCTGGGCAAGCCTCTCTTGAATAGTGCCAAAGTCATCCATATCTATAAAGGCATCTATTCTTAGGCTTGGCACCAAATATTCCATTGGAATAACATCTTCTAGACCATATACCAACTTGAAAGGGGTATGCATTGTTAGTTTTTTTCAAGTAGTTCTATAGGCCCATAACACTGTTGGTACTCTCAAATCCCAATCATCCCTATTCACACTGCAAATCTTGGTTAATGTTGTTTCCAAAATCTTGTTTAATGCTTCAACTGTCCCATTTTCTTGTCGATGGTACGACATGCTCTTCTGATGGTGGACTGCAAATTCTTCAGTCAGGGATTCAACTGTCTTATTTATGAAATGTGTTCCTTGATCGCTCATAAGGATCTTTGGGCATCCAAACCAAGTTATGATGTCATCAAATATGAAGCACGCAGCTATAGTTGCACTACATTCCTTGAATACTCTTGCTTCGGCCCATCTGGTCAAGTATTATGTAGTTGTAATTATGTACCTTGCTCCTGTGCGCTTTCCTGGTGGGTTTATAGGTCCAACAAAGTCAAAGGCCCATTTCTAAAATGTTTTTAGGGTCAGTTGTGGTGCCAATGGAATTTCGTCTCTTCTGGATGGTTTCCCAACTCTTTGGCATACATCACAGGCTATGGAATAGTCTTTAGCATCTTTGTGTAAGGTAGGCCACCAAAGGCCATCTCTCAAAACCTTCTGCATAGTTTCTTTTCCTACATAATTCCCTCCTGTGATGCCTTCATGATCTTCTGCAAGGATCAGTGGTCATTCTACCTCCATAACACACCTTCTCAATATCTCATCAGGTCCCATCTTGTATAGATGTCTGGATATAAGTGAGAAATATGTAGTGCACACTACTAGTTGTTTCTTCTGAGGAATTGTGTACTCGCTAGGTGCCATTCCTATTGATAGGAACTAGACTATCTCTGCAAAGTGGTCATCGATATTTCTAATGGCTAGTATTTGTGCATCAAGTAGTGTATCCTCCAAACTGGTGGTCTCTTCGCCATGTTCCATCCTTGGCAAGTGGTTAGGACCTTTGTTCATTCTCCCTAGCTTTACTAGGATCTCAAAATCATATTCTTGAAATAGGATAAGCCATCTGCATATCCTTCCCCCCAACA
The DNA here is from genome assembly GCA_009831015.1 of Picea engelmannii. NCBI lineage: Eukaryota > Viridiplantae > Streptophyta > Pinopsida > Pinales > Pinaceae > Picea > Picea engelmannii. The sequence continues at coordinate 456,156 of ML786997.1, read as the reverse complement.
CTGGCTTGTTGACTAGGTATTTCAGCGCGGAGTGATCAGTAAACATTTTAAAATGCCTACCCAAAAAGTAGTGGAAATTTTTTTGTAATGCGTACACCATGGCTAACCCTTCTTGCTCAGTGGTGGTATAGTTTATCTCAGTAGTTGACAACTTCTTGCTAGAAAAATCTAATGGGTGGTCAATTTCTCTTGTTCCCGATTGTGCTAACACAACTCCTAAAGCAACGAAAGACACATTGACATACACATGAAACTCCTTGGTCCAATCTGGGAAAACTAGAATGGACACAGTAACCATTTTCTATTTTAGTGTGTCGAAGCTCTATTGGCATTCTTCTGTCCAACTAAACTGACAATCCTTCTTCAACAACTTCTTCATGGGTGTTTTAATCTAAGCATACCCCTTGATGAACTTTATGTAGTAGCTTGTGTGTCCTAATGCAGTGCACAACTATTTAACTGACATAGGAGGGGGTAGATCAACTATAATGGCGATCTTGGATGGATCTACCAGCAATCTTTGATTACATACAATATGTCCTAACATGACTCTAAATAGTGAAAAGAAAATGCATTTCTTCAGGTTCAAAGAAATTTGGCACTGCCTGCATTTATCCAACATTAGCCTTAGACATTCAATATGATTCTTCAATAAACCAAAGACAGTCCAATCATCAAAATATGATTCCAAAAATTTATGTAGAAATTCCTTGAATGCTTCAACCACCACCCTAGAAAAGATGGTTGGGGGGTTCTTCAATCCAAATGGCATTACTATGTATTGTTAGGAACCCCATTCTGTTTCAAATTTTGTCTCATGGCAATCTTCCTTGGCAATTCGAATCTGATGGTATCCTGAAAATCCATCTGTAAAATAATATACTTCTTGGCCTCCCACATTATCTAACACTTTGTCCATGAATGGTGTAGGGAATGGGTCATGTAAACAAGCACCATTCAACTTCCTGAGATCTACGCATATCCTGATTTCTCCTATCTTCTTGTCTTGTGCCACCATAGGGATAATCCACTCTGACTCTTCAATAGGTTCTATAATCCTTGCTTCAAGCATTGTGTCAAGCTCAATCTTCAATTTTTCCTTATATTTAGGGTTTAGTCTGTAAGCTCTCTATTTGACTGGTCTAGCATCTGGCTTCAAAGGAATCCTCATCTCACCCATATGCCATTTAATTCCCTTCATGTCAGTGAACTTGGTTGGAAACAAGTCCTAATATTCATGCTGTAACTCTGTAATTTTTTCAATGGTGGAAACATCCCAATAATATCCAACGTTTGCAAACTTTGGTGTCTGCTCTGTTCTCCAACATTGGTAGCTCCACTCCAGGTTTGCTCTCCAAAGGGCCCTCTATTTCTGCGATGTTCACCTTCCTAGGATCATCATCTTCATCGTCATTGATGTTGTAGAAGCCCTGCAATTTCTGGAGAGGCGCAGTCCATTCTTCCTCTTCTTGTCCATTTGTCCTCTTCTATTTCACAATCTATAATTCTTAATCTACTGACGGGTATTGACTTTCAAATAAGAAGGTAGTTACGAAATTCTGAGTCATACCTTCCCAATCTGTAGTGATGAGGCGTAACTCTACTTGAAGGTACCAGTTGATAGGGGTGGTGTCCAGTGTATTAATGAATTTGTGCACCCACTGTTTTTGTGGAAGGTCACTCCAGGCATCTTCACAGTTTCACACATGGTCCTTCGGGCAGGTTCAACCTATGTGCCAAACTTCACAGCCTTCTACTTGTGCTGAGAACCTCGTTGTCATTAGGGTATGACACTATATCCAATATATAATGTTACTTTTGTGTTCCCCCCACCATATTGTTGGTGTGGCTTTCAAGGCCTCATCCATTTCCAATAATTTATGTTATATTGGTACACTCTCTTCAAAGTACGACAAGAAGGTTTCTAAAGGATTCTGACCATCAAAGGTGGGTAAGTTACTTACTGTTGTGCCAATCTAGAGAACTTCTCTAGTTAATCTAGCACATCTTCTTGTAGATACTTCATACATCTTGTTTTGCCAATTCTCCAATGCTTATTTTGAGTCTTTTGAACATGCGCTCTCACTTCGCCAACTTAGTTTCCCATCGACTATAGGATTAATGTAATCCTATTGTCTGGTTATTAACTTATATATTCTAGTGCATATGCATGGTATCCTTCTCTAATAGGTTTTGTGTATCGTTGACCTTCATCTGGATCTAAAGGTGCAATGACCCTAAGGCCATCTCTTTCAAAAGTCATACGTCTCTTCTTTAAGTCAACAATAGTAGATTTATTGAAGGCCCAATCAATTCCTAACAACACAGTGTAAGGGAAGTTGTCATCAACTATTTCAATTACCTCAAAATCTATGAATGTTCTTACTCCATCTATGTCCACAGGGACATTCTCCAATCATCCAAATGGGCTGACATCTTGTTGATTAGCCATTTTAATCATGATAGGGGAATAGGTCAACTTCATTTTTTCCATTAGTGCCCAGGTTTGCTTCATCATGACATTGACCTCCAACCCTAAGTCGAGGACTACATAATCTATCTCATATTCTCCTATTTGAGCATTCAAATGTAATTCCTTATTTTTCCTTCTCTTCTTACCGATTTGGTGTACTTCCCTATTCAGTAAGGTGTCTATCTTTCCTAGCTCATATTGTTTGATTAAATTTTGTAACTCTTGTACAACGCTTTCATCCTGAATCAACTTAATACAAGTATATAAAAATTCCATGAGCTTGCTTACCTATTTTCCTTCTTTTGGTGAAGAAGAATGATCAAATGCTAGAGGCATTCCATATTCTCTCATTTCTGATGTTGTCTTTGATGAAGAACCTTGATCTCCTCTAAATTATTTACTAGCTTCCTCAAATATTTGTCTTTCTCTCTTTGCATCAAAGGATTTTGTCTTCTGTGTAGCTTTCCTGATTCCTCAATCTTCTGTGGTCTTCCCTTGGGTCATTCTGTCATCTCCTGTAACAACACCTCCTCTTGTTATAACAACGAATCTAGGTTCTTATCCATGAGGCTCAACATATATCATTTGCACTTGCGGGTTCTACTGAGGTCCCTGTCTTTCCTAAAGCTTAGCTAGCAACACAAGACAATCTTCTATAACATGGTCAAATGAGCTGCAGTAGCTGCAAGTAGTACAACGGTTATGAAAATCCCTTGCAAGGTGTCTTGGTTGTGTGCAGTTATAATATATGATCTATCCTCGATGTTGACCCATTCCTCCTCCTCGTCCTCTTCCTTTGAATCCACCGCGACGATTGAAGTTTCCTCTCCCAGGAGAGTTATATTGTGTAGTGTTTCCTTCTTGTTGTACTTCACCTTGAATCTTATATATGTCTCTCAACCTTTCATGCATGAGATCGTAATCCCTACAATCCCTATCATCATGTCCTATGGACTTACAGAATGTATAGTACAAATTTGTAGGTGTTTGAACATACTTTTGCATGTAGTAGCACTCACCAGGGCAACGCATGTTTCTGCATACATCGCACTAAGGTAAGGTGACTTGATTCAAAGGGCTCGGAGCTCCAAAATCCAAGTATTCATTAAATAGAGGGCAATGTTCCTTTTCATGGAGTTTTGATCTTCATATGACACACCATATGTCTTCTCTTTTTTCTTTTCCCTTGTCTTTCTTCATATCTTTGACTTGCAGAGACAAACTAGTTAGCTGACTCAATATTTCGCTCATACCTGAGCTGGATTCTCCCATAGGGGTTGATTCTAACTTCATGGAGATCTCCAGTGCCTCAGACTGTGAAGCAATGTTCTATTGCATCAGGGGAACTCTGATGTGTGGTATAAGGGCATCAATGAATAATTCCTTGTTCTGATCATTAGGGATTTGAAAGGTCAATCAGCATGTGAAGGTTTTGAATCTCTGATCGAATCCCCAAACAGGTTTGGCCACCTTCTACTTGATCTCTTTCAGCTCTGTGATACATTGTGACTCCGACTTGGGTTTCTTGAACTCTGCAATCAACACATTATTAATCTGATTCATTAGCTTAGGCTCTGCAAGTCCTTGGACAAGCTTCATGTACCAGCTTAGTGCACGATCCCTTAGAGTGGTACTAAACTGGGTTTTTTTTACAGCTTCGCTGGTGACATTTTTAATATTCCATACGGCTTCACATAGGAACCAGTGTTGATCAGGATCTTCAGATCCATCTCCCCTAAATATAGGAAGCTTCATCTCATCTGCCATATATCTTGTTAGGGTTCCTAACTAAATATGTGCTGGACTACTATTGATAGTGCTCTGGACGCTCCGGTGACTGGGATTACTCTCATTTATTAATACTACTGAATCAACAGGAGGGGTAACAGTACTTACTTCGATGGTCTGTGCAGTTTCTGAGGTTTTAGGTTCTCTTCGGTGAATCTCTTTAGCTTCTCCTTCCTCTTCACTAGCAGGTTCTAAATGTTTTTCATCTGTCAATTCTGCCTCTTCTCCACTGTATAAACCCTCCTCCCCATAGTTCTATTTAAACAGGTTTGTAAGGTGAACTTATTGAAACACTCTGCCACTGCGCGTATGTCCAGCTTATGTGTCGTTTTCATTGTTTGAATTCTTGAACATTAGCCTTTCTTGATCCAACCAATCTATTGTATCTTCAAGATGTTCTTCTCATGCAATAGCATCTTGATTCTCAGCTTCAGAAAATGAAAATATTTCCCTCTAGGTCCCTTAAAAAAATATCTCTCGGCTTGGCCATATGATTCTACTCTGTCAACGACGAACTCTGTGATGTACCCACCAATGTTGTTATCGAACCAGTGATCTACTTCTCGTGATACGACGCTATCAACTCTTTTGACCTTCTTGATCAACTCTGACGTCCAAACCACAAGAGGTCTAGATCAGATCTCAAACTGGGTATTTGCTAATCTAGCTAACCACTCATATAGCTCCTAATGGATTCCTCCAAAGAAAATTTCATCTATATCAGTAAAGATATATTTATCCAACCAATCTTCTGAGCTAATATTAGGTTTCTTGTTCTGGGCTTCAACGAAGTCCCTTTCTTGATCTTCTATCTACTTTTGAATGTTTGTCTTCGATGGAAACCACCTTGACATTCCCTCAAGAAGATTCTTGTCCCAACAATAGAACCATTTGTTGGCACAGGGGAAGACATAGGGTTCAACTCCAAGAGTGCACCAAAAATACCTAACTACTAGCCCTTTCGGCAACACCTGTGAAGCATATGAAGTGTCACCCGAAGTATCTATGAGGTGATTGCAGGACAGAGATGTCTACAACCAAAGGAAATGTCAAGTGGGTCTCACTCAAGGATATCACAATGTTCATATATCACTTATCATCTTAGATCTATTCTTCACATTATTGATCAAATATAAAAAAGTAATGCAATCATAGTATATCAATTACAGAGATAAAATACCAGTCACATACAACACTAAATATATATGGTTCACCCTCTCTCTAGGGATACATCCACAAAACTATGCTTATGATTTATTAAGATAAAACATACAGTTCTTGTCTGCTCTCTTAGCTAGCAGATATTCTTTCTTGTTCTCTCTTTCTCTTCCCTTCCTGTGCACCCAATTGTAGGACTTGACCTTCACACCCAGCTGAAGATCTTACAGTACCAAAAGGCTCTCACACTTAGCACTTCTCTCTCTCTTTATAGTACTCACTCACATCAACAATACAACTAGATCGACAACAACATCGTACCAATCTAATCTAAGTCCTTTATACCTTTATTTATACATTACAATAGCTCACCGATAGCCTTAGGCTGAAACCTAGCTGTCCAAAACCTTATATAACAAAACCCTAGGTGTCTAAAACCCCAGGTAAACTTGATCCGCATTTCCAGGGCTCTGCCAGCCTATCTTTCCTTCCTTCTCACGTGGTGCTCCAAATCATCCAACAATGGATTTTCTTGCTTATTGAGTTGTCCACGATCCTTCTTCCTTTTTTATCTATCATTCTTGATCTCCTCGTTCAATAACTTACATTTCCTTACTTCACATCAACTTTCTTGATCTTTTGCTCATTTCAACCCAGTAACAATCATTGTGTCTTCCGCGAAGTTCGCATTCTCCCTTTTCTTCCTTGATCTTCTCTTGATTCCATAACCAAGGGCCAAAAAATGCATTAGTTCATTAGATTTAATAACATCAAATAACATACCTTAATAGAGATCAACGCAGTAACAAAAAAGATTAATCATTTCAACCACTTATCACATACCATTAAGTTAGATCTAACATTCATTTATCTTTTACACAAGTAAAACACTAAGCATCAACAAATCTATCTATCATACATAATCATCAATCACTGGGAAGATTCATAACATACACAACACAACACAAAGAAAACCAAAGATACAAGATATACGTGGTTCAACCCAGTGTGGGGCTACATCCACCAACTGCTTCATCTTCTTTATTATTCTTCAATCTCTTACATTCAGTGCCTTCTGTGCACTAAGACACAGAGTCGAGCTTCACATATGACACGAGATCTGCGCACTGAGCACCGGATCCTCCTTCCAAACTAGATCAAGGCACATAGCCTACTCTCTATCAAGCACAAAGCCTTAACACATGTACATTTTGTTGCACAAAGCACTTGCACTTAGCTACCAAGACTTCTCACTACTACTTCTCTACTTCTACCATACATTCTTACTTATTTATACATTTACAATCCCTTAAAATAAGTCCTAATCATGGGTAAACCCCATGGGTTGACATCCCATAACCCATTACAAAAACCTTAAAGAACCTTTTACAAATCCTACAAAATCGATGAGATCCATGATCTCAGATCTGCCTGGGTGCTCCATCTTTGACCAACCTATCGAAGTCCAAAAGTGGTCCAAACCTAACCAAGTTTTCCTCAAAACTTGGTCAAGGGCCAACATGCCCCCAACACTCACCTATGACTTGTCTCGAGTCACTCAGATCGGGTCAATGCTTCTTCGAAGGACTCAAGCTTAAATCAAGTTGCCTTGACTTCATGTTTCGCCTGAGCCTCTTGCTCAGCAAACCCTTGGATCGTCTGCTCTGTAACAGGCCCTTCTAGGAATTGTTCTACTGATGCAATCACTTGGTCCAATTGTGATCCTTGTCCATCAATCTCTTCGAACATCTGGCAGACTTCCTCCTGCACTGGTTGTAGCTTCTACGCGACTTCCATTACCCTTCCCTGGAGGGCAGTGATCTGGTGTTTCACTGCACGATGTTCCTGAGATATCTTCATTATTTCAACTATGGTGAGTAACTTCATCTGTGCCTATATTGAAAATTCCTATTGTTGCACCTCCTGTAACTACGCTTCCAGTTTCCTTATCTCTGGATCTTCTGTGAGGCATTCATATGTTTGCGCACTTATATCACTCAGTTTCTTGCATTCTGAGGGGAGGGCTCTGATTCTTACAATTGTATTCTTAGTGGTATCCTCCCTCTGGTCACACACCTCTTGTGGGGTGCTCAACACTGCTTGGACCTTGAACTCTGTTATCCTTTCTTGAAGCTGTTGAATGGTCTCAGTGAGCTTCTCTACTTGAGCCTCGAATGACTCTTGTTCCTCATGTGCCAAGCCTGGCATAGAATGACATGATTTAATCACTACCTCTTTGTCTGTGGCCTATTTTGTGATCATCTTCTCCTTTTCTCTCTGTAGTTGGGATTTTTCCTCTTGTATCATCGCCTAAAAATATTCTTTCTCACTTTCATAGGCGGTTACATAGTACCGCTCTACGTGTAATTTATCTAAGGCTTCATCCTTTTCTTGTTTCAATGCTTCTTTAGCCTTCTCCTTCTCTTCCTGGATTCTCTGAAGTTGAGCTTATGTCGCATCCACAAGTCTTCTCAATTGGGCTGGTTCATCCCCCAATTTTGTAATCTGTGACGAAGAAGGTGCAATGGGTACTACGCGGACCAAATGAATAGATTGTTTTATTTCCTTCGGTTCCTTCTCGATCCTTCCATACAACTCCTCCTGCTTCACTCCATATCTTTGAAAGATGTCCTCAGAAGCATCCTCCATGGCTCCGCGGACCAAATTGATGTCGTCCTCCATGAGCGTGGCCTCTAACTGGGGCTTACTGGCATGTGTCTTATTTCTTACTGAAGGTTTCTATGGATAACCCTTCCTCTTATGTTGTGTTAATGTTTCAGTAGGGGGATCCTCTAATGGTGTAGATTCACATCCTCCTTGTCCATTTTCTTTGTCTCCTCCTCCTCCTAGTGAGCCAGATCCATTTTCTTTAGAGGCATTGTCCTCCTCATCAGTCTCTATATCCTGGACTTATTCCTTCTTCTTCTTCTTCTTCGTCCCACTAGACTGTCTAACATGCTCAACCAGGTGACTAGGGGGACTTCCTATGGTGTCAGTGTTGGAGAGTTTTGCATCAGTGACAGGTACAAGGAGTTCCTCCGTCCACTCCTTCGTGATCTGCTCCATGTATTCATCTGTCAGTATATAGTATGACTGTAGTTCTTCCTTGCTCTCATCTCTGCGCGCAGTGATATATATGAAATGTGTATCTGCGTGGAACTTTTCTATTGGTCTATATTGGTGAAAGGTGCACAGTGTCATGCAGAAAAATGACTTGATGGAAACCTTCAATTGCTGATAATATGCATGAAAAATGGCATTGGAGTGCCACTATTTCGCCATGTTGTTGGTTTACCACAAGGTAGAAAACCTAGTGGACAATGACTTCAATGGTTTGATCTCTAGAAAGGTGGATCCTTCAAGAATTTTTTGAGAGACAAATGCGATCAAAATGATCAGCCAACTGAAGTGGAATACGTATCCCAAATCTTGTTCTTCGCGACAGTCTTTCTCTAGTTCATTGATGAGGTAACTTGTCCAATTCATTTGCATGCCCTCCACACATTTTCCTATGAGGTCCACCATAAACCTGATGACCTGTGTGGGGCAGTTCTTCCTTACTCACTTTCCAGCTATGAGTTGACAAGTGAGGAGCATTACGCCATCCTATATAGAGGCTACCTTGTAGCCTCGCTTTCCTTGTTTGACTTCACCGTAAGCTTCCTTGATGTGTTGTGTCAGGGATTGGTCTAAGGCCTTCCCTGGATAAAACTGTTGAGGGTCAGGTCCCTTCATGGTTAAGCCCATGATCCAGTGGATCAACAACATATCCACAATAATCCTCCAGTCGAGACACAGTTATCTGCCATGATAACACGATAAGAGGAGTTTACTGCAATTGTTAACCTCCTAGTGATGACCAAAATGAGGAATCTTCATCACATTTATCACAATGGACTACTCCAACTCCTTAATCCATGGATGTGAGAAAAAAAGAGTCTTATTCCCAGTTGTCTTCATCAAGTAGCAGTGGGGCACTATAATAGCATAGTTCTTTTTGTTGCCTAGACTGAAATCGTTGTTCTTCAGTAATGAGATCTATCCTAACTGACTCCCAACTATGCATATTCCTTTTAGAATGTACACAGTGACCAAGGTGTACTCATAATCTCGTGGGATGCTATTGCGGTTAACTGCTCCAACCAAAGGTGGGATATACTCTGGTAGGATGGATGAGATCTACTTTGCATTAGCTAGATCGCTGCGATGCTTACTTTGCTACTTAGTCGCAGGGTTAACACGACCAGAATGACATCCAGTTGAAGGGAAATCATGTAGTCCCTTAGTCTATGATGCCTGGACACCTTCAGATAACTATCTATCAACCATTATCTTCTTGAGGACCTCCTTGACAGACTTCTCTAATTCAGTAGGTTCGCTCAACATTCTAACTTTTAACAGGAATGTTAGGGTAGGTGAACAGAAAGGCAAGGCTGACAAATAGATGGCGAGGTCTAGATTCAGATAACACAACTCAATACACAACAAATTCTCTTCTTGGTTCAGTTAATCACAGTTGGATAAAAGTGGTCCCGATGCAATGACCAACGGGTTAAATAAGTGGGGCACCATAACAGATTCTTCCAATGGGAAGGAATGCTTCCATCAATGTGAATCTATCCATTATGGTTTGGTCTCAACGTCCCAAAAGTGATCCATCCACCCATAAATGTGTTTTCTAACCATTCTGGAGTGTCGTTCTAACGTTTGGGGCACCTCCAATGGTCATACAGCTTCGCAAGGGTGAAATCCATGCTACGAGGTTTCAGTCTGTGAAGTCTTCCATATGGTCTTTGTAGCTTCCTGTAGATTTTTCATCTTAGCTTTCTTTTTACTAAGATTCCTTGTCTTATTTCTTGTTATCTAAGTCTCTCTAACTGTTTTTTGAATCCTCTTTGCATTATTATTCTTATCTTCCTTTAGCGTAGTGACTTCGCACTGCTGATGTGCCCTTAAAATGTATAAAGTTAATATCCTTCCTGTTAATAATTCCTAGGTGGATACACTTATTTCTTGTATAGATAGGTCCTCTGTTGGGACCACATATTGTACCTTTTTGCTCATACTTTTTTCCATTATTATACCCTTCATCACCTGTATTTAGACTCATATTATCACTTCATCTGATCACCCCAAGGTATACAACGTCCTTTCTCATCACTATATGTTTAATTTGTTTTGCATAACACTTTACATTACTTTTGAACCTAACCATTGATTAGAAGTGCATAAGTGTCCATATTTGCAGAATAGTATTTCAGACCAATGTTGAAACACAGAACTGCCCAAAGCCGCTGTTGAGCTGATGCTGAAACACGGAAGCTGCTACACAGCCCAAGGACGCATATGCCAAAACACGGAGCTGCTACACAGTCCGAGGATGCATATGCCGAAACACGAAGCAGTTACACGGTTCAATGCAGAGGCTGAAACACGGAGCTAGCACTCAGTTCAGAACAGATGCTGAGACACAGAGGAGGCCGCCACGATGCTGAAACACGAGTCCTGACAGCTAGCAGTCAAAGCTGACACAGGACGTGAATTGCGTACTAACAACATTAGCAGCTATATGAAGCCGTTACACCAGCCGTAACAGCATGCTTCGTCCAGCCCCTGTATTAGCATTCGGTTGCATAAGA
>ML786997.1:392864-404090 GCA_009831015.1 Picea engelmannii | reverse complement strand
CATGCCTCTTCTACACATGCCACATCATGCAACGCTGTGTTCCTCCTGTCTTAACTGCCAGTCTAATTTTAGACTAAAAGTCTTTCTTCTTTTCTCAACTCCAACTGTAGTTTCCCTTTCTTTCATTCTTTCTTCTGCTTTTCTCATGCCAGCGTTCTCCCTGATTTTCTAAACTGGTTCTTTACTTGCCTCCTCTACGCATGCCTCATCATGCAACGCTGTGTTCCAGCATCTGTTTCATTCGTGTTCCAGCATCCGTGTTCCAGCAGTCGTGTTCCAGCATTCGTGTTCCAGCAGTCGTGTTCCAGCATTCGTGTTCCAGCAGTCGTGTTCCAGTATTCNCAGCAGTCGTGTTCCAGCATTCGTGTTCCAGTAGTCGTGTTCCAGCATTCGTGTTCCAACATTCGTGTTCCAGCAGTCGTGTTCCAACATTCGTGTTCCAGCATTAGTGTTCCAGCAGTCGTGTTCCAGCATTCGTGTTCCAGCAGTTGTGTTCCAGCATTCGTGTTCCAGCAGTCGTGTTCCAGCATTCATGTTCCAGCATTCGTGTTCCAGCAGTCGTGTTCCAGCAGTTGTGTTCCAGCATTCGTGTTCCAGTAGTCGTGTTCCAGCATTCGTGTTCCAGTAGTCGTGTTCCAGCATTCGTGTTCCAACAGTCTTGTGCGTGTTCACATCCTTGACTGCTCCATAACCGATTGCCATCAATGACAACCTTAACCATCTGCGTCAGTCTTCTGTTATAGCCATATCTCCAACAAATCCATGGAGACACCTCAAAGGAAGAAGTCTCACAAGGGAGGGAGTGTGGTCAGGACTAAACCTTTTGACATGCACCTATTTGATGCTGAGCCAATGGTCATGGAGGTTTTCCAAGGGGTTGGCTGCCTCTCATTTTTTCAAAACATGCAGAGGGGACACCTTGAAGTAGCAATGCAATTTTCATTACACTTTGATGCCATTAAGACAAAGGTGGGAAACCTTGAGTTATTTGAGTCCTCTATTGCAATAGCCACTAGGATACATAATATTGGTGACAGGTGGTTCAAATCCATGATCCTCAATGCTGCATTTTCCTAGGAATTCCTCAAACCAAACTATTAGAAGGACAATTTGTTTAAGGGAGTGCATGGGAGCCACCTAGTTGAAGGCTTTGATAAACTGATGAAGATCATCCAGATATATTTTACATGAGAGGGAAGGTTTAACATGTTATGTCAGTATCATATAAGACTCTTTCTACATTTTTCACTGGTAAGGATGTGATGAATATCCCTTTTTATCTTTTGAGGAGCATGGGAAATATGCATGATAGAGTCCAAGCCAAGTCCAAGATTGTGGACACTAGTGTCTTTCACTCTGGGTTGATCAGGATGTTGGTGATGGAAGAGTTGAAGAAAATGAACATTCTTTGGGAACATTTCATTATCTCTTCCCATTTAGATATAGCCTCTACCCCTCAATCTAGGATGCATAGACATTTTCCATCTAGTAGTGTTTCCCCAACAAGAGCAAGAAGGAAGACAAAAAGAAAACCCACTACTCAAGACAAAGAAATCCCCAAGGAAATTGAAGAAGAAGAGAGGAAGGTTCATCACTCTCCAAAGCTTCATCCAAAAAAACCATAGCCAAGAGGGGAAGGAAGTTGAGTTTCCCTTCACCTATTCCAGTAGCTAAGATCAAAATCAGGAAGCCTTTTACTAGATCATCACTCCTCAAGGAAGTTGTTGAAGTAGAATTCTTACCTAAGGCTTCAGTTCCAAGGAAAGAAAAAGATAAGGGAAAAGGAATTAAGAATCCTATTGAGGTGATAGATAGATCTTCTGTTCAATATAAATATAAAGGTAAAGCCACCGAGAAACCTATTGAGGTGATCAAAATCAGCACTCCACCTAGTAATCCCACTTTCAAAAGATTTATCACACAGCTCAGGGAGGCTAGGAAAGAAGTTGCTCGTTTGAAGGAAGAAAGTTTGACTGAGAAGAAAGATGAAGGAGATCATGGAAATGTACAGTGAAACCCTTGATCTGGAAAGGTTTTTAGCAAGAAGAGCCCTGCCTCTCCATAGGAAAATTAAGACCCTCTACAGGAAAAACAAAAGCTTTCAGTCCCAAAACAGAAATCTCAAAGAGAAATTGCATCATTTCAAGGAGGAATTGGCCCAGAGGAACTTAAATGTTCTGGTACAATCTGCAATAGAAATAGATGAACCTACAGTCAAGAGGAGTATCCCTGCAAAGGAAAATTATGTTTCTATGACAGAGGGAAGTTATCCTAAAACAAGGAGTGCTAGATTGATGAAGTAGTTGGGGGGTGACATATCCATTTTTGTGGGTGATCTATTTTTTCAAGTGTGAAATGATCAAGGAAGTATAATTTTCCCACCTATATATGCATCTACAGGCTCCCATTCCATCAACTAAGTTTTTGTGTTTTTGAAGGATTGGTTTCATCACACAGAAAAAACACAGAGACTCCATAGTGCCATTGCGCTACAGAATCGTCTATACATTATGTTATGCAATTGTGCTACCTAAGGCACTACAAAGTCTCCTAGACAAACTTAACATGGTGCTACTGAATTTATAGAAATATTTTAGGAGTGGTGCTATCGAATTTGTAGCGTTGTTACACAGGAGTGGCGCTACCAAATCTGCAGAGTTATTTCAGGAGGGGTGCTATGGAAATTACATAGTCATCACACAGGACTGGCGCTACAAAAATTGCAGACCTATTTTAGGAGTGGCGCTACAAAATATGTAGAGATATTTTAGAGGAAGCACTACAAAATCTGTAGACTTGTTTTTCAAAAGGAACTATAGAATGGCACTATGAACCAGGCCTTGCATTCAAAGGTTAGAATTCATGACTCCTTCTTGATTGTTGATGATGTGGGGAGAAGAAAGGATCATAGGTGGCAACTTGGAAGAAACATACGACCATTGGAGGACACTTGGCACTAAAAAATAATGCACCTAAGATAGAATACATGCCTTTTAATTCTTGTTGGAGTGGTTTCCAACATGGCTCCTAAATTGTATCATTTTGTTAATATATGTTAACACATGTGTTAGAATTGTGGTTGTTTCGGAGAATGCTAGGATATGAGGGCCAACTCGCACCTCTAGTTGTTGCCTTTCCTCTTTTTATTATAAATACATCTTCTAAATGATTAGAGAGGTTTGAATGTTTGAGCAGGGCTCCTTGATTGTAATATTTTTTGACTAAGTAAGTTATTCTCTAGTTATGTATTGGACTTGAGAAATTTTGATTAATAGAAGTCAGTTTCTTTTTATATCATATTTTTGCCTCTTATACTGAAGTACTCATGATTGGATGATCCATGTGGTTGTTTTATGATGAATTCTTGATTATAATACTACTATGACATTCTTCAATGTTCTTAAACTTTAAGTTCAAGAAGTTCTTGTGGTTGAGTTTTTCTTCCCTTGGCTGCTTGAAGACCTGATGTCAATAGAATACCTTTACACCTTCCTCACCAAGTCTTCCTCCTATTCACTTTTACTCCAAATCACTGAGTGAAGTTAATCAAGACATAATTTTCTTATGCATGCTAGCCCATATTTCTGAGTTAAAACATTCTTATTATGAGTTTTGTTCATTTGACCTTTAATTACTCAATTACATTTGGAAATATTTTGATGGGTATTAGGCTTATCCTCTTGCAATATGAGGGTGATTCTCAGTGATAACACCTCCCCCTACCGTCTCATTACATTGGTCCACCATGCCATGGATGGATCGTGAGTTCCTCTAGGAATGATCTCGACTCTAGGTCCAAATCCTAGAACCCACTCGAAGAAAAAGCTGCACAAGATAGAGGCAAACCCAAAGTTCCTCTTGTCACCCTCTTTTTACTCTGTTAACAGGCTCTTCATATTAGCCAATAGTGAGGTGCACCAATCATATAGCATGGGTCTCAAACACTCTACATAATAGAACATGAGCGGCCTCGATGCCTGGTGAAATGAAGCCGATCATGTGATCCTGGTCAAAATGAGGAAAACAATCTTGAGGCTGGGATTGTTTATTACTTAGATGGGGAGTTGACTCCCGACCTTCTCGGTGCCTGCTATACAGTGAGCATCTATGTACTCCTATATATTCATACCTCTCTCATCTCTCCAGGCTTTGAGGTTCACCACCCTACCCCGATGTGATAACCCAGTCAAAAAGTATATATCCTCGACTTCAATCCTCAATGGTTTCCCATCAAGGTTGAATCTCTCACTGTTAGGATCCCAGTAATCCACTAGAAACTCAAGAAAACTCACCTGGGACATCATCCCTTTGAGTGCCCAAAATTTATACAACTTGCATCATTTCAAGGCCATTAATTGGGCCCCTAGATCTCTTTCCACAACAAAATCTACCTCCTTTTGTTCCCTTTCCCTCCATTTTACCTCCATCCTACCAGGGAAACATCACTTTTTGAGTTAACAACCATAAAAAACCTTATTTGCGGACTTGTACGTGGGCTGCAACATTACCATTTGTGTATAGGTATGAGTACACATAGCCTATATTTTACACAGTCATGTATAACCTCGCGTATACGCGACCCGATGAGTGGTAGCCTGCATACACTGAAATAACCAATTTGTGCCTTAATTAACTCAAATTTTGAAACCTAAATTAAAAATGTAATCCACCAGAAAGGAAGAGGAGGGGACGAGGAATTACCTGGTCTAGATGGTCTCTGATTCCGTCACCTGATGCTCCCACAATCACCAGTTGAAGATCAGAGGTAATTTGGTCCAATTTTCACTATTTGGGTAAAATGTCAAAATGACATAGTAATTTTTGGTTTTTGTTACTATTTATAACAATTTTTACCCACTTTCTATAGTTTAGAATTGTATTTTCTCCTAATGGACTAATACAACAGTGGATTGAGTTGGTTTTTTTATTTTTCACCAGATATTCTTACGGTTTTTAGTGTTATGTTGACCGTTCATAACTACAGGCAGGTATTTTCGTTACCCAACATATAGGATAGGTATCCATTCCATCAGGCACATTTTCATTGTCCTATAACTGTCACTCATATGCCTTAGGTACGAACCCATTTGTTGTGGCACAAAACCCTTCATTTTCTACAAGACGTGTTGTTATCAAGTGGTAGAGACTTACCAAACATGGGTACCCTAGTTAGATCCTCTCCTCCATTTGGTGCCCATGCCGATATTTTTCCATAGGACTGGGAGTCCCTTATAGCTAATAAATGAATTTATGTTGAGCCTCATTTCTCACTCATAAACATGATGACCTATACCTAGAGGACTCCCAAATGATTTTGATTTAAGCTCTTTTTTGACTCGTTTTCAAAAAGCGAAAAGATTGCCGAGTGAAATTGTCTCTTTCACACTTGTAAATTGGATTTGAAAGAACGTATATTTGGTACAACCTTATCCCTTTTTCAAACTAGGTAGACTAAGATTATGAAAAAGGACATTTTTTGGTGGTACGTTGTGATCGCATCTCATGCCCTTGCTTGCAGTATTGAGCCTATAGTCGGTTCTCACTTTGCGTAATAAACCATTTGCCTCAGCATTTTTTCATCCTCAACTAAGCAGAGCCTCATTTATATCCTTCACAATTTGACACCGTATACCTAGGAGGGAACATTCCCCCAAGTGTCCATCTCCTGCATGCATCTCCTTGCATTGAGCATAGTTATGTTCCACTACTGGAACTAGTTTTTCTTACTTGCGACACTCGTTTCCTCCTTTGTATCATAACATTGATTTGACTATGAAAAAACAAAAAAAGAAGGGCGGGAAGGGAGTATTATATTATATTGGTAGAATTCATGTCTCCTTTGAACATAGTACAAAGTTATTGAGTCCATTTGTCATAATAATTTTGGTTTTAGCATGGCCTTAGGAAGCTGAGCTCATTATAGAGAGTTTTCTCCCCCGGCTGGTTACTTTTCCAGTCCCTATGGAGAATTTGATTGATGCCTCCTGCATCTCATGGTTTCACGATTGATTCTATGCTATCAGAGTCTTCCATATGTCTAATTCTCTTGTTAAAAGGATGTCTATAAACCTGTGTAGGTCATTCCTCAAAACCCTTGACTTTCCATGTCGGCCATACCCTCAGTTTGTCTCAGAATCACATTATATTGTAGTCTTATCACACACCCTATTCCTACTTTCATCATTGGTAGGTAACCTTGAACCTAATAGTTGAGATTTCATAATTGGTCATTGAATAGGTGGTTTCCCTTGTGTTTGATGGCAAGACATATATTCACACATTGGGATCCGTACAGTGTCTTCGATGCCTTTAGCCTTATTGGTGGTTTCCTCACCTTTATTAGTAGTTTTCCTCATTATCTGATATTCCGAGAGTCTTTTTCGTGTACCGCCTGCACTTGACACAAGCAAAATATGCATAGGGTTGTTGGTTCATGAACATGTTCTTCATCCTATTTCCTCCAAATCATGAAGCTCCTACTTTGTACCTCGTGCTGAATGATGATATATTCCTTAATGTTATCCTTTCAGTGGGTCTCCTTCCATCGAATTTATTTCATCTATTCTAGAAACGAGACCTATATTCTTATGAGTACCTTGATGCTTGCAGTCATTAGTGGCAATTTCTCTCGCCATCGATAGTTCAGAATACATCAATGTCTCCTGATCGATGGATTCTTCAAGTGTTCGACCTCGACTCCTTTATTCACATTTATAAGAATGTACTCAATGTATTGATACCTACTTTCATCATCGACAGGTTGTCTCACATTTGCTAATGGTATACCTCAATGAGTGGTAATCAAACAATGTATCATTGTGTTCGACCTCAACTCCTTTATTCACATGATGTAGACTTGCACCTTTGGCGGATTGTGTAGAATACTTGAAGACATCAGTATGTGGCCATATCTTTCTTGAGTTGTTTATTCCTTTTCATTAGACCAGTACCTATACGACTTCAATGATCATGTGAGATCAGATTATACTCCATTGTATACAAATATCTTCAGATTGATTTTGACACTGGTTCTACTGGGCCTTGTTTGTGACTATGACAGTCTTTGGCTTGTAGCCATATTTGTATTTTCCTATTCATGGCCATGGACAGTTGTTTGGTATATTTTCACATGGATCTACACTTTAAGTCAAATTAGAAGCCATGTATGGAAAGTTAGTGCAGATTGTAATGAGAAACTAGTTCTTCTAGCTAGATCCCCATCACTTCACTTCTGGGTTTTTATAATGTATTTTGGCCAGCACAGATACTCCTCTGACCTCACACATTAGGGGGAATCTGTTATATCAATATTTTCCTCACCCTATTCAATCTTGCATAGAAGGCCTTTTTCCATTTCCCTATGTAGAGTTTCCATCCCTTTTTGCAAATTCCAGAGCTAAAAATACATTTTTTCCACATATATGCACCTTGCCTACTATACAACATGTGTATATGCAGGTTGCACCACTACATCCCGTGTACATAAGGAAATGTGCCCAAAAATGAAAAATGGTGTCAGGTTTCCATGTCATGATAGGATATCAATGATCCTTGGCCTTCCATATACTGGAAACATTCTGACACGGCCCTTCAGTTCCATTTGAAGGATATAAGTGGGCCAATTCTGAGCTATGGAAAAGAGGAGAAATAATTCAACTTTGAGAGAAAAGTTACTCTAGAGGAATTATTCACTTCACATTGAGTCTGCATTCCTTTGTCCTTTAAGTCTGAACATGGTTTTCACCCCCAATCTCTTCCCTTATTGAGTGAGAACTCCATTGTCTCTCTTACATGAGCTTGCCTTTGGTGGAGGATTGAAGTGATGGAGGTCGATATGGAAGGAAATTAGTTTCTTGGTTCCTCACCATGCCGACAAAGAAGTCTGAAACTTTTTTACTTCTATTGATCATATCTTAATAGAAATACTCTTTTCCCGTCCAATTGATATCTTTCCAATATTAGAATTATTATTCCATAGGTGTATTTGTTATGTATGTTAATGGATTATGCTATTGAATGTGTTGAAATCATATATTATCACCATATGATTGTGTTGCTTGGTTGTTGAGGACTAGTTGCAGGTGTATTTCTTTAGATCGAGTGCTCAACGGTAGACTTCATCGAACATATGGACGAGGTAGGCCTTTTATCTTGTCTTGCTAGAATATTTTTTTATATATCATACTAGAGAATAGAGTTGATTTCTACAGTCATTTCTGTCTGTTGTGGTTTTCCCCTAGCCATAGAGATATTTTCCTCATAACAATCCTCCTCTGTTACCTTGATTATCTCTATGCGGTGTATTATACTATGATACCTGATTATAATATTGTACATTATTATACTAAGGTGGTTCTTGAAACTGTTGTGCGTTATCATACTGAGGTGGAACTACAAAATACTACACAGGGTGTCCTTTCATTAAATCAACCTACACTTTATAAGCATCTGAACTCCTCTCCTTCATAAGATCCAAGGTTCTACAATCCTTGTCTTCATGTCCTACTGACTTACAGAAATTACAAAATGTACTCTTTGGCATTGTTTGATACTTTTGCATCATGGGACAATGATAAGGATCATTTCCCTGTGTCTTACATATTTCACACCATACACCTCCTATTGGTAAAGGATTTGGAATCCCTACTCCCAAGTATTGCACAAATGTTGGACACTCATTATTATTATGACCTTATATTTTTCATAATGTAAACCATACAACTTCTCTTTTCTCCTTACCTTTATCATAATTCAACAGGAATGTCAAGTTATTAAGATCTTCTCTCATCTATTCCACAGTTGGATCTATCTATTTATACTAGTTCTCTTATAATTGCAGGGATGCTTGCAAAGACTCAGAATGAGTCTGGAAATTTTGTTGCCTCAATGGATACTTGAAATGTGGCAATAATGAATTCACAAATAAATTTCTATGTTGCATATCAGTTATAGGGTACTTCAACTTACCTTTCAACCTATTGAAATTCTCATCAATCTCCTAGACTGACTCTCCTGTCTTATTTTTTATCTCTATCATCTCATTCATGAACTAATCCTATGAACTTGGTCGCTAAAATTCATTGATTAAGGCCCTATTTACATATGTGATGGTTGTAGGCGCTCCCTATAGACTGTTTACTGCGAGGCCCATGTACTAGTCTAGTGTGCAGTCTCTAAATGTGATTGCAAGATCCAGAACATTTGTAACTTCATATGTAATATTCTTAGCTTCCCAAATCTTTTCACAAATGAAAATATGCTTCTCTGGGTCCTCCGACCCATCTCCATGAAACTCTGGTAAATGAATAGTGGGATCTACTCCTGCCATTGTGAACTTTTTTGAAATACCACCTCCACACGGTGTAGATACATGACTAATGCTAGCTGAACTTATACTTTTACTTGAATTTACACCAGTCCCTTGTCCTATCAAAATATTTCTACAACTAATTGTTTCTTGTCTACATAGTTTTTCCTTTTCTAATTTCTTAGTTGCACATGGGGTTGTGGGTTCCACACTAATTTTGATATGTAATGGAAAGCCTTATTCTGCATCAAAACATTGACCTCTAGTTTTCCTCTCATATGTGGTGTGTAGGATTTCCTCAATCTACCCTGTAGCACAGAGATCCTCTATCTCCTCTTATTAATTTTCCAAGCCCTCTCACTCGGCTACTTCCATCTTCTTATTATTGATCCTATAATGGCAGGGTCTTCCATTGTGCACCACTCCTAGTTTATTTATTATTTCCTTGGTCTTTTCCTCATTCATCATAATGGGGTCCATGGGTTTGTTGGCACAGGGGAAGACCCAGGGTTCAACTCCAAGAGTGCACCAACAAGCCCTAACTACTGGCCCTTTCAGCAACACCTGTGAGGCAAGTGCAGTCTAACCCGAAGTATCTATGGGGGGTTGCAGGACACAGATGTCTACAACCAAAGGGAATACAAAGTGGATCCAATACAATAAAAGCACAACATCTAGATATCGATTACCATCTAAGATCTGCTTCGCACTACTATCTATTAGATCTAAAACAATAATGAAATAACAATATATCTATCAACAAGAGAACACAACATCAATCACACACGACACCAAGGTATACATGGTTCACCCTCTCCCTAGGGCTATGTCCATAGTGTTAGAAAAACAGGACCGCAGAGAAATAAAATAAAACAAATGCAGAAACAAAACACAGAAGACACACAATACAAGAGAGACACAGATTTACGTGGTTCACCCAGTGTGGGCTACGTCCACCAGAAAAATTGCTAGGTCCTTCCTTTATTATTATCCAGCAAATGAAGAAAAACAACCTACAACAAAACCCATTGTAACTTCCTCTTCTTTCTCTCACAGTCTCCTCTCTCATAATACAATATTCACCATCATCCATAGCCGCAATACATTTCCCTCATAAAAGAGGGTTGCCTTCTAGGGAAAAAAACCCTAACATAATATCTACCATTAGATCTGTGACCTTATAATGAATAGTCCATATTGACAATGAAATTACAATATACTTTTACAAGGCAATTTTTGCTTCGGGGGCTTTGCCCTTGAACCCCCGCTGGGGGCTAGCTTGCCCCTAGACCCCCCAGTTGGGGGGATAGCCCCCCCGGACCCCGTAGAGGGAGTACCCCTCATCTGCACTCCCTCGCGTGGAAGAGTGTACATACTTCTGGGGTGTAAATAATTCATGGGGTATAAACATGGCTGAAAGCAAGGACCTTTGAATCAGGAAGATAATCAGGCTCCGCAACCAACAATCTACCACTTGGAGACTGATCTCAACAACTCCACCGCTACTGTATATGATGGAC
Source organism: Picea engelmannii (assembly GCA_009831015.1). Lineage (NCBI taxonomy): Eukaryota > Viridiplantae > Streptophyta > Pinopsida > Pinales > Pinaceae > Picea > Picea engelmannii. Next base: position 393,263 of record ML786997.1, on the reverse strand, counting down.
TCTGAACCTTCTTGAACCTGGAAAATTTCTCATCTTCATCTTCATTCTTGAAGACCAACTGAGACTGAGCAAGAACTCAGTTTCTCCTTGGTTACTCCCTTTGTTAACATGTATGCGAGATTCTGGCTAGTGTGTATATTTTCTAGCTTCAATTGTCCATCTTCCAAGGTGTATCATATTAAGTGGTACCTCAACTGTATATGCTTAGTCTTCGAATGGAAGGCTGAGTTCTTGGCAAGGTGAATGACACTCTAAATGTCACAATACAACCTGTTGTTCTCCTGCTTCTTTCCCAATTCCTCCATAAACCTTTGTAACCAAATCATCTCTTTACTAGCCTCTGTAGCAGCAACATACTCTGCCTCTGTTGTTGAAAGTGAAACAACCTTTTGCAGTTTC
>ML786997.1:361529-390203 GCA_009831015.1 Picea engelmannii | reverse complement strand
GAACCTGTCCAAAATCACCTTGAACATAATCTAGAAAATGTTTCCTATGGGGTGTGGCATGAAATGAAGCTCCTGAATATACTACCCAAGACTCAGAAATAGTATCTACAGAAAGAATCAAAGCATCTTGTAACACATCACCTATTACATTTGCTTCTTGATTTCTCTCTTGTTGTCCATCTCTTTGTTTCTTTGGAGCTCTGCAGTCTTTCTTCAGATGTCATTTCTTCCCACAATTCCAACACTCTATCTTTCCAAGTCTGGATTTGGATATGCCCTTCCTAGAATTCCCATGGTTTCCTAAGCCCTTTCCTCTATCCTTTTGTCTTCCCATGTTCTCCATGTTCAATGCATTTCCCGATGTCTCACCTGTGCTTTTCCGTTGCATTTCCTCACTAAGGATAACACCAACAACATCATCAAATTTTAAAGTATTTGAACCAGAGACAGAGTTACTTACAGCCATGACCAAGCCATTCTAGATTTCTGGCAATGAGCGCAAGATTAGAAGAGCCCTAACCTCATCATCAAAGTCCACTTTTACAGAACTTAGTTGATTAGTAACCGTATTAAATTCATTTAAATGATCTACAACAGACCCACCTTCTGACATCTTCATATTAAATAATCTCTTCATTATAAATACCTTATTCGACGCCGAGGGTTTTTCATACAATTTGGACAACACATCCATCAAACCCTTCGTTGTCTTTTCTTTCAAAATATTGAAATCCACCGACACTGCCAGGCTCAGCCGTATCGTTCCTAGAGCCTTTCTGTCAAGAATCTCCCATTCTTCGTCCTTCATGGCCTACGGCTTCTTTGCTACTTCACTCAATGGTAGGAATAGATCCTTCTGATATACATAGTCTTCCATCTGCATCTTCCATAACTGGTAGTTTTGGCCATTAAATTTCTCGACCCTAAACTTTCCATCTTCCAACATTGCACCCACTCGAACCAAGAACCCTCTTTTCCTGCGAGTTATCTTACACTCTGATACCATTTGTTAGAAAAACAGGACCGCGAAGAAATAAAATAAAACAAATGCAGAAATAAAACACAGAAGACACACAATAAAAGAGAGACACAGATTTACATGGTTCACCCAGTGTGAGCTAGGTCCACCAAAGAAATTTCCAGGTCCTTCCTTTATTATTATGCAGCAAATGAAGGGAAACAACCTACAGCAAAACCCGTTGTAACTTCCTCTTTTTTCTCTCATAGTCTCCTCTCTCAGAATACAATATTCACCATCATCCATAGCCGCAATACATTTCCCTCGTAAAAGAGGGTTGCCTTCTAGGGAAAAAAACCCTAACATAATCTCTACCGTTAGATCTGCGACCTTATAATGAACGGTCGATATTTACAATGAAATTACAATATACTTTTACAAGGAAATTTTTTCTTCAGGGGCTTCACCCCCAAACCCTCGCTGGGGGCCCGCTTGCCCCCAGACCCCCCAGTCGGGGGGATAGCCCCCCCGGACCCTATAGAGGAGGTACCCCCCCTCTGCACTCCCCCACGTGGAAGAGTGTACATACTTCTGGGGTGTAAATACTTCATGGGGTATAAACATAGCTGAAAGCAAGGACCTCTGAATCAGGAAGATAATCAGGCTCCACAACCAACACATAGAACTGTTCTCTATACTATATTAAGATGAAAGAATATTGTTCTTATCTGCGCTCTTACCTAGCATATCTTCTCTCTTTCTCTCTGATTCCCTTCCCTATGCACCCAATTGTAGGGTTGATCTCTGCACCCAGCTAAAGATATTACAACACAGACTTTCCTCACTGCTCAATAATTCTCTCTCTTACAACGATAATCACTCATAACAATAACACACTTGGAGCTCTTCATTGAACCCTCTTCCCCATCTAGGTTCGTATTTATCCATTACAATGACTCACCGACAACCTTAGGCTAAAATCTAAGTGTGAAAATCCTAGATACCAAAATACTATGTGTCTAAAACCCTAGGTCAACTTGACCTTCATTTTCAAGGCTTCACCAGCCTGTCTTTCTTTCCTTCTCAAGCGATGCTCCAAAGAATTGAACGGTGGATTTTTCCACTTGCTAAGTTTTCCACGATATGTCTTCCTTGTTGATCTATCATCCTCAATCTCCTCGTCCAATGAATTTATTTCTCTTACTTCTCTCCCTCTTTTATGATCTTCTTCTCACTTCGACCTAGTATCAGTCATTGTGTCTTCGTGCAGTTTTCATTCCATCTTTTCTGCCTTAATATTTTCTTACTTCCATACCCAAGGGCCAACAGGACCCCAACACTCACCTGTGACTCATCCCGAGGCACTTCAGATCATATCCTTATGAATTTTTTTCGACTTTAGAGTGCGCAGAGTAGCCTTTTCTTTCTTCTCTATCCTCGCCCACCATATGCAGATTGTATTTTCTGTGTCAGGTACCCAATTTCAACTGCACCTGGTACCTGGACCATTTTCTTTATTTTTTTAGTGATATCTGCGAGGCAGCTGGTTGTCATAGTACAGTTTCAACTGGCTCCCGTTCACCAAACCTTCCTTCCATTCTCCATTCAAAGTCTTCAATTGTGTAGCTCCTCCCTCTGTAACATAGGCAACCTCATATGGCCCAAGCTAATGCGATCTGAACTTTCCTAGATGCTTCATGAACTTAATGTCATATACCAAAACCAAATTTCCTTTCTTAAATGTCTTCTTCTTGATGTGTCTATCATGGTAGGCCTTTTCTCTTTTTTTTTGTACTTGTTGATGAAATCGTGCAATAAATCTGTCTTCTTCTAGTTCGACCAACTGCGCAAGCCTCTCTTGAACAACACCAGTGTCATCCATATCTGTAAAGGCAATAATTCTTAATCTTGGGACCAAATATTCCATCAGGACAACTGCTTCGAGACCATAAACCAACTTAAAGGGAGTCTGCATGGTCAGATTCTTGCAAGTGGTTTTGTAGTCCCATAGTACTGTTGGTACTCTTAAATCCCAGTCATTCCTATTCACACTACAAATCTCCGTTAATGTTGTCTCTAATATCCTGTTGAATGCTTCAACTATCCCATTCTCTTGTGGATGGTAAGGTGTGCTCTTATGATGATGGACTGAAAATTTCTCAATCAAGGCTTCAACGGTCTTATTGATGAAATGTGTGCCTTGATCGCTCATAAGGATCTTTGGGCATCCAAACCGGGTTATGATGTCATTAAATATGAAGTGCGTAGTTGTATTTTCACTACAGTCCTTAACTACTCTTGCTTCGGCCCATTTGGTCAAGTACTCTATCGTAGTGACTACGTACCTCACTCTTATGTGCTTTCCTGGTGGGTTTATAGGTCCCACGAAATCAACGACCCATTTCTCAATTGCTTGTAGGGTTAACTATGGTGCTAAAGGCATGTCATCTCTTCTAGATAGTTTCCCAAATCTTTGGCACACATCACAAGCTCTGTAATAGTCCTCATCATCTTTGTGTAAGGTAGGTCACCAGAGGTCTCTAAGAACCTTATGTGTTGTTTCTTTTCCTCCATAGTGTCCTCCTACGATGCCTTCATGAGGTTCTGTGAGGATAAATTGTTGCTCTGCCTCCATAACACACCTCCTCAATATCTCATCAAGTCCCATATTGTATAGCTATCCATTTATAAGTGAAAATCTTGCAACATGCACTACCAATTGTTTCTTATGGGTGATTGTATATTCACTAGGTGCCATCCCTGTTGATAGGAACTATACTATCTCTTCAAAGTGATCATCAATCTTTCCAATGTCTAGTAGTTGTGCATACGATAGTGTATCCTCCAAACTAGTAGGCTCTTCTCCATGTTCCAACCTTGACAAGTGGTCGAGAGATTTGTTCATTCTCCCTGGCTTAACGACGATCTCAAAATCATATTCCTGAAATAGAAGAACCCATATGCATATTCACCCCCCCCCAACACTGACTTGTTGACTAGGTATTTTAGTGCAGAGTGATAGTAAACATTTTAAAGTGTCCTCGCAACAAGTAGTGGTGAAACTTCTGCAGTGCATACACTATGGCTAACCCTTCTCTCTCAGTAGTGGTGTAATTAATATTAGTTTTTGATAGCTTCTTTCTAGCAAAGACTAATGGGTGGTCAATGTTTCCAGCTCCTAGTTGTGCTAACACTGCTCCTAATGCAATAGAGGATGCATCTACATGTATGTGAAATTCCTTGCTCCAATATAGAAAAACAAGGATAGGCGCAATAACCATTTTATTTTTCAGTGTGTCGAAGCTCTGTTGGCATTCTTTTGTCTAATGAAACTAGTAGTCTTTCTTCAAAATATTCTCCATGGGTGTTGTGATTTGTGCATAGCCTTTAATGAACTTTTTGTAGTATCTAGTGTGTCCCAGCGTAGTGTGCAGCTGTTTAACTGAAGTAGGAGGGGGCATATCAACTATAATGGAAATCTTAGATGGATCTACTAGAAATCCCTGCTTACATACAATATGACCTAACAACACTCCAAAGGGTGAGAAGAAGATGCACTTTTTCAGGTTCAAGGAAATCTGACATTGCCTGCACTTATCCAACATCAGTCTTAAACATTCAATATGATTTTTCAATAAACTAAAAATTGTCCAATCATCAAAGTATGCTTCTAGAAATTTATGTAAAAACTCGTTGAATGCTTCGACCACCACCCTGGAAAATATGGTTGGGGCATTCTTCAATCCAAATGGAATCATTGTATACTAGTAGGATCCCCATTCTGTGGAAAAGGTGGTCTTATGGTGATCTTCCTTGGAAATCTAGATCTAATGGTATCCCGAAAATCCATCTGTAAAAGAATATACCTCATGTCCTCCTACATTGTCTAACACTTCATCAATAAATGGTGTAGGGAATGGGTCATGCAAACATGCATCATTCAGCTTTCGGAGATCTATGCAGATCTTGATCTCTCCCGTCTTCTTGTCTTATACCACTATAGGGATAATCCACTCTGACTCTTCAATAGGTTCTATGATTCCTGCTTCCAACCTTCTGTTGAGTTCAATATTCAATTTCTCGTTATATTTAGGGTTCAATCTGTAGGGTCTCTGTTTGACTATCCTTGCATCTGGTTTCAAAGGGATCCTAATCTCTCCCATAGGCCCTTTAATCCCCTTCATATCAGTGAACTTGGTTGGAAACAGTCCTGATATTCATGTAGTAACTCCTTGATCTTGTCAATAGTTGCAACATCCCAATAATCTCCAACATTTTCAAGCTTTGGTGTTTTCTCTGTTCCAATATTGAATTTTTTTATTTTAATTGGTTGTCCAATGAAAGGTAGCTCAATTCCTAGTCCTTCTATGTCTCTTTGGCCTTATGTTTCAGTGATGTTCACCTTCCTAGGGTCATCATCTTCGTCATCATTGATATTGTAATAGCCTTGTAGTTTATGGAGAGGCACAGTCCATTCGACCTCTTCTTGTTCCAGAGGAAGGCTAGAGGCCTCCTCAAAAACATTATGTCTTACAATCTGTAACACTTGATCCACTATAGGATATTGGCTTTCAAACAAAAAGTTATATACAAACTTCTGGGTCATACCTTCCCAATATGTCGCGATGAGGAACAGTTATGCTTGAAGATACCAGTTGATAGGGGTTGTGTCCAGTGTGTTGATGAATTTTTTCACCCACTGCTCTTGAGGAATGTTGCTCTAGGCTTCCTCGCAAATTCACAGATGGTCCTTTGGACAACTTCGACCTGTGTATCTAAATTCCCAGCCTTCTACTTGCTCTGAAAATCATGATGTCATCAAAGTGCGACATTGTACCTAGTTTGTAATGTTATTTTTGTGTGTCCCCCACCATTTTGTTGGTGTTTCTTTCAAGGCCTCATCTGTTGCCAACAATCTTTGTTGTGTTGGTACAATTTATTCAAATTCCAACAAGAATGCTTCTAAATGATTCAGACCATCAAAGGTGGCCAAGTTACTTACTATTTTTCCGATCCAACGAACTTCTCTAGTTAATCTCACACATCTTATTGTAGATACTTCATACATTTTGTTCTGCCAGTTCTCCAGTGCTTCTTTTGAATCCAATGAACACACGTTGTCACTTCACCAACTTAGGTTCGCATCCATCGTAGGATTAATGTAATCCTATTGTCTGGCTGTTAATTTGTATATGTTTTCTAGTTCATATGTGTGGTCTTCTTCTCTGATGGGTTCTGTGTATCTCTGACCTTCATCAGGATCCAAAGGTGCAATGACCCTAAGTCCATCTCCTTCAAACGTCATTCTCCTTTTCTTTAAATCAACCACAATGGAATTATTGAAATCCCAATCAATTCCTAACAGATCAGGGTAAGGAAAACTATCATCAACTATCTCAATCACCTCAAAGTCTACAAATGTCCTTACTTCATTGATGTCCACAGGGACATGTTCCAATATTCCAAAGGGGCTTACGTCTTGCTGATTATCCATCCTAAGCATGATAGGGGAATAGATCAACTTAGGTTTTCCCATCAGTGCTCAGTTTTGCTTCGTCATGACATTGACCTCCGATCCTAAGTCATGGAACACACAGTCTATATCGTACTCTCCAATTTGAGCATTCATGTGTAATTCCTTATTTTTCCTCCTCCTTTTAGAGACTTGGTGTACTTCTCTATTCAACATGGGATATATATTTCCTAGCTCGTACTGTCTGATTAAGTTTTGTAGCTCTTGTATAATGCTTTCATCTTGCATTAATTTAATACAAGTATATATGAATTCCATGAGCTTTCTTACCTCTTTTCCTTCTCCTAGAAGAGCAGATTGATCGAATGCTAGAGACATTCCAAATTCTCTTAATTATGGTTGTGTCTTCGATGGATAACCTTGGTCTCTCCTGAATTCTTTTCTTTCCTACTCAAATATTTTCTTTTCTTTCTTTGCATCAAAATCTCATGTCTTCTCTGCAACTTTCCTGACTCCTGATTCTTCTGTAGTATTTCCTTGGGTCACTTTGTATTCTCCTGTAACAATGCCTCCTCTAGTGATAATAGTGACTCTAGGTTCCTCTCTGCGAGGTTCATCATATATCAGTTGCACTTGCAGGTTCTGCTGAGGTCTTCGTCTCTCCTGAAGTTTGGCTAGCAACACAGGACAATCTTTGATAACATGTTCAAATGAGTTGCAGTAGCTACAAGTGGTACAAGGGTTCTGACTATCCCTTGCTAAGTGTCCTGGCTGCGTGAAGTTTTAACAGATGATATGTCCTCAACCTTGACCCATACATTCTCCTCGTCCTCTTCCTCTGAATCCCCCGCAAGGGTTGAAGTTTCCTCTTCTTGGGGAATTATACTGTGCAATGCTTCCTTCTTGTTGTACTTCACCTTGAATTTTGTATATATCCCTCAACCTTTCATGCATGAGATCATAAGCCCTATAATCCCTATCATTGAAAGTAACATTCACCAGGGCGATGTCGATTTCTACATACCTCTCACCAGGGTAGGGTAACTTGTTTCAAAGGAATCAGAGCTCCAGAGGCCAAGTATTCATGAAATAGGAGCCAGTGCTCCTTGTCATGGCCTTCTTGTTTTCATCTTATACACTAGATGTCTTCTCTTTTATCCTTTCCCTTGTCTTTCTTCATATCTTCGACCTGTAGAGATAATCTAGTCAACTGACTCAAGATTTGACTCATCCCTAAGTTGGATTCTCCCATAGGGGCTAATTCTAAATTCATGGCGATCTCCATCACCTCAACCTGCGAAGAAATATTCTATTGCATCAAAGGAACTCTAATGTGTGGTAAGAGGGCATCAATGAACCATTCCTTGTTCTTCTCATCTGGAATAGGAAAAATCAAATGGCCTCTCAAGGTCTTAAATCTCTAATCAAACTCCCACATAGGTTCAACTATTCTTTGCTTGTTTAGTTCTGTAATGCACTATGACTCTGACTTAGGTTTCTTGAATTCGGCAATTAGCATAGTCTTAATGACAGTCAGCGGTTTAGGTGCAGCTCCTTAGACAAATTTCATGTACCAAATTAGTGCGTGATTTCCTAGGGTAGTACTAAACTGAGCTCATTTAACAGTTTCATCAGTGATATTTTTAATACTCCACACAACTTCACATAGAAACTAGTGTTGATCCAGATCTTCAGATCCATATCCTCTAAAGCTGGGTAACCTCGTCCCATCTACCTTTGATATTCCTAGGTTTCATGACTGAGTATGTGGTGGGCTGCTAGTGATAGTGCTCTGAACACTCTGGTGACTTTGATTAATTTGATTGCTTAATGTTGATGAAATGATAGGAGGAATAACAATACTTACTTCAATAGTCGACGCAGTTTCTGAAGATTCTATCTCTTCCCGGCGAGGTTCTTCAGCTTCCCTTCCTCTTCCCTAACAGATTTTGAATGCTCTTCGTCTATCATATCTACCTTTTCTCCACTGTAGAAACCCTCATCCCCATAGCTCTTCTTAAACATATTTGCAAGAGGAACTTCTATGAACTCTCTCCCACTGCGGATATGTCCAACCTCTGTGTCACTGTCATTGTCTGAGTTCTTGAACATTAGCTTTTTTCCAATCCGACCAACTACTGTTTCTTCAGGATGTTCTTCTCATGCAATGGCATCTTGATCTTCAACTTCAAAAAGTGTAAAAATTTTCCTCTGGGTTCCTTAAAGAAACACTTCTCGGCTTGTCTATATGACTCTACTTTGTCAACAACAAACTCGGTGATGTACCATCCAATGGTGCTATCAAACTAGTGGTCTATAAATCTTGACACGATCTTATCAAATCTCCTAATCTTCTTGATTAGCGTCGACTTCCAAACAACAGGTGGTCTAGATCTGATCTCAAATTGGGTATCTTCTTACCTAGCTAACCACTTGTATAATTCCTGATGAATTCCTCCAAAGAAAATCTTTTGTATATCAATAAAGATATATATTCCCAACCAATCCTCTGTACTAAGATTAGGGTTCTTGTTATGGGCTTTGGAAAAGTCCTTTTCTTGATATTCTATCCACTTGTTAATCTCTATCTTTGATGGAAACCACCTTGACATTCCCTCAAGAATATTCCTATCCCGGCAACAGAACCATTTGTTGGCACATGGGAAGACCCAAGGTTCATCTCCAAGAGTGCACCAACAAGCCCTAACTACTAGTCCTTTCGGTAACACCTGTGAGGCAAGTGCAGTATCACCAGAAGTAGCTATGGGGGGTTGTAGGACACAGATGTCTACAACCAAAGGGAATACAAAGTGGATCAAATACAAGAACAACACAACATCTAGAAATCAATTACCATCTTAGATCTACTTCAGAATACTATCTGGCAGATCTAACAAAATAATGAAATAACATTATATCTATCAACAAGAGAACACAACATCAATCCCATATGATGCTAAGCTATACGTGGTTCACCCTCTCCCTAGGGATACATCTGCAAAACTGTGCTTCGCCAGCCTGTCTTTCCTTCCTTCTCGCACGGTGCTCTAAAGCATAGAATGATGGATTTTTCCTCTTGCTAAGTTTTCCATGATCCATCTTCCTTGCTGATATGTCATCCTCAATCTCCTTATCTAGCAACTTTCTTTCTCTTACTTCGCTCCCTCTTTTCTTCTCTTCTTCTCACATCGACCCAGTATCAATCACTATGTATTCCATGCAGTTTGCATTCTGTCTTTTATGCCTTAATCTTCTCTTACTTCCATACCCAAGGGCCAACAAGCTTCCTTTTTCTAGCTTCTCTCTAGAGACTTCTCCATATCTCATACCATCCTTAGTGATTTCCTCAGTTCCCCCATGCGTGTAGAGTGATTTAGTTGTTTGAATCCATTTCCATCATGCCTTTATCATGCAATAAGATATTGATCAACGTGTAAAGAGACCTGATATACCTTCCTCTGGGTCCCTTCATAAACTATTTCTCTGTAGCAGCGTATGGCTTCGTTGTATTGATTGCAAGCTAAGTAATAAATCCTGCAATAATATTGTCTAGCCAGAAATCCATTGTGTGCGTGAATTTATTATTAACCCTTTCCAACTGCATGATATTCTCAATAGTCCACTCTACTGGTATTACCTGATTAGTTGGATGAATCTCCTTCAACCTCAATATCCACTCTTGCAAAAACTCTGGAAAATAATAGAAAAATGCCTCACGCAAATCCGTAAACAAATACCTGTCCAAATATTGGCGCAGTGTATACCTGGAACTTTTGTTGTCTTTCTACACGAACTCAAGATCTTTGGTCCTCAACCATCGTTCAATATCCTATTTAGTAGGATTCCACAGTTTGAAAATCCCTTTATACCATTGCATTTTCTTCACTATTCTTCAACAAATCCCCTCCAAACTATTCTTCTGGGTTCCATCCCAACAACATAAACATTTGTTGGATGTTTGGGCTTGACCCGAGTTCTACTTTAGGTTTCCAACAAAACCATATACACCATCATCCCTTTTGGAGACCAGAAGGAAACTCTGTGCATAGAGTGCATAGTGCAGTCTCACCCAAGATGGATTTATGGGTGATTGCAGGACCTAGATGTCTGCAACTGTGGAAGGGATGTGATCCATATTCAAATCTAGGAGCTTGATGGGGCTCAGAAAGGACTAAAAAACAAATTTTTCGGAATGGCTTCAAAATGAATGTGTATGTAGGTCTCATCAATACGAACCCAACACAAATTGAATGGGATCAAACAAATGTCCTATGCTCATGATATCGCGATATGTTCATTTGGCCAAACAGGCAAAAAAATGATGACTGTATAGTTCGTACAATGCCACGTGGCAGCTGACTATACAGGCCCTACGGCTGTATAGTTGACATGGCAAGCATAGTTGGTGCTGACATGGAAGGTTCCATACAGTTGATGTGGTAGGATAACTGGGTGTACAGACGGTTGATGTGGATGTACAGGTGGACCAACCAAGAAGTGACATATGTCACCATTGTAAGGGTGACACGTGGCATGTCCATATGATGATACATGGAAGATCCATACTGCCTACATGGAATGTACATTACAGTTACATTGGCAGTGACTAGGTTGATAGCTCAGCAAACAAGTGGACCATTGGGCAGTTGACGCATGGCAATTTTGAGGGTGTATGGTACGGTGCCATGTGACACTCCTATATTGGTTATGTGGTTAGAAAAATTTTGGACTCCAACAATTTTGAACCCAAGACCTCCTGTCCGAGAAAATACCTTGCGTAGGCTAGGCTAGCAGCCTACCTACCAAATGTTTATTAACACTCTATGGTGCATATTGTATTTAACTTTGTAAACGGTGCTAGTTTGACAGAGTTAGGTTTGGGGCCTAGCTCCAGCCTCGATATATTATGATTCAACCATACAATATAACCCTGGTTCCTCCATTGTTTGCACATGGATGGTTAAACTTGTTAGTGCTCAATTTCGGGGTTTTTCCTAAGTGTCTAAATATCCTAACATCCCCACTTAAGAACAACTTGGGATAGGATTGAAGGATTTAGAGCCTATCCCCCCTTAATGACAACTTCTTGAACTCGTAACATAGATCGAAGTTTGGAAAACTTTACTTCTGTAAGAGACTTTGTGAAAATGTCTGCAACTTGATATTTTGTAGAGAAAAAGAGCACTTCAATAACTTAATCATGAATGAGATTTTTGATGAAGTGAATGTGTAGCTTGATGTGTTTGCTACGTTGATGTTGAACTGGGTCTTTGGCAAGCTTGATGGCACTCTGATTGTCACACCAAGGGCTGGTCGGATGCTGGTGCTGGAATCCAAACTCTGAAAGGATCTTTTGAAGCCACAGGGCTTCCTCACTTGCATTTACCACTGCTCAGTACTCTGCTTCTGCTGAAGAAAGTGCAATAGCCTATTGTTTCTTACAGGCCTAAGTGATAGGTCCTGAACCAAGGCTAAAAAAATAACCTGTATTAGACTTTCGATCATCAGGGTCACTGGCCCAATCTGAATCAGTGAAATCAACCAATAAAGGAGCCCCCCCTGAACTGTACCATGAACATAGAAAAGTATCCTTTTAGCTATTTTCCAATGGCTTTCATGGGGTTTTTGCATATATCTGGCAACAAGACCAACAACAAAGGAAAGATCAAGATGGGTATGATTCAAGTATAAGACGCTACCAACTAACTGACGGTACAGGGTGGCATCAACTTCAGGAGAAGTATAGGTGGCAGAAATATTGACTCTAGACTAGAAGGGAGAAGGGGTTGGTTTACAATCATCCATGTGAAAGAGACAAATAAGGTCACAAGCATACTTAGACTAGGAAAGAAAAATTCCTTCATTGGTTTGCAAAACTTGGAGGCCAAGGAAATAGTGAAAAAATCCTAAGTCTGTCATTTCAAATTTCTTCTTAAGGCTGGTTTTCACATGGTTTAAAAGTTTTGAGTCACTACTAGTAAGGATAACGTAATAAACATAAAGGACAAGGATTATGAGATGGCTTCCTACTTTCTTGGTATAAACATTAGGATTAAAATGGCATCTAGAGAATCTAGTGGCAATAAGAAATCTATCCATTTTGGCATACCAAGCTCGGGGAGCTTGCTTGAGACCATAAAGAGATTTCTTGAGGTGACAAAAGGTTAGAGTCATTCTGGACATAGCCAGGAGGTTTTTCCATGTAGATTTCTTCTTGCAAATCTCCTTGCAAGAAGGCGTATTTAACATCCATCTGATGGACCTCCCATTTATATGAGGTAGAAAGGGAAAGAACAAGGTGGATGGAGTTCATTTTTTCTACAGGGGCAAAGGTTTCATTATAGTCAATTCCTTCAACTTGGGAAAATCCTTTGGCAACTAATCGACCCTTGTGTCTTTCAACACTTCCATCTAATGCATACTTAGTTTTGTAGACCCATTTGTATCTATCAAGTTTTTTTCCTTTTGGAAGAGGTACAAGATCTCAAGTATCATTTTCCATTAAAGAATGATCCTCTTCATTCATTGTTGTATCCCAATCTGGATGACCTGAAGCTTCTGCAAATGTCTCTGGATCATGAGTTTCTAAAAATTGAGCCAAAAGAGAAGAGGCTTGTTGGAACTGTGAACATGTCTGACGTTGGTCTGAAGGATCACCGACAAGATCACCAGCTGCTTCTCGTGTTGAACTGACCCATCTAGGAAGCAGTGGAGCTAGTGTTGGTTCAGGTTCAAAGGACTCATCTGGAGGAGGGTGAGCAGGTGGAGATGGATTTTCATCCTCACTATCATCATATGAAGAAGAAACCAGATCATAAGAAGGCACAAATGTCAAAGATGGCTCGTAGGCCGAAGAAGGCACAATTGCCGAATTAGGGTCACAGGCCAAGAGATTTTCATCAAATTTAACATCCCTTCTAATAATAATTTCATTACATTGTGATTGAAGAAGTGTGTAACCTTTGACATATTCAGAATAACCAACAAATATACACTTCTCACTTTTAGGCTACAATGCTTTCCTTTTCTCATCAGGAATGTGAGCCCATGCTATACTTCCAAATACACGGAAGTGACTTACATCTGGTTTAATTTTAGTCCAAGCTTCTTTCGGTGTTATATTTTTAAGAGACTTTGTGGGAGTGCAATTTACTATGTAATTTTCATAGTTGATGGATTCCGCCCAGCACTTTAGACTTAATCCCTTAGATTGTATCATACAATTAGCCATTTCTTTTAATGTGCAGTTATTTCTCTCAGCAACACCATTTTGTTGTGGTGTATATGGAACAATGTGTTGCATTTGGATTCTTTGTGTAGTGCAGTAGATTGTAATATTATTGTTCACATATTCGCCTCCATTATATGTTCTTAACCTTTGAATTTTATTTTTAGATTGCTTTTCTACAAGGGCCTTGTAGGCCAAAAACTTGTCAAAAACTTCACTCTTGAGTTTTAAGAAGTAAACCCAAGTACACCTAGAAAAGTCATCAATGAAAGTTAAGAAATACTTGCACCTAGAAAAAGAAGGAGAAGAAAATGGACCACACAAATCATTGTGAACAAGCTGCAAAGGACCCGAGGTGTGCCAAGAGACACATTTGTCAAAATTGTCCCGATGATGTTTGTCGAGAACCCAACCGACACAAACACCATCTCTGTATGAAACAAGAGAAAGACTAGTCACCATATGTTGATTACATAGTTGTTGCAATGAGCAATAGTTTATATGACCAAAACGCTCATGCCAAAGTTTGCTCAAGTCATCGCTATGAGAAACAAAAACTAATCAAAAAACTGATGACCCAAAGTTGTCAAACTTGTACAACCTGGTAATATCATCAGCAATTCCATTTGCAAGAACATGCTTAGGATCGTTTAGATCCTTGATTACAACTTGGTGAGGTGAAAACTCGACAGTTTTACCTTCACCTGAATGAGTGATTTGATATACTGATATAAGATTACAAGAAAGACTTGGAACACATAATACATCATTGAAATCACCCTTATCTAATTGAACTATTCCAGATCCTACAACACTAAGAGATCTATAATCACCAACAAATATTTTCTTGGTGTTACATTCATTTAGAGAAGAAAATATGGCTTTATCCTTAGCCATATGATAAGATGATCCTGAATCAATAAGCCACTCATCAGAAGAAGAAGCAGTAGTAGAATTTGAATTGAAGGAGAAACCAGAAGCAGAAAGTGCATGTTTGTGAGAAGAAGAAGTAGAATTAATATTGATGTTGTGCTTCTTCATTGTTGCTTCTAAAGCTTCCATCTTCTTGAAACATTTGGACTCATCATGACCATCTTTATCACAAAAGTTGCAATGTCTGTTAGTATTCTTACTTTTATGTTTTTCTCCTTTGTCACCAGTAGAAGCTAAAGTTGTCTGAGTAGGTTTGGGACCCTTATGTTGTTTGTTGTTGTAGCGAGGATGTTGCTTCTTGGGATACTTGGGTTTATATTTTTGCTAGGAAACTAAGACTTTGTTGGAGGGACCTGCAGTGTTGATCACTCCAAATTGTACAAGCTTATCTTCCTCTCGAATCAAAGAAGCACAAAAGGACTCAAGAGTGGGTTTTTCATAAGCTTCTTCCCCTAGAGCTTCTCTCATGGCATAAAAGGTAGATACAAACACAGAATATGCACTACCTAACTTAGAAAGAATAAGATATATGCAACGCTCATCCTCCATCTTTATCTTACATTCTTCACATAAAATTCTGAGTGTTTTAAACCTAGATAGATAGTCTCTAAGGCAAGAAAAATCATTTGGACTCAAGGTCAATATTTGATTTTCTAATTGTTGTGCTCGAATAATATTGAGTTTACCAAACATAGATTCAATAATGTTCCAAGCTTCTTTGGGGTCATCAATATCTTGAAGGTGGTACCTTAAACCAGGAGAGATGGAAATTCTGATTAGTCCACATGCTTTTTCATTCCTATTATCTCATTTGTCTTTCTTATCAGCATCAATGGGTTCTTTTTCCTTTCCCAGGGTAATCCGGTACAAGCCTTTACTTCTTAATAAATCTTCCATATGAGATTTCCATTGGAAGAAGTTGTTGTTGGTAAAGAAAGACAGTACTTGTAGAAGCCATATTAAATATGAAGATAATGTGGATTTAAAAATTGAAACTGATGATCTGGATGGAAAGAGCTCGAAAAGTTATGCGGTTTAAAAAAAAAATGGCACTGAAAACAGAATTCCGATGTTAGAGTTATGCCCTTTTTAAAAAAGGCACAATCGGTAACCAAATGACCACATGATTGTGTAAGTTGCTTTATGAAGTGACCCACTTTTATAAAGAGAAGTGGGGATCACTTTTACAATGAAGTTACTTTATAACAGAAAAGTTGCATTCAAAATAAATAACTCTAAAATAAAATATTAAAGCTACTTATAGTGATTCACTTTTATACTTGAAGTAAAACACACTTTACAATTTTAGCATGAACTTTTTCAAAAAATGTAACAAAAGAGACACTTGAACTCAAGACCTATTACTTAATAAGGCAACTTTTAACCAAATGATCTAGCAAAACATATTGTAATGTTCAGAAGGAGGATTGGGGGTGTTTTTCTTGTTGTTTTTGTGGAAGACAGACTTGGAGAGCGTGCTAAAAAAAACTGTTTTCACACAAGAAAAAAATTTCGCTTCTCGATGACAACAAGGGTTAGATCTTGGTTAGATTACCCGGAAGATGCACCTTTTCCTATCTATTTCTAATTTACCAAGATCGCACAGGGCATGGGGCAAAGATAATATGTAAATATAAAAGAGTAGCAACCCAGAAATAAATAAAACAAAACCGAAATAAAACCAAAATACTACCTTGCAAAAATTTAAAAAAATACGTATTTAAGCTTTATACCTCCAGATATGACTATAATGGCGGTATATTGGGAAAATAGAAACCTTTTCAAGTGAAACAAAATGTGTTCCTGACTTAAAAGAGCGCTTCGTACAAAATGGAACAATCCTCTCAGCCCAAAAATGTACAGAAATAACATAAATTGGAGATGAGGCAACTCGGCTTCACGATCTCGATCAACAATAGGAGCGGGTCTTTAAACAAGCTCTGATACCATGTTCGAAAACATAGGTATTCCAACAAAGTACGAACACTTCAGTAACCACTCACATAACCAAATCAAATATCAACACATCGATGTTTTCACGTGGTAAAACCCCTACGGGGAAACATCCACGACCCCAACCAACGCGGCCACTTGGAGTAGTTTATTAATGCAAACAAAAATATTACAGAGAGATTTTACAAGAGAGTTTCTCATAATCGATCATCGGAAAATTATCCTCCATGCTCTTTAAATAGATATCATGGACCAATCGGGTGTTAAGCCACACATCAATGGTTGTTAAGATCAAGGAGAGTATGAACCGTCAGATCACTCTATGTCAGGAACATATCGTGACCATCAGATTTCCTAACTACAAATGCATACTAATGCATACTAAAGAAACACACTAGAAAACACACTTTTACCTAACGACACAATAGACCAAGCATATATTACTAACTCCTACATGTCTAAATATCCTAACAACTAGCCCCGATCATATGGGATAGCCATACAGCTCGATGGCTTGACCTTGCACTTGGCACTCAGAAGAATGGATAGCACTCGACTGGTCAGGCTTGTCCGTCGACTAGGGAACTAGTCCATGGGCTTTTCCATTGGGGGCTACTGTAACCATTAGTGCGTGGAGCCTTGGTCTTGGGGCACATGGCCTAAGATGCGACCAGGAGCCGAGAGGAAGGGGCTAACATGCCAGGAGAGGAGCGCGAGGCCACATGGGGCGCGCTAATATTCCTAGGAGCTGAGGAAAAGGGGGATGCACCCAATCGTTTCACCCAAGTGGGTTATAAACTTTATAATATGGATTTTTATTGATTTATGGACCTGTTTTTGGAGATTTTTGTCATTATTGGGAGATATTCGGCCCTTATTGAGGCCAGATATTGGGGGGAAGTTGGGAGATGGTTACCAACTTTAGATATATATAAACCAGGACTTCTTGAGGCTAGGGGAGGACATTCAGAGCAGGTTTATGATGAATACTTTCCAATCCCAAGCCATTTTTATGCAGGGAAGCTATTGAAGAGTGAACCTTTGCGAGCCATTTCTAGGTGATTAGGTCATCTGATCTCAGTGTCGTTTCTTTTGTTGGGTTTCAGATATCTAGTATAACAAGACCAGATCAGTTTTGTAACCTTTTGGAACTGTTGTGTTGACATTTTAAAGATTTGAACAGAAATAAGAAAGCCTCGCCCACTGAGACAAAGGCACAAAGACGTAGGGGAGATTGTCAAACTTTGTTATCACAATGGTGTTATGTTTTGTTGTTGTTTTATGCTTTATTTGAGATCTATATATGTGCATATGGATGTGATGTTTCTTCTATAATTCTTCCTCTTTCATTCAACTTCCTATTTGGTTAATTAACACATTCTTAATAACTCAACCACTGTCATGTAAAATATCTTTTCGAATCAAGTGGTATTAGAGCTAGTTGACATTTGGATTTGGGTTTTGCATGTTAACCAGGGAAAAGCTACATCATGGTGAAAGCGATATTGTTGAAGAGAATCCATTGATTGGATTAAGAAAGAGAACTTCTCAAGGCTAGAATATGGCATCAGAAGAGGGACTTTCTCAGGATGAGAAAGAGTTTCGAAAAACTTTCTTTACCGTGTCAAAGATGATGAAGTTTTTGTATGATCATTACTTGGAATGAAAGAGACCAGTTCTTGGTGAATATTCAAAGGGAAAAAGTGAAGAAGGAGAGGATCCTACTCAAATTCCTCCTTCACCACTATCATCACCTCCTTCTTCTCCTTCTTCGTCAAGTTCATATTAAAACTTGATGTGAAATTCGAATTACCCATGTATGATGGTGAAGTTAATTCAGAGAGACTTGACAATTGGGTCATACAGGTGGAGGTTTATTGCAGTGTACAACTGATCAAGGATGAGGCCACTCAAATCAAATTGGCATCATTAAGACTTGCAGGCACAACACTCATTTGGTGGCAAAGCAAGTTGCAAAATGGCACACAACTAGGGATGATTTTAAGGATGGAAATTTATTTTAAAATGTAGAAACCTTGGCGAATCTTACTTATCCTTCGTATTCCAATTATAAATGTTTGGCGATATTTTTGTAAAAAAAATCGAATTTCTAAGGATTTTATATAGTTTTTATAAAATTTTGGCGATTTTTAAGGTAAAATAATTTTATCTTATAGAATTTGGGCGAATCATTTTTAAAATAACGAATCTTGTTTTTGGGAAAACCATGGAAAATTAGCCCATGAGCAAAATTTAGCCCCTAAAATCATCCGTGCATGAAACAACAAGTATTTCCATCATGGAAAAGTTTTATTTTTTCACTTAGAAATAAATTCTATCCTTTGGGTTATAAAGAGAAAGAGTTAATTGAATGGAAAGATTTAAAACTAAGAAAAGGACAAACATTGCAAGAATACACAGATGGATTTCGTAAAATGGCATTGATGTTATATATTACTTTGCATACCCAAGAAACTCTTATGAAGTATATAGGAGGTTTACTTTCACATATTCAAAATACTGTAGTCATGTTTGTACCAACTAATCTTGATGAGGCTTCTGTCAAGAGACATACATTGAAGCAGGGAAAACAAGAGTTGGTGTATCAGGGGAATCATTTTCAAGGAAAGAGGACAAAATGAAGTGGCATGGTAAGAAGTCAAATTCAGTGACGAGAAAGGAATATAATCCCTCTTGCAAGCATTGCAAGAAAGAGGGGCATGATGAGGACCATTGGTTGAAATTGCATCCTGAGAAGAGACCGAAGTGGTTCAAGGAAAAGAAGGGGAGGCAAATAGATGCAACAACAACATGACCCACTAACTTGGGATCGTATTCAGGTGATGAATCTAAGGTCTTATTGGTTTGTATGACAAGTAAAATTGGTGAAGGATTTGATTGTAGAAGTAACTTGTTTCACATAAAGGGTCATCATGAGGCACACTAAGGTTGACACACTAATAGATAGTGGATCTCAAGCTAACTTAATTTTAGAGGAATTGGTTAAGCAATTGGGATTAAAAACATAGATACATCATAAGCCTTACACACTTAAATGGATAAGAAACAATCATCAAATGCACATAACCAAGCAGTGCACATTAAAATTTGCAATTTCATCTATGTTTGTAGACGAGGTAACATGTGATGTGGTATCACTAAGTGAATGTGGAATGGTCTTAGGTATTCCATACTTATATGATCGTAAAGAAATATTCTACAGGACAAAGAATCAATATCATCTAACCAAAGCAAGTCAATAATATGTGGTTCATGCTCATCATGTAAAGGAAAATAAAACTATTCAAACAATGAAACAATTAAGAAAGGCGGCTCAAGCAAGAAACGCACATATAATTGTTTCAAACCAAGTAATCGATCTTAAGAAAGAACGGGAAATGATTGTAGAATGGAAAATCAATCACAGTTTGCTTCAAGATAAGCTAATGCTGTGCAAATATTACAAACATATCAGCTCATTTGCAGTCGTATTTTTGATGCTATCATTATTAATGTTGTCTACATGGATGATAGTAGCTTCAGTAAGATGTGACAGGGTTCAAATGGCTAACAATATGTTGTCAGTTATCATGATTGTGTTACAGTTGATCTTGATGAGACAGGTGCACAGGACAGAGTTCAAAGATAGAGACCAAGCTGGGTGGCCTATCCCGAGCTTGATGACTAGTTAGTAACCTTTTGGGGACCAAAAGGTCCTTTAGTGAGGAGGTGTGATCCAGATTCAGATCCAAGAGCTTGATGGGTCTCAGAAAGGAATAAAAATCAAAGTTATTATAATGGCTTCAAAATGGACGTGTGCCTAGGCCTTGTTGATATGAACCC
Source organism: Picea engelmannii (assembly GCA_009831015.1). NCBI lineage: Eukaryota > Viridiplantae > Streptophyta > Pinopsida > Pinales > Pinaceae > Picea > Picea engelmannii. The sequence continues at coordinate 369,815 of ML786997.1, read as the reverse complement.
AACGCAACTTGAACGGGTGCAAACAGATGTTGTATTCTCTTGATATCGTGATCTGTTCATTTGGCCAAACAAGCAAAAAAATGATGATTGTATAATCCGTACAATGTCACGTAGCAGTTTCTTATACAGGACATACGGCCATACAGTCAACTGATGTGTCTGGTTCCATACAGCTAATGTGGCAGGATGACTAGGCATACAGACGGTTAATGTGGATGTACAAGTGGACCAACCAGGAAGTGACATGTGTCACCATTGTAAGGGTGACATGTGGAACATCTGTACGATGACATGTGGCACCTCTGTATTGGTTATGTGGTTAGAAAAGTTTTGTAATCCAATAGTTTTGAACCCACGACCTCTTGTTCGGGAAAATACCTCACATAGGTCAGGCTACCAGCCCACCTACTAGATGTTTCTTAACACTCTATGGCACAAATTGTATTTAACTTTGTAAAAAGTGCTAGTTTGGTAGAGTTAGGGTTGGGGCCTAGCCCCAACCTCGATACATTACCATTCGACCATAAAATATAACCCTTGTTCCTCCATTGTTTGCGCACGAATGGTTAAACTTGCCAGCCCTCGGTGTCAGGGTTTTTCCATTGGACCCAGTTCTTTACCATAGCCCGCAGACTACATATGGAGACTAGCGCCAATCCTATGGGATATCCATATGACCCAGTGGCTTCACCTTCCACTTGGTGCTTGAAATAACGGATAGCACCCGATCATTCAGGCTCGCTCACCGACCATGGTGCTAGTCCATGGGCTTTTCCATCGGGGGCTACAATGACCATTAGCGTGTGGAGCCTTGGGCTTGGGGCACATGGCCTGACATGCGACGAGGAGCAAAGAGGAAGGTGTCATCACGCCATGAGAGAAGCGTGAGGCCACATGGGGCATGCTAATATGCCTAGGAGCTGAGGGAAAGGGAGTTGTGCCCAATCGTTTTTCCCAGGTGGGTTATAAACTTTATAATATGGATTTTTATTGATTTATAGGCCTGTTGGGAGATATTGTGCCCTTTTTGAGTCCAGATCTTGGGTGGCAGTTGGGAGATGGTTAAAAAATTTAGATCTATATAAACTAGGCCTTCTTGAGGCTAGGGGAGGACATTTAGAGAAGGTTTATGCTAAATATTTTCCAAGCCCAAGCCATTTTTATGCAGGGAAGTTGTTGAGGAGCACACCTTTGCGGGCCATTTCTGGGAGCTCTGGTCATCCAATCTCAGTGCCATTTTTTTTTTTGGGTTATAGAGGTTTGGTAGAACAATACCAGATCATTTTTGTAACCTTTTGGCACTATTGTGTTGACATTTTAAATCTTTGAAAAAAATAAGAAAGCCTCATCCACTGAGACAAAGGCCCAAAGAAGTAGGCGAGATTGTCGAACTTCGTTATCACATTGGTGTTATGGTTTTCTATTGTTTTATGCTTTATTTCAGATCTGTATATGTGCATATGGCTATGATGTTTCTTCTATAATTCTTCCTCTTTCATTCAACTTCCTATTTGGTTAGTTAACACATTCTTAATAACTCAACCACTATCGTGTAAAAGATATTTTCGGATTAGGATGATACTTTGGGGATGTTATACATCGTTTATACTTTCATTATACATAAGATCTACTATTCCAATACTTCATTATCCAAATCTACCATTTACTAACCACTAACATTCATTCTGAAGTAAATGTCAGAACTAATCTAGTGTGCATTGTAAATTAACCTAAACGGATCCATTAATTCATTCATTCATCATCATAAGCATTGCAAAGAATAAAAAAATCATTCCACATAATAACATAGGTTTTACCATGGTTCACCCCCCTTGGGCTACATCCACAATGATATTATGCTTCTTTATTATTCTTCAACAAATCATTGCACTGAGCGCATTATAAATAATAGTTGGTGTGAAGCTGACTAGGTTGCACCAAGCTCAACATCTTGCAACCTGACCCTCAATTACAACCCATATGAATCAAACAAATCTCAACCAAAACTAATTGTTTATCGCTCAGAAAGTACTCAAAACATGATACCATAAACTAAAATACCCTAGCTACCTCATACATCATATATTTATACTACAAAAGGTGGGTAAAAACCCATTACATTATGACCAAAACCCTAACCCTAAGTGGTTTAGGTTTCTCCACATTTCAACCTCCTATGCACGACTGGTCCTTGATCTAATTGTTCCTTGTCGTGTTGTCCTTCTTCTATCTTTGACTTCCCTCTTTCCTTGCACTTATTTTTCTTAATTCCCGACGCACTGATTTTCCTACCTTCTAACATGCTATTTTTCCTTATTTCCTGGAACACACTCCTTTATTGATCCTTTTCGTAACTTCCTTGCATTATTTCTATGCATTTCCGCAAAATAGCCTGCTCCAACACTTCATATTTTTCATTGATAACTTTTTTCTTCTTCATTATTTCCTCTTTTAGTTGGTCATGACTCTTTTCTACTATTTCCAACTTTTTGTGATGAGTGTCCAAAATAATATACTCTTCTTTATGGGAGTCTACCAAATGTTTTTGAGTATCTTTTTCCAAAGTCAACCCTTTTGCTTGCTCCCTCAATTGTTCAATTTCATCTTTCTCTACAACTAAGCCCTTGATATGTTCTTTTAATATTTCAATTTCTAACATTACGTATGATGGAATAGGGGTTGAACTTATGCTTATACAAAGAATTTTGAAATGACAATAGAACAAGTGACTTAATAATAGACAGAACAATCAACTCAACAACAACAAGAGGAACAAAGACATAGGTTGAAAAGAAGACAATTAGTTGATGGTATTGCTAGAAACTCATGTCACATTGAAGGAACTTAATCATCCATGCATATTGATGAAGAGTTAATAGAAGTTGCAGAAACGTTATTCAAAATTGAAAAGGAGGACACAGATTACTAGGTAAAACATAAACATACTCCCTCTCATATTGTTGGAAATTGTTTTGTCATTGATGTCAAAGATAGAGGGAGACTACATATGTATATCATAAATATTTTAAGATGGAGATTGTTGGAAGTATTTTTTTTGGAATTTTGATGCTCAGTTTGGATACCCTATCTTTGAAGGAATTTTTCCAACCATATAACCTATGCTCCAATTTGAACTAGGTATTTAGAGTAAAATTTCCTTCAAAGATAGGGTATCCAAACTGAGCATCAAAATCCCAAAAATAGTATTTCCAACAATCTCCATCTTGCAATATTTATCTTGTACATATGTAGTCTTCATCTATCTTTGACATCAATGACAACAATATTTCCAACAATTTCCCCCTTTGTCATTAATGGAAACCCTTAGTCTATTCTGATATTCCCCCTGTCTGCAATTTTTCTTGTGTATGCAATTTTTCTTCTGTCTGCTACTTCTCCCCCTTTGACATCAATGGAAAATGGTTGCTTCACCTGAGCTTGTGATTCCATTTACTAATGATATGAGAGGGACGTCACTCCAAATTCTGTCTAAGATATTCAAATGTGTCTCTAGGAAGGGGTTTGGTAAAAATATTTGTAACCTATTCTTTGGTGGTAATGTATTCCATCTTGACACTTTTCTCAACTACCTTTTCTCTTAGGAAGTGGTACTTTATTGGAATATTCTTCTTCTTTGAGTGCATAACATGATTATTTGAAATTTTGATTTCACTTTTGTTGTCACAAATGATTGAGATTGGTTGATCATATTCTACCTTGATATCCTTCAATTTCTACTTCATCCAGGGAACTTGTGTGCAACATGTTGTTGTTGCAATATATTTGGATTCTGTTGTGGATAAAGATATTGAAGCTTTCTTCTTGATCAAACATGATACTAGATAGTTTCCTAGAAAGAATGATTCACCACTGGTACTTTTCTTGTCATCAATACTTCCTTCCCAATATGCATTTTTATATGTTGTTAGAGTGAAGTACTTACTTCTTGAATACCAAAAGCTAAAGTCCAATGTGCCCTTCAGGTATCTAAATATTATTTTTATTGCTTGCGCATGTGTCTCTTTTGGTGCAGATTGAAATCTTGCAACCAATCCTACTACTTGCATGATGTCTAGCCTTGATGGTTTCACATATAGTAGGTTGTTAATAATTGACATGTACAGTGTTTGATTTACTTCTAGAGATTAATAATATTTTCTCAACTTGCATCATCGGATCATGGGTGTACTAACAAGTGCACAATCTTCCATTATGAATGTATTCAACATTTCCTAGTTATATTTGATCTGAGAAATGAATATTTCTTTGCTAGATTGAGAAATCTACAAATCTATAAAGAATTACAATTCTCGAAGCATGGACATCTCAAATTATTTTTGCATTTATTCTACAAACTTTTGGCTCATTCTATCATCATTACTTCCAAAAATGATATCATCGACATAAACCACAATGATTAACACATATTTATTGTCTATTTTGATGTAAATATTGTTGTCTATAGCTCCTCTTTTGAAACCTTGTTGTTGTAGGTATTTGTCAAGTCTTAAATACCAAGCTTTGGGAGCTTGCTTTAGTCCATAGAGTGTTTTCTTCAGTCTACATACACAATATTGTTTGTCTGACAATTGAAATTCTTTTGTGTATTCAATATATACTTATTCTTATAGATTTCCATTTATAAAGGTTGACTTGACATCCATTTGATAAACTTTGAAGTTACTGAAACTCAAAAATGCAAAAAACATTATGATTTCTTCTAATCTTGAAAATAAAGAAAATGTTTCTTCAAATTCAATACCCTCAACTTGAGCATACCCTTTACATAGGACAAGTGCTCATCCATATCTGAAGTGTTCGAGAGAGGTGGAAAATATGGTCGAAGTAGTTCCACATTAAATACGGGGTGCAAGCCAAGGAAAGGGGGAATAGTTAATTCAAAATAATTCTCTCCCACAACCTTGGTTATGGTGTAAGGCCCGTATTGTATTGGGATCAAATTTCGATGGGATCTTGTGAGGAGCTCTTTCTGCAAATGCAATCATACCTTATCTCCTACATGAAAATTGTGTGGTACCCAATGTTGATCGTGGCATTGCTTGTACTTGGCATTAGATTTCTACAAAATATCATGAACTTATTGTTGGATGTGTTGTGTTTGTTCAAACAAATTGGTTGCTCGATGAACCTCGGTTTGAGCATGGGAGGACTCTTCCTATGTAGTTGTAATGGGAAGATCCACATCAATGGGGGCCAATGGTTGGAGCCCTAGGCACACCTAAAAAGGGTTGTGGCCAATAGAGATGTGGAGAGCTCTATTGTAGCTATGTTGAACATAATGAAGTCTATCATAGCATGTTCCTGGATGTTTGGAATTATACATCCTTGAGATATGAACAATCATATTATTAACTACCTCTATTTTTCCATTAGTATGTGGGTGGAAGGCAATCGATTTGTTTAGCTTTATGTCCATCAGTGACCAAAGACTGGACCAAAAAGTACTCTGGAAGCTATTGTCTTAGTCTAAAATAATGGTCCATGGGAGCCCAAAATTAACCCAATCACGTTCAAATAAGATCTTAGTAGTGACCACGACTGTGATACTCTTCTTGCAAAGTGCCAAAACTACTATATTCTTAGAGAATCGATCAATGACCATGAATACACAGTCATTCCCATGCTTGGTGGAAGGTAGACCAGACATGTAATCCATGGAGATGGAATCCCAAGGCCTATCAAGAGTAGGAATAGGGGTGTATAGCCCCTAATTATTGATGGTGGGTTTGGAAATGGAGCAGGAAGTGTAGGATCTGATTTACTTGTGGACATCTTGTCAATTCTTTGGCCAATAAAAATGATTTTGCAGTATTTCCATTGTTTTTTACACACCAAAGTGTCCTACCACCCGACTATACTGAGCTTCCCAAATCATATTTTCATTCTCACTTGAAGGAATAGAAAGATGGATCAGATGGCATAGCAGTCCATCCTAGAGATAAAATTCAAGAACTAGTTTTCTTTCAATCAATGTTTGATAGGTAAAATAAAAGTCAGAGACATTGTCGTATAAGTATGTTTGACCAGAGGTCTCATGCCCACAAGAGTTAAGAACTGTGGTTAGTGCCACAACCAGGGTTTGATTGAGGTAGTCTACAAAATAGTTGGTGTTTCCCTTCTCGTACTTTATGTTGAAGTGGAATTTTTGTAGGTACATGGAGCACTTATGATGGTGGTGATTGTACAAATTTCCTTGTATCTTCATGAATTACATAGGCCTATGATCAATGTGGATGATCGTTTACTTTCCTAGAATATAATTCTTCCACTATCGACATGCCTTCACAATGGAGTACATCTCTTTGTCATAGGTGGGGTATCTGTGAACAACATCAAACCGTTTTTCACTATGATAGGACACCAAATTCCCATGATGACTAAGGACTGAACCGATAGCATAATCTGAAGCATTTGTCTCAATCTCAAATGGTTGTTGCAGGTATGGTAGAATAAGGATTGGTGTTGAGAAGAAGAGGAATTTCAAATCCCTAAATGCATTCTATTGTGACGCAGCCCAAACAAACTTGGACTTTTCTCCACCCTTGGTCAACAAGCTTAGGTCCCAAGCGATATGAGAGAACCCTAACACAAACTTGTGATAGAATTTGGTGAGACCCAAGAAGTTGTGGAACTCGATTAGTGTCTTCAGGGCTGGCCAATCATGGATGACTTGGATCTTGGTTGGATCCACATGCACACCATGATCATGTTGAATGTGCTTCAAAAGTTCCTTCCACATTTTCCTAAATATGAGGATGACATCCAGATATGCAACCACAAATGATTTTATGAATGGACTAAATAAATCATGCATCATCTGCATGAATGTGGTCGAGGCATTAGTCAAGTCGAAAGGCATGAACAACCACTCGAAGAGACCTTCTTTAGACTTGAACAATGTCTTGCATACATTCATTTTCTCAATCGACACCTGGTGGTAGCATAACTTCATATCAATCTTACTAAACAAATTGACACCCTTGAGCTGATCAAGAAGATCATTAATCTAGGGGATTGGGTACTGTTTCTTGACTATGACCTTGTTCATAGATCTGTAATCAATAGGAACTTTCCATGTCTTGTCCTTATTTTATACTAGAATAATTAAGATCTTGCAAGGTGAGGATCTTGGTCTGATGTGGCCCTTCAAAATTATCTCTTGGATATAGCATTTTATTTCTTCATTCTTCATAACAAAACACCTGTATACAGGGTCATTAGGTAGAGGAGCACTGGGTGCCAAATCAATAGAGTGCTTCACTTGATAGTGTAAGGAACCCCATTAGGTGATGCAAAGATGTCTTTTTTATATTTACACCTGTTGTTGTTGTGTAGAGAGACCTCGTGTATAGGTTTTAGTGGTTGCAATGACCTTTCGTTCACCGTTCGACCATACCATATTTAGAGGACAAATATCTCAATCTAAGACACCACCTTTCTTCACTGATTATCGGAGATCAGAGAGATCACAATAATTGGGATTGCCTCTAGTACCCTATAGAGTTGACCTCTGAAAGTAATAATGACACTATGGGGATTATATTCATAAACATCATGATGCTTCCACATATGAAGTTTTCCTAAAATAACATCACAAACTTCAAGAGGGAAAACATCACACAATACCTCATCTTTGAAGTGTTTGATGCCATAGTGTAAGAGACATTGCTAGCTGATGCGGATGTCTCATCCCTTGCTGAGCCAAAACAAGGTTACCGACTTAATGAGAACTGTGACCTCAAAATGAGAACTCTATCCCTTAAAACCCATATTTTTGAATAAAAAACTTGAAAATCAACCCTTGAATCAAAAAGTGGTGCTACTGGTAGCACCATTTTTTCTAGCCTGGATTAAAATTACAACATTTTCAAGCATGACCTTAAAAACTCATATAGATGCTTAGAAAAAGCTTAAAATCAACACCTAAATAAAAAAGTGATGCTACCTAAACAAATTTTTTTTTTTTTTTAACATTAAAATTATATCTATTTACGACATAATTGAAATTGTGGCATTAACAACATATCCCTACACAAACAAACAACACAAAATTGGACCCCAAATGGTCACTTCAAAATTTATTTACAATTTTTTTTTAATTTACATTAAAAAATAAATAAATAAAAAACATAAAATCTTCGCAAAAAATATTTCTTTTAAACGAAAAAAAAAACATTTAAAAAATTGTACTCAAAACCCAATTTAAAAAAAAAATAAAATTAAAAAACAAGATAAAACGAATATTAACTAAAAAAATAAAAAAAT
>ML786997.1:337492-352599 GCA_009831015.1 Picea engelmannii | reverse complement strand
TGTTATAATATAACATAGTTATATTATAACTATGTTATAAAATAACAATGTTATATTATAACAATATAACTATGTTATAATATAACTATATTATATTATAACTATGTTATATTATAACTATGTTATATTATAACATTGTTATAATATAATTATTATAACAATGTTATAATATAACATTGTTATATTATAACATTGTTATAATATAACAATGTTACATTATTAACATGTTATAAAAAAAAACATTTAAATAAATTTGTAGCTTAGGTAATTTTAATGTTTTTGTTAATTTTTTATTATTATTTTACATGGTTTTTTTTTTTAATTTATTGAATTTTGATTATTTTTCAGTTTTGTTTTCTAATTTATTTTTCTTTTTTTAAGTTTGAAGGGATTTTTGGCTCTTCTTTTTAACAAAAAAAAGTATTTTTGTTTTTTAAATTATTGTTTTTCGGGAAAATTTTATTTTATTTTCATTTCTTTCTAGTTTTTCTTAGTTTTTCACAATTTTGTTAGCTCATAAAATTTCTTAACTCATATGTTTTGAATATGGTCAATATAACAATACTTTTAAGAAATTATGTATGTTTCATTCAATGTAACTTGTATTTACTGTTTTATTATTAAAAGTAAAAAATTATGAAAAAGTGATGTTGAATTTTTAAAGTATATTGTGATATTTTCATGGCATTATGTATTACCTTGTGCTTTGCATGATAATAACATTTAAAAAGTAAACATTTAAGGGTTTCTTTTATGATTTTGTTTATAGTAATGATGAGTTCTTTTACCACATTATAAAAATGTGTCATTTGCATACCCCAATTTTAGAATGGGTGCTACTGGTAGTAGTACTTTTCAATTTGATGGTTGATTTTGAGGTTTTGGTTTTAATGATACCAAGTGATAAAAATACAATTTAAAATAATCTCAAAATTTAATGTTTTGAAAAGAAAAAAAAATCAAAAACATCTTATTTGTTTTTAGGTGTTGATTTTAAGGTTTTTCTGAGCCACTGTCTAATTTTTGAAGTCCATGTTTGAAAAGTGTTGTAATTTTGACCCCGTTTTAAAAAATGGTGCTATCGGTAGCACCTCTTTTTTTATTTGGGGGTTAATTTTGATGTTTTTTATGCAAAAATATGGGGGTTTTGGGCCAGATTTCTCATTTTGAGGTCACAGTTCTCATTAAGTTGGTAACTATGTTCAACATGGTATTGTAGCAAATGGTTTAAAACGTTAACCAATTTTCTGTAAACCTTGTTGAGTTGAATGTGTCGTGTGATTGACTTTGGGTCGGTGGTTTGTTGATTAGAACTTATTGAAACAGACCAATCTCTATCTAGATATCAAAGAAGGCCTCAAAGATTGATCTTGTTGGTCTGAACAGATCAAATTATGTAGTATGGGCACTAGATATGGAAACCCTACTGAAGAGCAAAAGACTATGGAAATATACAAAGATTTCAATTCTAGATCCAATAGACGACCAGGTGAAGTTTGTTTTTGATGGAAATAAGGATGAGGCTGTAGGATTCTTCATGACCTACATCTCACAGAAGATTTGATTTCACCTCAGTGGAATTGACTATCCTCATCAAGTCTAGAAGAAGTTGAAGTCATTGTTCAACCGAGTCGACGAGAGTCATGTCATGCAGTTGGAGAAAGAGTTGATCTCTCTAGATCCTTATTGTTTGGATATAATGGAGGACTATTTGGTGCGTGTTAAAGAACTCCAAATGAAATTGGGAGAATATGGAAAGAACTATCAAAAGAAGGATGGACAACTCATCAAGTTGGTCCTGATGAAATTGAGAACACCATTCGACATGTTTGTGTCGATTTTTCACACCAACTGGAAAGAATGCAAGGAATATGGTAAGTATTACACATTTGAAGAATTTTTTGGTCTTTTTATTAATGATTAACACAAACTGCTTGAAGAAGGAAAGCTTCGTGTAAAACACCAAGCCCACTTTCTCAAGGGAAAGGGAAAGATGGATCTCAGGGATAGAGTACGGTTTGATGCCTCTACACAAAAACATGCATATTGCGACTAGAAACCTCAGAGATAGGAAGATGTACCACAACGAAGTTGAAATAAGAATACTTGTTAGTACTATGGAAAGACTGGACATGTGGAGAAATTCTTCTATAAAAAGCGAGATGATTTAGAGGAGAAGGTTAAATGCCTTGAAGGAGACGTGTTTGTTATACGTTGACCTGCTAATAATTTCACCTTCCAAATCGGAACTTCTTAGGCCTTGTTCTCTCATGTTGCATAAAAAAAATGGGTAGTCAACTCTAGGTGCACTCATCACATGGCTAAGGATGCCTCCTTATTCAATGGTTGGATGAAGCTAAGGAGAGAAAAATCTATGTTGCTGATGATTTTTCTCTGGATGTTGTTGGTTAGGGTGATGTTGCCTTTTGACATGGGAAGATTGTTGATGTCTATCATGTACCAAATATCAATGCCAATCTCTTATATGTTAGGTAATATTGTGTGTTTATATGTGTTTCTTGGGCTCACATTCATGATGATTTCAATAATAAGTTGGATGCAAAGAGTCATGTTTTCATCATGATGGGCTACTCTGAAGAATCAAAATCTTATTGACTGTTTGATCCTGTCAAATGGAAAATCATTATCAGATGAAATTTACGGTTTGATGAGAAGTATTCTGGAATTAATTTGTTGAATTCCTCCTCTATATTGCTACAGGATGAACTCCTTGATTTTGTCTCTAACACTGGTGCTCCTATTCCATTTTTTAGTCCTTCTACTGGGTAGTAAAATTTTGTCCATGTTTCAACTTGACTTTCGACCTATGAATTGACTAGTTTTTTTTCTTCTATCTTGACTGGCATGTTGACTGAAGATGCCCTGAATTTTCATTGACCTTCTGAAGTGAATCGTATTTCGCCTATTTCTTGTCTAACCAGATGGTTTGTCAATACAATTAAATCTGTTGGAGTTGATGTTGGAGATGCCTCCCATGGATGACAAAATCAAAGTCAAAAGAAACATGCTAGTGTTTCCTTGATGACTTGTGTACTTGAAAATTATGATCATGTTACATGCTTAGATATTAAAGGAAGACATGAATGGGAGCAGGCTATGCAGACATAAATTGATTTTTTGTCGAAAAATCGTAATTGGGAATTAGTAACACAAGGAAATAACATTGTGAAGCGTCGATGGGTCTACAAGACCAAATTTATCTTTGAAGGTATTTTTGAACACCATAATGCACACCTCATTGCAAAGGGATTTTCTCAACAAGAAGGAATTGACTACAATAAAACCTTTGCCCCTATCACAAAGATGAACTTTGTTTAATTGATTTTTTCTCTTGTTTCTCATTTTGGATGGAAAATACATCAGATGCATGTGAAGAGTACTCTTCTTCATGAAGACCTATCTGAAGAAATTTCCATGGAACAACCATTTAGTTTTGTGACAGATTCAAATTTGGTATGTCAACTCAAATAGTCACTTTATGGTTTGAAGCAAGCTCCCCGAGCTTGGTATACTAAGATCGATAGTTTCTTTCTTCGACTTGGTTTCAAATGTTGTGAATCTGATCATAGTTTTTATGTACTCCAAACCAATGGAGACACATTGATTATTGTTGTATATGTAGTTGACTTACTTAATACTAACAATAATAATGATCTCATCCTTAGATTGAAGAAACAACTTGTTGATTCCTTTAACATGACAAATCTTGGTACTTTTTATTATTTTTTGGGTGTTCAAGTATTACCACTTTATGACAGTTTTTTCATTTCTCAGTATAAATATGTGATGGATATTTTGACATGTTTTAAGATGGTTTATTGCAAGCCTTGTTTTATTCCTTTTTAGTCTGGAGTAAATCTTACCAAAACTTATCAAACAATCATAGTCAATGCTACACTCTATCGACAACTAGTCGACATTATTATTTATCTTACTCAAAGTCAACCTAACATATTCTTTGTTTTTAGTATGGTTTCTCATTTTATGCAGGACCCTAAAGAAATCCATTGGAAAGTAGTCAAACAAATTGTCCACTATTTTAAAAGTACCACTCATTTTGGTAGGGGTGATTTTAGGGGCTAAATTTCATTCATGGGATAATTTTCCATGGTTTTTCCCAAAAACAAATTTGCTATTCTAAACATGATTCGCCCAAATTTTATAGGATAAAATTATCTTACCTTAAAATTCGCCAAACGTTTATAAAAACTACATAAAATACTTAAAAATTTGAATATTTTTACAAAAGTATCGCCAAACATTTATAGTTGTCATATGAAGGATTAGTAAGATTCGCCAAGGTTTCTACAGTTTAAAATAAATTTCCATCCTTAAAATCATCCCTGCATTTTGGTATTAAATATTATCAAAGTTCATATTTTCTATTCGGCTTCACTGACTCCGAATGGGTTGGCGATAGTGATGATCGAAAATCCACTTATGGCTATGTGTTTTTCTATAGTACTGGACCTTTGGTGTCATTGTGAAAGAAACAAAAGGTAGTCTCTTTGTATACTACAAAAGAAGAATATCACGACATCTTTCAAGCATGTACTAAAGCATTATGGATTCGCCAACTTTTGGGATAACTTGGCCTTCCTATTCATACCACGACTATAATCTACTATGATATCTAGAGTGTCGTATAGGTTGTTGACAATATTTTTTCCCATAGTAATATGAAGCATGTTGAGATCCATGCTCACTATTTGAGTCAGTTGGTTCATGAGAATGTAACATCCCTCTCTACTGAGCATACTATTATTGACTTATTCTTTGAGGACACTTGCTTGCAAGTAATCTAGGTATGGAACACTGTGATTTCATTCATATTTTGCATTATACATGATGATGTTGAGGTTTTATAGTTGATTGATTATATATATATATATATGTTGACAGGTGCTTTTGACAAGTCGTCATGAGTGTGCAGGACACATGATAGGTTATGGATGTCGGTTGCATCAAAGGTATTCCTTGGACTCTTGATTGAGTCAGGGAGTGGATTGTATTGTTTGAGTATTTCATTATTATGCACATATGATGTATGATGGATTTTAGTATGATTTATGTATATGGATTTTTGAAACTATTTTTGTCAGTGGATGCAGGCTTGGTGATTCTTTCTAATCCGACTCACATAAGGAGTAAAGGGGCCTTGCACAGAAATCAGATATTGCAAGAGAGGTGTGGAAGCATCCCTGTCATGACCTACTAGCACTCATGTCGTGACCAGAACTATAAGTTAACGATTACCTAGTTTGGGTGGTTCACGATGTTGTGAGGGAAAACTGAGACAGTCGCTCATGAATATTTCTAAGGGGTGTGCACTAAGGAAGAGTCTTTATTCCTTAGAATACCTTAGTCATCTAAAACTCAAACTTACCAGATCGATGAACTCCTGTGGATCCAACGGCTAGACATCACTCACTGATCTACGGTGTAGATCACTTCATAACTTCATACTTCAAGGCTCTCTTAAGGTTAATAACTCAGATCTACCGAAGTGACGAAGCTTGAAGGTCTCTGGTTTTTAATGAGAGCACATATTTCATATGATCAGATGATCATGGGGATTCCGATATCCTCATGATCAAATCCCTTCCGCTAGTTTTATTCGAAGGGATTTCAAGCTATTTGTTTCCTCTCTTGAACTTGCACACGTTGTTCCTCCTGAGCTTACCTTAAAAATTGAACTCTAGTTCACAGTAGTTCATCCCTACCAAGCTATGATTTCTGATTGTTGAGTTTTTTCTTTTCACCTCCCCTGTGTAAGTTTTCACTGTCTCTCCTGAGCTTCGTTCTTTAAAAGGTTAAGACCTAGGCCCAAATTGAGAGGGTCTATGTGCTTACCATGTTTTTTTATTCTGAAATTTGGGCTCTCAAGGGGCCTATATAAGTACTTCTGGAGTTGGCTCTAGATGTATTGCATTGTGACACCCAGAAGAGTAACTTTGGGTTCCTTACAAAAACTTATTTTCTCAATCTTAGAATAGACTTTTTTTCAGTTACAGGTTTATTTCTTCATAGTATTGTTGGTTCACCAAGGTACATAGTAGAATTGTGTTTTCTACCTTGTGTCGAGAGCTTTTCTCTGCAGTTCCTTTCCTATTTTAACTTTTGATATAGATTGAATATCTAAATACTTGGTTGTAATATGTAGGGTGGTCACACTTATTCCAGTAAACCTAATAAGGTCGAAACTATCATGATGATAGATTTCTTATTAATGGTCTCTAGTTTTTACTATAAATTTATGTCCAAATATTAATGGAATCATTCCTATCCTTAAATTGAATAAGATGATGAATTACTGTAATAACATGCATTGGGCGTTATGAAATGGTGATCATGTGACTAGATTTTTCTGTGTTGAAGAAAATATAGCTAAGTATGGTGGTAAATATAATTGATGTTTGGATTGGACTAAAATTATGGGAATTAGATACTTCCTTGTTCCTCAGAACAGTCGCCAATCCTTAGACTTTAAGTGGTCAAAATCAATATGATGAATTCTGGACTTGAGCATTGATTATGTGTCTTGGAGGTCCTAACCTTGCAGGTAGATTGGATGCGTAGATATTCTTGATTGCCTTGCATGATGATTCATTCTATTAGAAGAATTGATGTTGTGTGATGAAACTGATTTTGGTTGATCTTGAATGATTTTGATGTTTTACTCTTGTTTTATGTGATAATTATGGGATATGGAAGATCGTTAATACATTGGCATTGCATCTAAATCTAGTTTTGAAATGAGATGAATGAATTAGACAATGTATGACTGAAGTATGTTGATATGATATTTAAATTCTTCTAATGATGTTTTATTAATGTATTAAGGAAAAAGAAAACATAAATATCTCTTATTGTTATCAATTGGTTATGACGTAACATAAGGGCTGTTACATATGGTATCATAGTTGGTTCAACCCTATGACATTGGTATGTTACACCATCTGCTATGTTAAACGAAATAATTGAATTAGATGGATAATAAAAATCTGAAATTTCTCTTGCACGTAATCATGGTTAGAGGATGTAGGGGAAGTAAATGACGTGGTGCTAGAGGAAGAGGTGTGAGACCTCTGATAGCATCCACACCCGAAAGGTCTAACCCCCAGGAAGATGAGAAGAATGTTGACCAAGAGAAAAATTTTGTGGGAGATGTAGTAAGTATGATGAGATCCTTCCAGAGGATGTCAGAGGCATTGATCAACCACCTGGATAGAGATGAGGGTAGAACGTCTGCACCCAATGAGGGTTCACAATGTTCCCTAGCTGGAAGTAGTAACATACATAGAGAACTTGAGAAGGTGAAATTTCTCGAGTTCTAGGGTGCCTCGGATGACTTAGCCGCTGAGGAATGGTTTGAAAACATGGTAATGTGATTCACACTTCATGATTACACCTCCAACATGAAATTATGCATGGTGATCTTTCAGCTGAAGGGGAGTCCTCTTATATGGTGGAAGATGCTCCTACCTCAACTAAACATAGTCTTTGAAGACATGTCATGGGAACTGTTCGAGGAATGGTTCCAGGAGAGGTATTTTTCCAAAGAATTCATTGAGCATCAACTTAAGAAGTTCAACTCCTTATGACAGTGTGGTTGTATGGTGCTAGAGCATGAGGCCAGATTCATGGATCTACTTAGGTATGCTCCACATCTGAAAACAGAGAAGTTAAAGGTCAAATTTGTTTTGTTTGGCCTTAACTTCAAGATTCATGTGAAGGTGAGGATCCTAATGCCTCAGACCTTGCATGATGTGGTTCAGAAGGCCCTCATAGCTGAGGAAGAGCTGAATGGTGGGGATCTAGGCATGACTCCTTCTAGATGAACTGGACAGATGTCATCAGGAGTGCAACAACATTAGGCACCATCCAAACATACTGTAGGGCATTGAGATATTACTAGAGGACCTGTGTTTACAACACCATGAAGATGCTCCTAAACAGAGGACTCCTTATAAAGGACCACATCAGTTGTAGATTCGACCACAACAACAATTTAAACATGTTCAACAGAATAAACCGAGATCACAGGTTGTTAAACCAACAAATTCTACCTCAAGGACCAGGAGCACTGGACCTAAGACTAGATGCTGGACATATGGTGAGCCACATTACCAGCGAGAATGTTCGATTGAGAAGGCTAGAGAGGCTGGATCATCAGGAGCCACTACAGTTGGATATTTGGGAAAATCCCATAAGATACATGCAATGATGAATAACCGCTAGGATGAGCATTAGTCCTATTGTTCCTGATTTCTAGGGATAACTAGGAGATCATGTCTCGAGGCCCACAGGTCCTAGACATGGAGTACCAAGAGCAGGATTGACCTGAGCATGGCCCTAGAGGGCCCATTCTTTTCTTCTTTTGTCAGATTCGTCTTGTCAGTAGTAGCAACATCCATCACCATCGGCTTGGTTTTGTATCGGAGAAGGCTCTTGCTCCATGAGGTAATTAGTCCAGGTATCATGGTATGTGTCACTTTTGATCATTATAACCTTTGCATATATGAATCTAACTCCTTTGATCTCTGACGACTACTTGGATCTTACATTAACCCACTTGACTACTTTTGGGGAGATTGACGGGGTGTCCTAGCAAGCCTGTAGCCATGGGTTTTGGTTTGCCACCGGGGCGATTTCTGAAGAGCCATCATCTGCTCCCGCCATACCACCACTTTTTCATCTTATCATCCACTCATTTATCCCATTCCCATTGTTCGAGCATTGGATTGACCTATTTGTAGGGTTTCACCTTATCTTGTGGGAAGAAGGGGCTAAAGGCCCAGAAGGTAAAAGCAGCTGGTAAAAAATAAAAGCCTAGAAATAAAACCTCGAGATGCCTCGCCTAGGGATCCCCGAGAAGGAAATAAAAATCCTCTCAGCAAGAAACAAGAGGGATCTGAAAAATAATAAACAATACCTAGCAAAGAGGATAGGGGGTCTCATCACGAGCCAACCTATTAGGTTCATGGATACTTAACAGTATGACATTGCCACTATCTGGTTACCACGCCAGGGCAATGACCTCTGGTTGCATGGTCAAGGGAAAGGGGGTCTCATCACGAGCGAGCCTTCTCATCTCTTTGAAAGTACTTGTGGGTAGCACTGTCAGCTCTGGTCACCATGTCAAGACAGTGTCCTCCGGTTAGACCTTGAATAAAAAAGAAAAAGAAGAAAGAAAAAACAAATAAAGAAAGAATAAAGGCAAGAACAGGCTTGGAATGAATTGCATCCATGAAAGGTACACCTCGTCTTCTACAAAGTCACCCACATATAACATTATGCATACCTTTCTCTCACTCTACCCACTTGTCTGGACATCCCCTAGCCACATCATCTTGTTTACATGGCTTGGATGAAACCTTCTTGGGAACTTCCCTTCTCTTATGGATACTAGCCCAATAGGATGTCTTGTCCTTTTCTTCGATCTTATATTGTTGATTTTTGTAATATGTTTGAGCTATTGAATGATATATCAAGGTTTTTATGCATATGTTTGATAATATTAATGATGAAATGTGATTAACATTGCTATTATCCCTGTGACTAATGAGCCCATGGAGGGCGTAGTTTTTGATGTGCGGGACCACGCCCAATGGACAGGTACCATTTGGACCAATACACATGGGGAGATGATTAGTTCGGACCTCCATGGGGCTGAAGAGCCCATCAGATGGTTGTTGAGACCCCATCAGAGGGGCAGAGACAAGATAGTGTTTGACTGAGTTTTTCCACCAGAGAAGAAGAGGATGTTTCACCAGAGGCACTTTGGTAGAGCCTAGCCTAGGGGGAATGACCCATTTCCAGTGGAACATTGGCCTTGGAAGGCTTAGAGCATCCCCATCCTTACCATGACATCATCTAGCTCATGGTCATTCTTGGAGGCAGACTGGGCAACAGTGGCACGTGTGGCATGCTGGAGAAGCCCTTGGGGTCTAACGTTTTTCTCCTGGATGTCTCATCTACCCTAAAAGGGGCTAGCACCTCCCTTGAAGGGGATTTTACCTTTATTGCAGCTCATTTAGGGTTTTAATTTGACAATTTAATGTAAAAACAATATTCTGGTCTTGTCGGCCATTTTTTATGACCTAAAATTAATTAAGGTCATTGATACACTACATATTGAGGAGTTTTAGCCTCATTTTGATATAACACATCACTCACTCTCCTAGGGAGGTCTGATTTTTGCACCCTATTAGGGTTATTGGCTGATTTGAGGAAGGCACACTTGTTTGGAGAAGATATTTTTGGCAATTTATGGTGTTTTTCTTGAAGGAAGGTTTACAACTAGGGTTTGCATGTTATTTTCTTAATAATTTGTAAGTATTTTTCTGCAAAAATTCTTTATTGAATGATTGTAGTTTAATTACATGCATTTATTTATATATATATTGTTGAATCAAAACCCTAGGGGACAAACACACAAATAGGTCGTTGTCTCATGTCCCCCAATAGAAAAACCTTTTAGACATTGAAGAAGAAGAAGAGAGCCTAGCCATTGCTACACTCTTACTATCTTCTTCCCTTAATCTAGCCGTACCTTTAAACTTCAAGAGGAAGAGGACGTCCCCAGCCTAGGTTATCTACACCTAGGGCCATTTTTCTTTTAGGGTTTGATGAAATAGCCCTGCCTTTGCAACACTCTCCCTCTTTAAACTCACTTGTCTTGATTTTACTTGTCTTTGAGCTAGTTGTTTTCCGAGAAGGAGGAGAGAGCACGAGGCCTTGCTTAAGCAACACCAGAGTGAGCCTCCCTCCCCTAGGGTTCTGTCTTTAAGGCACTGCTATAGAAGCATCTTGAAACCTTTCTCTCTTGTCCTTTGAATCTAATCCCCTTCAACTTGTGTGTCCTTCACCTTTTGACTCCATTGTAAATTCTAACCTTGTACAATATCTACTGCAAACTGATATTTAGAAAAGAACAGAAAAGATACAATGGAAAATACAAACATTACACAGAGATTTTTCACCTGGAAACCCAAACAGGGAAAACCAACATATATTATATTCATACAATTGTGTTACATTGTTTACAATACAATATACATATAGGAGCCAGCGGCATCCAAAACCCTAACCCAATGACCTGGATTAGTCCAAAACCCTAATTCCTTAACCGGAAATAGAAAACCATCGGCAAAAAACCATGTGCCGAAAACCACCTAATATCATGTGGTCCCGAAAATATGTCGTCCCGGAAATATGTCGGCCCGACGAAAATATGTCGGCCCAAAAACAATAAAAACAATGACCATAAAAGAAATTTGCATACCTCGGAGTGAATGATATTCTTTGTGGTGTAGTCCTTATTAATTTTTTCCTTGTTTGATCATGATCATGATTGAAGCTTCTTTGTGTCTTGAACATGGATGGTCTTCTTGAAGATGTATCTTCAATAGTTTTCTTAGATTATGGTTGACCATGATTCCTTCCTTTGAGTACTTATGCATAACTCTTTCTATTTTCTTCATTCTTCTTTTCTGGCAAACTAGAGTGCTTCTCTTCATTCTCTATGACTGATGTGGATGTTTTTGTCTCTTCAACGTTCTTGTTGAGCTTGACAATTTTACTTCTCAATGTGACAACTTCTTCTTCAAGATGATCAACCTCTTCTTCTTTCTTCATCATCTGAGACTTCATGACTTCTTCTGTTCTTTTCACTTCTTCAAGCTAGATTTTTAATGTGATAATTTCTTCTTCAAGTCCTTTCTCTTCTTGACCAAACTCTACCTCAAGATGGTTTAGATCATTAGTTATTTCTTTAATATGATCTGTCAATATCTTCTCTCTCATTTATGCTTCTTCCTTCTATGTTGCTATGTTGGCTTCCAAATATTGCTTTTGATATTCAAGATTTTATTCAATCTTTCTGGCTTCTTCTAGATTATTTCTTAAGTTCTCGATGACCTATTGGGATTCTTAAAAAATGTGAACACTTTCCTTTTGTCTCATCAATTCTTTCTTGAGTGACTTGTTTTCTTCTCTTAGTTCATCTAAATAACTAATAAATTATGCATCATAATTGTCTTCCTTTTTAATTAGTTTTTCTGTCTTATTTCCTTCATGTAATTCTATTTCAAGATGTCCGCATTTTTCACAATTAAAGAAAAGCAACATGCCTCTGGTGATTATGTACTCTTCATCTTCTGAATCTGTTTGACATGGTGAACACAATTCTTCTTGATCTATACCTGCATCTTCTTTGTAATTTTTTGAATCTGTGATGGGTGAAGAATATATATCATGTAACTTATCCCAAAGTTATTTGGTTGATGAACATTTACCAACCTTTTCTCTTACCGGATTAGGTAGTCCTTCCCAAATGAAATCCATTACTATTTTTTTATTCTTCTTCACTTCCTTCTTGGCTACAGTCTTTTCCCTTGTTGAACTATCATATCCTGTAACAACTGATAGCCAAATATAATGCCCTTGTGTCTGTAAAAATACTTTCATCCTTTTGCTCCACATTTCATAATTTAAACCATTATGACCATTAAACATTGGTACTCAATTCTCAAAATAATCCATGATCTCCTTCCAATAGTTAAACTGTTTCCCGAAGGAACCGGATCTGATACCAATTGTTGAATTACTGAGAAATGGGGTGAATCGGTAATAGAGCAATTCAATCATTTTTAACCACAAAATGAAAGTGTTATATCAATGTATAATTATCATCCAACAGTTGCAGAGTAAATAAACAATGAACAAATGAGCAATCATATGCATACACAGTACACCAGTGTTATTACATGGAAACCCAAAGTGGGAGAAAACCACATAATGTTTTTTCTTATATTCCTTTAAGAATTACATTCATTGGAAGTACCAACTTCCTTTGTTTTCCAACTACAACTGGAAGAAGGCTCCAACCCCCTAGTTTCTCAGGCTACAACCTAAGGGAAGATCCAACTCCCCAATTCTCTGGCTACAACCAAAAGGAGGCTACATCCCCCTATGTTCTCCGGCTACAACCACATGTCATTGCCCCATACAATCTCCCTGACGTAGAAGTATAATGATGGAACCACTGTCACACTATCACTGTGAGATATACTGATGCAAACCTATACCAATCAACCTATAACAACATGTACCAATAACCTATGCCAACATGTACCATACATCAACTTGTACCTTAATCTGTACCATAAACAAATGCATCAACCATGCACCAAACCTGTACAAATAACCCATCACAATACCTGTCCAAACAACCTGTAATCAACCTGTACCATAAACAAGTGCATCAACCAGGCACCAACCTATACCTCAACCAAAATCCCTCATCAATTTCATCATCCAAATCTTATTTGTAACTATTTAATAGACCTGGTATATATGATCACATACCTACAAACCTTCCTTAACTTTAACAACAAGAGACTAGCATTTGCATCAAACTTTATTTTAGTCTCATGTGACTAATTTTGGATTAGTCAACAACCCTAAATTGAAATAATCATAGCTATGTACCTGTAATGAATACAGATATGAAAATAGTACACAATGTTCTTCATTTTCTTTTATCCAATTCCTCCAGGTTTCACTACTTGGAACCTCTCAAAAAAGGAGTTATATCAAAAATGGCATACCTTGTTGAATTCTGGCTTATTTTAGAGAGCGAACTTGTAGAGAGTTCCCCACACGAAATACTTCTTGTATGGATCTGAAAATGGTACAAAAAATAATACAAACTGTACTATAACCAATACATTTTGTCTTACTGAATTTGAATCTGTTATAAATACGTTATGACGTTTTTACCCAAAACACATGTTTTAGACTAGTTTCAGGACTACCCACAAAACCTATTTTCCACAGAGTGTAACTCCAAAAATACAATGAACCACAAGCTGCAATTTGTATCATGGCTACTTGGATATGTTTCCTCAACAACCTCCCAATTTCACGGTCTGAATCATTCTATAAAAACAATTATTGCGAAAATGGTGAGATGACCTGCAAATAACATACCTTAGAAAGCATCATCAAAAGAATTTATCCTCCCTTGAATTTCGGCCTTCTTTACTTCAACTTCCCTTTAAAACTCGTCTTAGATATCCTTTGGTTACCTCAATCACTTGTATATATTCAATATACTCAAGTGTGTTTAAAATTAGAGAGCCTTGCCTCTTATTTATACTTTCACGTAGCTTCCTCAAGGGGTTACCTTCTAACCATCTTAACCCACTTTCCTTATTTTAGGGCTAACCCACTTCTAACCACTTTTCCACTTAGTAATTTATCCATTAACGTTATTATTTAAATAACTTCTTTTGTATCCACTTTGACTTATACTACACTCATCACTTCACTTTATTCTTTAAATTACCTTCTAACCATCTTAACCCACTTTCCTTATTTTAGTGTTAACCCACTTATAACCACTTGTCCACTTAGTAATTTATCCATTAACTTTATTATTTAAATAATTTATTTTGTATCCACTTTGACTACTTTGACCTTTTGGGCCTTCTATATGACTCATGAGGTTTCTCCAACTTCACATGGCCATAACTCTCTAACCATGAGGAGTTATGTGACGTTACACATACCACTGGAAATGGCATGACATGTACTATCCATATGGAATAGTCTTTCCTGAAAATATATCAAAACTCATACCATTATCCATCAAACAAACTTGGGTCCATTACCCAAACTATTGTGCTACTAGAATTTGCTACCAGACTTTATTCAAGGGTTGACATCAATGACAACAAACCCAAATAATCAACAAAAATTGTCCCCTTTCGGCATACGGATTTTCCTTCTTCTCCATTTCTTTCTTAACTTACACTCCTCCCAATGATGATTGCACTTAGGCCCATTCTCTCCAATAAATAAGGGATGTGACTTCTCACACCCACCCTCTTACATGAATTTAATGATTTTCTTTGGGAACACTCAACAACAAATACTTGGTTATACACAATGATAATAATTTCAGGAATGTGGGTTAGATGAATACCCATGAATAATTCCCCCCTTGGACCCCTCTCTCTTGTGGAATCATAGTCCCCCATCATTTTTGTCCCTCTTGTATTGCAGCGAAAAATTATTAC
>ML786997.1:320767-332590 GCA_009831015.1 Picea engelmannii | reverse complement strand
TTCACCTTCCTTGTGTCCTCATCATGAATTTCATGGGATGAATTTTCACTTTTGGGTGTCTTATCTGTTACGAAATTTTTCATTACTTCCATGATCTTAGCTTCCATTGAATCCATCTTAGTATCCAACTTAGCTTCCATTGAATCCATCTTAGTATCCAACTTAGCTTCTATTGAATCCATCAACTTAACTTCCATTGAATGCATCTTAGTATCCAACTTAGCTTCCATTGAATCCATCTTATTTTGTAGTTCATTTATGTCCCTACGCATTTCTTCACCTTCATCAAGAGTCCAAGTAGGATTTTTTGGAGGCTTATTTGGTGTATAATTTCCATTTTTGGGTGGCATGTTGGCCAAGTATCACTTTTGAACCTTGATTTTGAGGTGGTTCTGCTAGACAATATTTCTTCTGTTGCATCTCCCAATTTTTGGCCCTTCTGGGTATGAAACTTTCTCTTATGTAATTATTTGATATTTCTTCTCTGCAATGCCATAGGTCTGATTAAAATTGGATGTGCCAAGTGGAATTTACAGTAACTTCCCCACAACTTGCCGATTTTTGGCCTTTCCAGGAGATCTCACTTGTATAGTGTGCCCCGCACAAAATAATTGATATAAAATTCTAAAACTCGTACCCAAAATAATACAGACTGTCCAAAATCCAATGCAACCATTCCCATGCAATTTGGATACTCTAGGAATAAGTTATGATTGTTTTACATAGAACACCTTCTTGAGACTAGTCAATAGTGCTAGTCAGATACCCAATCTTACACAGGGTGTATCTACAAATTTAAGATGACCCAGAAGCTGAAATTTTTACCATAGATACAATACTAATTTCTATAAATTTCCCCTAGAGGGCAGGGTCTGAACCATTACAAAAAAAAATTTATAGCAAAAATTCCGTAATGACTCATTTCAGGATGATTCCAGAATCCTCTCTTATACAGGCTATATCTCCGAAATTATAAGGCCTCAGGAGCTGAATTTTGAACCCAACGTACCTTGATATGTCTAATAAATACCCTCCAAGCAGTGCCTTGTGAAACATTGTATAAAAAACTTTATAGAGAAAATGCCACGGTGTCTCAGATGTAGCAGTGAAACCCCAAGACCTTGAGCTCTGATACCATATGTTAAGAACCAAACATCAATATAGCATGGAAAAACCTCAAGAAAAGTAATCAACGCCTTGAAACAAAGATAATTTCAGATAATAAGCCTCTTCGAGGGGGCAACCTCCTTTTACCCCACTTAAATGTTCAATTACAGGATGATTCAAAATGAAAATGTCTCCTTGGTATATATAGGAGACTAGGAGGTATAATTACAAATAATGGCCTAAAGCCGACATAATTAAAATAACATTACTAATCTAAATTACAACTAATGGCCTAAAGCCGACATAAATAAAATAGCATTACTAATCTAATATGCCCCAATTAAGGGGTAATGAGCCAATATTAGGGCTTAACAGGTACCACCATTCTAGCCAATTTGTGTTCTATAGTATTATGTTATTTTATTCATTAATAGAAGTTGGATTTCACTGTATTCATGTGTTCTCTGCTATATTTTTATTTGTATCTCATTTTTTTCTCAATATAATTCGGATCATAAACATTCCTAGGAAAATTGAGTTGGTGTCAATAGGAATGAAGATGTCAACCATAAAGGACAAGGTGTCCCTTGAAATCATTTGAGGATAAACCAGATATCGAACTATAATGGGGGATTAATTTGATAACTGTAGGTGGGGTGTTTAATGAGGATGACACAAAACTTCCCTTAGGCGGAGCATAAATGATGGATTACAAATGGTGGCAGTAAAAAAACCAATTGGACATAATGTCGGGGGGACAATCAGATATGTCAAGTGTTTGTCAAAATAGGATTGAGAATGAGTGAATGAAAATGGATAGGTAGTTGATGGAGGCAACTTGGGGGGTCATAATGATATGTATTGAGATACATGAGGTGTTTCAATCAAATAAAACCATGCAGGAATAGGTGACTTAATGCATATGCTCCAACCAAGGGTGACTAGGACTGCAACTGGGTTCAAAGAAGCTCCATCAAATGCGATGGTATGAGTATTGGTGATTCCCATGTAAAGAATTATGTTTTTACAATTGTTAATGAATGAAGGAATGTAAAATTTTTGGATAATTTACAAACACAAAGATGGGTGCACTAATCATATAATCAAATGTCTTGGCCATGTGAGGAGAGAGTAATAAGAGTGAATGGGGGAAGGGGCCTATTTGTCTAGGTGTCCATGGGGGTAAATGAAATATGAATTGGAATGCATATGATCTACTAATCTCAGGGGAGATGAGAGGTTTATGAAAATGAGGTAACACATTCAGAAACCAACCATAAAAAATGTGAACCACTGGGAGTCTGATGGGATGGGTCCACACTATGATGAGAAAGAATTAAGAGGTTTATTATTTGATATGTAGACTATTTGGACTCTTGTCCTATGGGAATAAATATCATGGGTGTTGATAATTCAAGAGGAGATAAAACCAAGGAAAGTCATGGGGGTGGAGTGCTACTAGCTAGAAACAATTGAATGCATGTGGAACTAAGCAAATTTGCATGCACGACTGATAAAATAAAAACCTAAAGGAATACTCAATGGGAGTGATACTAGTAAAAGTAATGATTTTAGAGGGAGTGAAAACATGTTAGTTTGAATAAGTATATACTTGAAGGGATAGGGTGACTGGACCTGCCATATGCATCTAATAGATGAATAGGGTCTTAAAGTAAATACTTACACACATGAAACTGAATACTCGATGTGAAAGTATTGTTGATATGAAACTTAATGGTGAAAATAGTATAAAAAATAAATCTAGTGGACTAAAATACCTATCTATTGAAGTTTGGTGGGGGAAAATGGCCCTAGGGAAATTTTTTGGGGAAAATGAATGGATCATACATTGTCAAAGGCATAAATACCATTATTCCAACAGCACAAGTGACTCCAAAAATGGAGCATATGAGCTCCCTCATGGACTTGGGGAAATTTTTAATAAGGCCATATAAAAGGGGGTGGGGCCCACAAAGATACCTCATTTGTGATTTTCCCACTTTGTATGTGAACATGTGGAGCCCAAAAACTTCTAGAGCTTGTTGTTCGTTCATCCATGAGTTTTTTTTTAGTCAACGAGAGCTAGGTAAGGGGTCCTGACTCAACCTATCATTTCACACATTCAATTTTCAAGGTAGGCAGTGAATTTAGGCCCATATGGCCCTTTTTTTAAGTGGCACATATGGTTCAAGTGGGAAAACATGGAGTAGTTGTGCATGTTTTCATGGATATTTGATGGGATCTCATGTGAATGGTGTGTTTTTTATTGGGACAACTGTGCAAAAGTATTAAGTGGATTTTTTTGGGCAGTTGTACAAAGTTGTGGTTATTTCATGAATAGTCACAAAAACTATTTGGGAATTTTCTTATTGGGAAGCTACATAAATGGAGCAATTGTTTAGTGAACAATCACTAATAAATCTTGTGCACCTATCCTCTATGTAGATGTGAAACTTATGCCCTTTTTCAGTGGAAATTCACGCAAGAAATTCATGTGATTTTTCACTAGCTAGTTGTGTGAACCACACAACTATGGGAGGCCATGTCATCTGTATTGAGTGATTGAAAAAAGTTGACTTATGTCCTTGTTTTTGGTTTTTTTGTATGTAATGACACTATCTGGTAGTCAAGTAGGTGCACTGGTGTTAGAGAGATATTATGACACTTTGTGAATAAAGGTTCATGGGGACCCTATTGTAAAACTTGAATTAGTTGGTTATGTCCTTCTCAAGTATTTTTATTGCACCTTACTATGATCCAATAAGGAGATTTTGGGGCATATCATTGATATCTAGAATCTAAACCAATGATATGACCCCAAGGGGGGAATATATGGGGTTAAATGTATATGATATGACCCTAAGGTGGGGGCATATATAGGGTTAAATGTACATGTAATGGGTAAATGTATGATCTAGGTGGATCTCGGTGGTCATCTACCTTTTCAAGCCTATGGTTTTGATAAACCACGATATTCACCCTTTTGATGGGAATGTAATGTAATTCCATCTCCATTTGTTAATTACATTCATCGTGTAATGATTTCCTAATGGTATTATGTACATGGCTATAGTATTAATGCATTGTATACCATTTGAACTCTGCAGTTAAGCATGCTTGGGCTAGATTATTATTGGGATGGGTGACCACCTAGAAATTCCTAGTGTTTTACATGCCTATGGAATTTTGTAAACTTAGACCAATTTATCTCACATGCATCATGGGAATTATTCTCCTCTCACTCTCTCATATATAATTGAGGTGAAGGAGGTCCTTTGATCATGCAATGGAGTTTGATGTAATGATTTTTGTGATTGACTGTATCCAACATCTCTTTCTCTTCAGAGATAAGCTACCACCAATCTACCCAGTTTGTGTTCTACAATATTTTGTTATTTTATTCATTAACATGAGTTGGGTTTCACTGTATTTATGTGTTCTTTGCTATATTTTTGTTCATATTCCATTTCATTCTCAACATAATCCAGATTAGTGGTATTAGATAAATTTTCTCCTTTTCATTTCTTAGAGCATGTCCCCAACGAGGTCATGGTATGGAGACTTGGGTCTCAAGCTAAGTTCTCTTGAGGAAAAATTCTCTTTCCTACCCAAGAAAACTCCCATGGAGGAAGAAAGAGAATTGATAGAGCATGAGATCCTTTCAAGACATTGCTCGAGGAATCCCTCACATAATAGGGGAACAAGATGATGGACCAATTTTCCCAGATCCTTCGACAATTACTGATGTTGACTAAGGCATCTTCGATGACTAACTATTTTGGAGGTGTGATGCCCTTCAAGGTACAAGACTATTTTCATATCCCCTTATTTGAAGGCCAAATATATGCATATCCTTTGGAGAAATGGTTGAATATGTTGGAAGGGTATTACTCCAACCAAAAAAATTTCGATGGTGAAAATATCACATTTGCACTCCTTAAATCCCTTCACCATATCATATCTTGGTGGGAAGGTTACTGGGAGATGTAAACCATATATGAATCTACGTCATTCAAGAGAGAACCCACTTCAGAAGCATTTGTAGATGTGCTCAAGGAGGAGTTCTACTCTATCAAAAATTATGATGACCAGTACATGAGATGGATGACTCTGCATCATGAATGAGACCAAATGGTGTCAGAGTACACTAACATATTTCATACCTTGAGCACCCATACCTTGCACTCAAATATGGGTATAAAATACTTTGAGTGGCACCTGGTTTTGAAGTACCACAGTGGCCTACACAGGTACATTTAAATAGAGAGGATTTCTTGGAAATCTCCTAATTGGGAGTTGCTTATCAATATGCATTCAAAATCAAGAAGAAATTTAAGTAGTGAAGTAATTGGGAGTTCAGGTTTGCACATATGCCACGAAAAAATCATGGAAAAAGAAACCCTAACCCACAAAACAAGGGACAAAAAAAATAAACCCAACCTTGAGATAACCAATCCAAGCCATAGGAAAATAAGGGTAATGAGAAGACAAAAAAGGACACTGGAAAGTGGTGTGAGTTCCAAAAACTTCCCTGGCAAAAAATAGAGGAATATCGCTCGAAACAATCATTTTTGGTTGAGCTTAAAGAAAAGGATTCATACCTTGACTCACACTCTGATTCAGAATAGGGAAAGTGGATCATCGATGCAAAACCCAGTGCTACCATGATCCATATTATTTTGAGAATGAAATGAAGGAAGAAATATAACAAATATATAACAAGGAAATACACATAAATATTGCAAGGAACATAGTAATACAGTAAAAATCATATCTTATTAGTGACTGTCTGGAACAAATACTGTAAAATTCAAAACACACAAGCTAGCTAGAATGGTGGTAGCTTATCTCTGGAGAGAGATGTGACTACGCTCGACAACTACCATAATATTAACACTCCCTCCTAGCTAGGGAGGTATTATAAGTAATGGTCTTGAGCACAAAAAACATACCATTTACCGGGTAGCATCAACATAGTCGTTTAGACTATCTCATGACTAGATCATGAGCATCACCATCACCATCAGCTGCATCATCTCTCAAAACCATACTTCATCTGAGTAATCAGACATGATGCAGTATCAGTCACTCACACCATAGAGTGATACAAGAGTCATTCTTATAATGCTCTGAACTATTTTCCATCTGGAAAATCTCTGTTCATCATTCGTCTAGATGATGATTATCTCCAATAAATTGTTGATAGTCTTCAAGGAAATTAGAACAAGAATAGAACACAACTGTGTCTATCCATAGTAGTACATAACTAAAATCCAGTATTACATGACCACACCAAGTAACACACAAGTACTTGATCAGCAATGTAGAATCATGAACAGTGGAACATATCCACCATAGTAGTCTTCATCTACTTTCATACAGTCTTCATAACAAACATCTGATAGAAACCTGCATATAAACAATGTTATGATATAAACTGAATCATCTGAGCCAATATTTTACTCACATCTGTGAGCTCTAAAAGAATATCTTCCTCAGAGTAGAATAATGAGATATATGGACTATTTTTCTCAAGCAAGGAAGAATAACTGTCATGTCTTCTGAACCTGGACCATTCCTCACCCTGGGCCATTCTTCCTACACTAATCAAAGTGGACCCTGGAGAGAATGTATAACCCTAAGGAATATTGATCCTGGACCATTCCCCACCCTGGGCCATTCCTCCTACACTAATAAAAGTGCACCCTAGAGAGAATGTATAAACCCTAAGGAATGTATGTCCCTGATTGTTGAGCCTGGACCATTCCCCACCATGGGACATTCCTACTACACTAATCAAAGTGCACCCTGGAGAGAATGTATAAACCCTAAGGAATGATTGTCTGGACCATTTCCTCTATTAACCACAAGAGGAAAAGAATATCCTATATCAACCTCCAAAACAGACCATTCCTCATGTTAACCACAATGAGAAATCGTTGTCTGGTGAGGCGGGACAGTCTTCTTGAGTAACCCTCAAAAAGAGAGACTTCCCTAGACCACTCCCCATGTTAACCACAATGGAAATTCATTTTCTATGATACATCAGCAATCAGACTACTTCCCATGTTAACCATAATGGGAAGTCATTGTTCGTCAGAAATCGCAATCCACTTTCCGAATAGGAAAGCATCTGTCCAAGATGGACTATTTTTCAATGAGTGTCTTCGATAATATTTCCAGTGATCCCTCCCAACCTGGGAGTCATTTCTTCCTTTTTCAATAAGGAAGTTGTTTCCACGAGCTCCATCTTGAGTACCCAAACTCTTTCATCTTGGATATAATATTTACCAAAATGTCTGCTTATCTGCTCATCTATGGAGTTATGTATTGGAGAACCATTTTCTCCTTTTTGGACGTCATCATGGATAATGTAATGCTTGATTTCAAATGTACTTTAGTCTAGAACACTGTGAAGGCTTCATGTAGATCTGAACAATAGAGTATATCATAGTTGGAAAACTGGAACATATCCATGTGGCACTTATTCTGTCATCATGCGATCTGATCTACTGAGTAGTCATCTTGATGTTGTAGGAAATCTTCACCACTCTTCTGCTGTGCATTGGAGGTTCTTCCACCAAGTTAGCTCCTTCTATCTGCATACAAGGGTCTCTTTCTAGTATGCTTCAAAGTCTTGAGATTGCTCTTCATATGTTCTTTATTCAATTTATCTAGAGAACATTTCTTTGTATTCATCTGATGTAGAACTCCAACTCATGGATGTTGCGGATGACTCATGGGAGATAAGTCTGGTTTACTAGAACAAGTAATCATCATAGTCTTCTCCCTCCATCTGGGAGAACCTCTAGTTATAGGTCTCGTAATTCTTTCATTCATAGGTCTTCCATACATTGTACATTGTTCTTCATCACGACTTTCAGTTCTTCTTCTTGATTGCTTTAGTGAGTTCATATCAGGCTGGTAATCTTGTGATTCTTGATACAATGACTGGTTGTTCTGATTTCCCTTTCTTTCTTGGAATCTTCATGTTCTTCTTCATGTTTTTCTTTAGCTCTTGGGTCCATGGAGTTTCTTATATATTCCATGCTCTAGATATTCCACTTCTTCCTTTCATCATAGGGTCATAGATCTAGATGGAAAACCAGGGATACTTTAAGGCTTCTCTTCGAGGAAGAATTCTTGAACTGAACACACACTGCCTTTCATGGTTACTACCATGGATATATACTTCATCATTTTCAATGGATCATAGGATTAGCTCCCTCCTAACCCTTGCTTCATGTAAGAGTGCATATAATTGGATCCCTCCGTCTAATAGAGTCCATGCTTCCATCTGCATCCTTATTGTCTTTTGCAATATATAATTGCCTCTCTTGTCTAACAGAATCCACGCTTTCGTCTTGTTGTCTTCTACAAAACGTCATAAGTATTTTTCCAATTTCCTCTCAATTGTTGACTTCTTTCTTTCTTTTCTTCTTCTAAGTCTCTTCATGATTGATTCAGCTTAATATCTTCCACATGATTTGTATTTCATCCTTTCATGTGTATTATCTAATGATATCCATTTTCATTTTGTTTGTTCTTCCATAGGTATAGTTCTTCTTGGAACACATTATCTTCCAAGAGATAGATATACAAGATATGTACAAAGATGATGCAAACAAGATATGTACAGAGATGATGCAAACAAGATATGTACAAGAAATAAGAAGAGTGTTGTTACCTTTTAGAAGAAGAAGTCTCTTCCATCCTGCTTAGTCTTCTTTGTAGGTTCCTTTTCTTCGGCAATTGATGCTTCATGTTTCTCCCTCCTTTTCTTTAGCTCGGGACAATGATTCTTGTAGTGACCATACTTTCGACAATTGAAGCATTGTACTTATGAAATGTCTTTCTCTTGATTTGGATTCCTCCTTGAACCAAACTTCCTTTTGTTCCTGAAGTTCTTGAATCTTGTTGTGAAGGCTTGATCATCGTACTTGTTTTGGGGTTTCTCTTTTGCATTGATCCTTGATTCTTCTTGAGAACAACAAGTCCAAAGTTTTTCAAATGTCAGAGACTCCTTCCTTGTGTTCATGCTTGCAGAAAATGCATCCCACGTCTTGGGAAGACCATTGAGTACTATATTTACCAATTCCTTTTCTGAAAGGGTCTATCCAATAGCTTTTAGTTGATCTCTTAACTAAGAGATCCTCACAAAATATGATGGTATGCTATCGTCATTATTCATCTTCATGTCACAGAGTTCATTCTTCAGATTCATAACTTGTCCAATGTTTCTGACTGAGAAGAGATTTGTTAGGGCATCGTACATCTTCTTCGATGAGTCAATATGTGAGATGTAGGGTATCAAGTGGTATTTTATAGAATCCACTATGATACTCATGGAATTGATGTCAACATCTTTGAACTTCTCCATAGCTGCAACGTCTGGTGGTTCCTTCTCTTTTCCTTTTTCAAACTCTGGTTTCACGATATTTCCTTTCACGATATCCAACACTTTATTCTTGGCAAGGATGAGGACAATCCTTGTCTTCCACGCTCTGAAGTTAGAGGCTCCATATAACTTGTTCTCTAACTTCATAGAATAAGTCATGGCTTCTTTGACTTGGTCAAACCCTAGATTTGACCACAAACTTCAATCTTCACATCTTGGTTTGTTGAGAGTATTAGGGAATGTGCTAGGCTAGAGAGCATTGATCTATCTAGAGATTAGGTCAATCCATTCACTTAAGGTGTCTCAATAAGAGGTTTAGGGTTTCTGCAACTACTCCTGCTAGTAACCCTAGCGATAGTGTCTTGGAAACTGCTTCTGCTAGTAACCCTAGTGGTAGTTCCTCAACGAGCTCAATATCCTAGTGGATATGTTTCCTTCTAGCGTTTAGACTGAATGAAGGAGGTGTGGGCCCATAACTTGTTAGAATATAGAATATTGTGTGCTCATTTTACCATTGACGATACCCTCGTCACCCAACCATAGGCTGAAGCCACCCTATGAGCACCTTAACCTTGAGTGAGAATTACTCCAGAAGCAAACCCTAGGCTAGATAGCCAAACAAGGTGTAGTGCATCTTCCTCCAAGGATAGCGCACCAACAATAGCTGATCAGATAGTCCAAACCCTAGCCAAGAGATAGTCCAAGCCAACACTGAAAACTAGTTGCTGCAGCAATTGCACTCGCATCTCTCCTCCACACGTGTGCACCAAACTGGGAACTGTAGTGTGCACCAGTTTCTGCTCTGCAATTCTGAGATGTGTGTGTTAAGCCCTAATGTTGGCTCATTACCCTTTAATTGGGGAATATTATATTAGTAATGCTATTTTATTTATGTCGGCTTTAGGCCATTAGTTGTAATTTAGATTAGTAATGCTATTTTAATTATGTCGGCTTTAGGCCATTATTTGTAATTATACCTCCTAGTCTCCTATATATACCAAGGAGACATTTTCATTTGGAATCATCTTGTACTTGAACATTTAAGTGGGGTAAAAGGAGGTTGCCCCCTCGAAGAGGCTTATTATCAAAAATTATCTCTTTTTCAAGGCGTTGAGTACTTTTTATGAGGTTTTTCTATGCTATATTGATATTTGGTTCCTAACATATGGTATCAGAGCTCAAGGTCTTGGGGTTTCGCTGCTACATCTGAGACACCATGGAATTTTAGCTATAACTTTTTTTCTACAGCATTTAAAAAGGAACCTCTTAGAGGGTATTTAGTAGACATATCAAGGTACGTTGGGTTCAAAATTCAGCTCCTGAGGCCTTATTTTTCGGAGATACATCCTGTACAAGATAGGGTTATGAAATCATCCTGAAATGAGTCATTGTGGAATTTTCGCTATAAAAACGTTTCTGTAACGTTTCAAACCCTAAACTCAGGAGGCAATTTACAAAACTTAGTAAGGTATCTGTGGTAAAACGGTCAGATTCTGGGTCATCTTAAATTTGTAGATACACCTTGTGTAAGATAGGGTATTTGACTAGTCCTATTGACGAGTATCAAGAAGGTGTTCCAGGTAAAACAAGCATAACTTCTTGCTGGAGTATCCAAATTGAGTGGGACTAGTTGCATTGGATCTTGGACAGTCTGTAGTATTTTGGGTGTGAGTTTCAGAATTTTATATCAATTATTTTGTGCGAGGCATTCTATACAAGTGAGATCTCCTGGAAAGGCCAAAAATCGGCAAGTTGTGAGGAAGTTACCATAAATTCCACTTGGAACATCAAATTTGGATCATACCTATGGCATTGTAGAGAATAAATATCAAAGAACTACCTAAAGGAAAGTTTCATACCCATAAGGGCCAAAACTTGGGAGATATAACAGAATAAATATTGTCCAGCAGAACCACCTCAAAATCAAGACTCAAAAGTGATATTTGGCCAACATGCCACCCAAAAAGGGACCTCCTACACCAAATAAGCCTCCAGAAAATCCTAATTGGACTCTTGATGGAGGTGAAGAAATTCATAGGGACATAAATGATTTACAAAAGAAGACAGTAACCAAATATGAACTACAAGAGATGAGGGATTCAATGGAAGAAGCTAAGTTGGATACTAAGATGGATTCAATGGATACTAAGATGGATTCAATGGATACTAAGATGCATTCAATGGAAGCCAAGATGGATTCAATGGAAGCTAAGTTGGATACTAAGATGGATGGCTTAAAAGGGGAGATCATGGAAGTATTGAGAAATTTCGTAATAGAGAAGACACCCAAAAGTGAAAATGCATCCCATGAAATTCAT
>ML786997.1:298648-317543 GCA_009831015.1 Picea engelmannii | reverse complement strand
AGATCAACATCGTAGTGAAAGAAGTTTTGAAGTAGGGGATTGGGTGTTTTTAAGACTACAACCATACAAACAGATGTCCCTCAAGAAAGCCAAGAAGGATAATAAATTATCACCAAAGTACTATGGGCCTTATAAGGTGTTGCGAAAGATTGGTACTATGGCATACAAATTGGAGCTGCCTACATCTTCACGAGTACACCCAGTTTTCCATGTTTCATGCTTAAAGAAGGTTATAGGCCAAAAGATCCCAGTTCAAAATATATTGCCAGAACTTGACGAGGAAGGAAAAATCATATTGGAGCCTGAAGCCATCACAGACACAAGAATTCTCCAGCTAAGGAATAGATCCATTTCAGAGTATCTCATTAAATGGAGGAAACTATCGGCTGAAGATTCCACTTGGGAAGATGAGTCTTTTATACAGAAGCATCCAGAGTTACTCAAGCATTGTGGACAACACTTGTCTCAAGGGGAGGGGCATGTTAAGCCCTAATGTTGTCTCATTACCCCTTAATTGGGGCATATTAGATTAGTAATGCTATTTTATTTATGTCGACTTTAGGCCATTAGTTGTAATTTAGATTAGTAATGCTATTTTAATTATGTCGGCTTTAGGCCATTATTTGTAATTATACCTCCTAGTCTCCTATATATACCAAGGAGACTTTTTCATTTGGAATCATCTTGTACTTGAACATTTAAGTGGGGTAAAAGGAGGTTGCCCCCTCGAAGAGGCTTATTATCAGAAATTATCTCTTTTTCAAGGCGTTGAGTACTTTTTATGAGGTTTTTCTATGCTATATTGATATTTGGTTCCTAACAGTGTCAAATGAGAATTGGCGTCCTGTATTTATAGTGGTTCTGCCAGATTTTTTGGGGTTGACTTCTCCTTCTGGGTATATGTCTGTTCAGTATATTATTATTGATTCTATCCGACTTCTTCTCTTGGAGGATAATAACCTAATATAAATTATCTTCTTGAGCCAACAAGACTTATAAGGTTATTAGCCAACTCATTAGGGTTTTCTCTTTCTTTCCGGAGTCTCCTATTCTGGTCAAGTTCACATGTGGAGGTAAATACCTCCTGCAGCTACTATAATATTAACATTCCCTTCATATTGGTATCCATGATCCAATCAAATCTCACTTTTTCAATGTAGTCAAGATTGAGTTATGTAGGTTCCAATTGCTCAGCTACTATTGGCACCGGGGAAAACCCAGGGTTCAACGCTACAACAACGCACCAACAAAGCCATAACTACCGACCCTTTTAGCAACACCTATGAAGCAGATGAAGTCTCACCCAAGGTAGAGGCAGGGGTAGTTGCAAGACTCAGGTGTCTACAACCTTAGATGGGACACAAATATGTGATTATATAACTTAATAAAGCACTTAGCACCGTCATTTTCTCAATATGCAATCAATATCTACTTCACTGATAAAATAGAGCTTTGCAGCATTCACACTAATCTAAAGTATTTAAGCACTTAGCATATAAATGGATCACAATGAGCATATTAAGCATGACTATCTTGATCAGATATAATATTCTCACATATCATAAGCAGAAAGAAGAAGTAGATATATCTAAACATATCAGATTACTTAGAAAATAACATGCGAACACATCAAGACAAAGCACAAAGCACATAACACAGTGTTTACGTGGTTCACCCCCACCCTGGGGCTACATCCACCAACTCTTCTTATTTATTGTCTTCAGTCAATCGGTTATAAGCACAAATCCTTCAAAACCTTTACTCCGCATAGGACAGAAGATCTGTGCAGCTCTATAGATCCTTCTTCCTTACGTTACAACACTAAACCTCCTATCGTCTTGCACAAGGACTTGCACTCAGCTCTGCAAGTCTTACACATAATGCACAAAGCCTTCATCACACAGATCCAACTCTTGGCACTTATCCTACATCACATAGATATATCATCGACTACTCCTTTATATGGCCTAGACATATATATATATANTAGGCCTAAACATGGGTAAACCCATGGGCTGACATCCCATTCCCATTACATATTCTCAATAAACCAAAAATGATCCAAAACTGGGCTGAGATCCCATGACCTCTGATTCATCTTGCGCTCCCTCTTCGACAGACTATCGAAGTTCCAAAATAGGTCAACATGAACAAGAAACTCCCAAAACTTG
Source organism: Picea engelmannii (assembly GCA_009831015.1). Lineage (NCBI taxonomy): Eukaryota > Viridiplantae > Streptophyta > Pinopsida > Pinales > Pinaceae > Picea > Picea engelmannii. The sequence continues at coordinate 315,372 of ML786997.1, read as the reverse complement.
GTCAAGGGCCAACAGGCCCCCAATACTCACTTGTGACTCATTCCAAGTCACTCTAGTCTTCCTAGTTTTGCCTTGAATGGCTCGAGATTGGCTCGAGCTGCTTCGAATTACTACTTTGTTGTGGCCTCTTGTTCGGTGAACTCCTGGATCACTGTGTCATTCACTGGCCCTTCTAGGCATTGTTCTGTTGTGATGGCGACCTGTTCTACCTCTGATCCTTGGCTCTCGACCTCTGTAAAAAATAGACATGCCTTATCTTGTACTGGTTGGAGACGTTGGGTTAGTTCCCTCACTTTGCTTTGGATCATATGGATCTATTTTTGGGTGGTACATTTCCCGTGAGACCTCTTCATTCTATCTACAACTGATAGGGCCTTCAGCTGTGCCTGAAGTGTGTCTATGTGTTGCTTCACTTCCTAGAGCTGCGACTCCAATGCTTGTAACTATGGGTTCTCAATGAGGTTTTCATAGGTCTGAGCATTGTGTTTACTCAACTTCTTGCACTCCAAGGCAAGAGATTTTAATCTATCAACTATGTTGTGGGAAGTTTCTTCCTTGAGGTCTCTTACATCTTGAGGGGTCTCGGGCACAGTGTGGAGCTCCAAGTTTTCTATGCATTGTTGGGGCTATTGGATTACCTCTTCAATTTGTGCCACCTGCTGTGGAACTCATTCTTTGGCCTTTACTTTGAAAATAGTCACAGAGCAAAGTTCTCTATTGACCATTTCCTTAATTTCAAGTTTCTCTACGAGCAACTGTTCCTTACTTTGCTGTAACTGGGATTTTTCATCATCCCACTTCGCTTGCATATCAAGCTTCTCGCGTTCTGTAGCACTGCATTGGTCCTCAAGGGGTTTTTGTACTTGCACTAAATCCTGGGTGGCTTGTGTTGTCTCTTCCTGATCTCGTCGAAGGTGAGCTTTGACTGTATCAGCGATGCAGTGGAGTTGAGCTGACTCATCACCTAGTTCTGATGTTCCTGCTGATAGAGGCGCAGTAGGAACTACGCGGTTTCACTGTAATGTCTACTTCATCCCTTGGAGTTCAACCTTGATCCGACTGAACACCTCCTCCTGCTTAGCTTATTTATTCTCTGTTATCTCCAACGAAGCATCGTTCAGTGTTGCGATGATAAAGTCGAAGTCATCTGAGTTTAGGGTGGTCTCAAATTTGGTCCTGGTTGCTTTTGATTTCTTCCTTGAAGAAGGTTTTGGAGGGTAAACCTTCCTTTCCTTCAAGGGGTCATCCTAGTCTCTAGGTGGTGTAACCTTGCCTTTCTTCTGTTCCACTTATGCGCCATCTATCTCTTTGCCATCACCTCCTGGCTCTGCTGAGATGGAAGAAGCCTTCGTCGAGGTACTACTTACATCTTGAGATTCTTTATTTTTCTTGGTCTTTCTCGGTCCAGGTGTATCATGCACTTCTTTTGGACTGTCAATATTAGATATCTTTGTGGGGTATGTTTGGATGAGGAGGTCCTCCAACCACTCCTTAGTGATTTCCTCCAAATCCTCCTCCGCCAACTTGTAATATGATTACAGTTATTGTTTGTGCTCATTAGTAGTCCTCTCATCGAAGATGATTCTACACCTGTAGACACTCCTCTCTTTCACATGACTCTTTCAGTCATTAATTCGAGGAGAAATTTCGTTACTGATTCTTCAACTGTGGTGAGCTCGTCGAACATATGCGCTCAGGATTGAAACTATCAGGGTCACAATTAACTCAGATACTGCACTATAATAAATAGCAATAGCACAATGATAACTGTATGCAATTCACTTAGTCTATGAGCTTCAAATTCTCATTTAGCAAAAGTTTTCTCCATACATGGAGCGACAAGACAAGTAGGAAACTTAACAATGGTTCAATTGCAATGGTTATGAGCCTCTTATTCGATCTGTTATGGTGTAGTCTAATGGTCTGATGACAGACCTTTATTTCCTTTCTGCTCGTTTGTAGCATCGATCGAATGGTTATAATCTCCCCAATGGCTATATTGCTTCGCCATGGTGAAGTTCCATGTGTCGCTATTCTGATATCCCAACGAAGCTCCAATTCTGCAATTTTTTTGTCTACGAGGTTCCTTTTGGAACCTTCTGCAACTTATCTCTCTTCTTACTTTGTTTCCTCGCCTTATTTCGAGTGAGCTTCATCTCAGTAGTTCGTTTTCCATTCTGATTCTTATCTTCTTTTAACATAGTCACTACACGTTGTTGAGATTCTTTCCTAGTATTCAGGGGTAATACCTCTTCTTTACCTAGAGTAAGTACTTTAGTCTTATGTGGGTCTTCTAGTGTTCTTGCATCTTCGACATTAAGGTCTCTAATGTCAAATAGCCTCAATTCGTTCTCCTGTTCTTTGATCAAGTGTGCGATCCTCCTAGTCATGAAATATTTTAACCACTGTTTCTTCTGCTCTAATACTTTTTCTTCTTTCTTTTGTCTAGCTTTCTCTCTATCAATCCAAGGTTTTCCTATTAACATGGTAAATGGGGTGTTGTCTTCAAAAAATTTAATGATCTCAAAATCTTCCTCTGTTGAAGTTCCATTGACGGTCATAGGTATCTGAGCAAGCCTTTCACATAGGTTTACCAATTTTCCTCTGAATAACATTAGTCCTCCTAATGAAGGAATCATATCAGGCTTCCCTATAGCTTCCCAAGTTCTCTCCATCATGATATTCACCCATGTTTCTTCATCTAGAACATAGTCAATGTCGAAGTCTCTTATTCTTGCTTCGATGCATTCATTTTCTTTAAAGATCTCTAATAATCTAACATGTCGGTGGTCATCCAAGGTGTCTTTCATCTGTAGCAATACCTTCTCTAATTATTTCTAGGGTTCTACTATAGAATTAGTTTCTAGATCTTCCTTACAGTTCTCTTGGTTCAGATTCATTCTTTCAAGATTAGCAATCATTCTAGGGAAATCCAACACTTCATGGTCTAGAGCTTTGCAACAAAGACAACTAGGTCTTCTCCCAGGGCATTATTTAGCAGGGCAATATTTAGCAAGATTTCCTGGTTTTCTGCAACTTTAATAGAGGGTTAATACTCTCTTTCTTTTAAATGATCCCCAACCTCTCTTGTACTGTGCACTAGGATCATGGTAGCTAACCTGCAACAAATTATTTCTAGGATTTTGCATCCATTTGTTAGTCCAAAAATTCTTTCTATGCATAGGTATAACATATATTTCATTATTCTTATCAGATCTACTCATATCAAACCTTCTTTCATCTATTAATGTCCTAGCTTTCAAACGAGGACATACTCTATTAAACATACCTAGTTCCTTACTCAAGAAATAAAAAAAAAATCACATATCTTACTTCTATAGAGCACAAAGATTTCAGATTTAAAACTTTTAACTATTCTTACCTTTGTCAGAGCATAGAGCTTGTATATCTTACCTCTTTTAATCAGACATTCTCACTTTTACCTTTCTTAGAGAACAAAGCTTCCAGATCTAACCTCTTTTCTTCAGATCTGATCTCCTTTCTTCAGATCGAGCTTCTTTCTTTCATATCTAACCTTCTTTCTTTCAGATATGACCTTCTTTCTTCATATCGAGCTTCTTTATTTAGCACAAAGATTTATAAGTCAAGTAGAATGTTGCACACTAGGACAATAGATCTACGCACAGAGCTTTCACAGTTTCAAGTCAAATTTTTTCACAAAGATTCTTCTTTCTCAGTTCCCAGTGATCACAGTTTCAGGTCCCGACAAATGAACCATTTGTTGGCACAGGGGCAGACCCAGGGTTCAACTCTACAATAACACACCAAAAAATCCCTAACTATCGGACCTTTTGGCAACACCTGTGAAGCAGATGAAGTCTCACCCGAGGTAGAGGAAGGGGTGGTTGCAAGACTCAGGTGTCTGCAACGTTAGCTGGGACACAGATCTGTGATTATATAACTTAATAAAGCACTTAGCACCGTCAATTCCTCAATATGCAATCAATATCTACTTCGCTGATAAAACAGAGCTTTGCATCATTCACACTAATCTAAAGTATTTAATCACTTAGCATATAAATGGATCAGAATGAGCATATTAAGCATGACTATCTTGATCATATCTAATATTCTCACATATCATAAGAACAAAGAAGAATTAGATCTATCTAAACATATCAGAGTACTTAGCAAATAACATGTGAACACATCAAGACAAAGCACAAAGCACATAACACAGTGTTTAAGTGGTTCACCCCCACCCTGGGGCTACGTCCACCAACTCTTCTTCTTTATTGTCTTCAGTCAATCGGTTATAAGCACAAAGCCTTCAAAACCCTTACTTTGCATAGGACAAAAGATCTACGCAGCTCGCTAGATCCTTATTCCTTGAGTTACAACACTAAACCTCCTATCGTCTCACACAAGGACTTGCACTCAGCTCTGCAAGTCTTACACACAATGCAAAAAAGCTTGATCACACAGATCCAACTCTTGGCACTTATCCTACATCACATAGATATATCATCAACTACTCCTTTATATGGACTAGACATCTATATATATATATATATATATATATATATATATATATATATATATATATATATTAAAAAACAGTCCTAAACATGGGTAAACCCATTGGCTGACATCCCATTCCCGTTACATATTCCCCAAAACCCAAAAAGGATCCAAAAGTGGGCTGAGATCCCACGACCTCCGCTTCATCTTGCGCTCCTTCTTCAACAGGTTTTCTAAGTTCCAAAATTGGTCAACATGACCAAGAAAATCCCAAAACTTGGTCAAGGGCCAAAAACTATGTCTAAAGTGTCCAGGAGAGGTGGAAAATATGGTTGAAGCAATTCCACATTAAATACTGGGTGCAAGCCAAGGAAAGGAGGAACACTTAATTCAAAATCATTCTCACCCATATCCTTGTTGATGGTGTAAGTCCCATATCAGAGTGGCCGTATCCTCTTATGGGGTCCTATGAGTTCCTCTTTCTGTGAATTCAAGCATACTTTATCTCCCACTTGAAAATTGTGTGAACATACCCAATGTTTATTATGGTGCTACTTGTACTTGACATTGGTTTTCTGTAAAATATCATGAAATTTTTGTTGGATGTGTTGGATTTGCTCAACAAATTTGGCTACTCGATCAGCCTTGGTTTGAGCATGGGAAGACTCTTCCTATGCAGCTGCAATGGGAAGAGCTACGTCAATGGAGGCCAATGGTTGGAACCCCAAGCACACCTGAAAAAGTGTTGTGGCCAACAAAGTTGTGGAGGGATTTTTTGTATCTATGTTGAACATAAGGAAGGTTTTCATCTAATTTGCATGGATGTTTGGAATTGTACATCCTCAAGATATGGACAATCATCTTGTTGAGTATCTTTCTTTTTCCATCAGTCTGTGGGTGGAAGGCATTCGATTGTCAGCTTGGTGTCCATCATCAACCATAGGCTGGAAAAAAAAGTGCTCAAGAACCTACTATCTCGATATAAGATATTGGTTCATGGGATCCCAAAATGAACCCAAACGTGTTCAAAGAAGAGCTTAGTGGTGGCCTCAACTGTGATACTCTTCCTTCAGGCTGCCAAAACCGTCATCTTAGAGAATCGATCAACACCCACAAAGACACAATTGTTCTCATGATTGGTTGAAGGCAGATCTAACATGTAATCCATGTATATGGACTACCAAGGCCTATATGAAGTAGGTAGAGGGGTGTATGGCCTATGTTCCTTGATGGAGAAATTGGAAATGGAAGAGTCAGTGCATGATCTGATGTACTTGTAGACATCTTTCCAAATATTCAGTCAATAAAAATGCTTTTGCAGTACTGCCACTATTTTTCTAAACCAAAATGTCATGTTACCCAGTTGTAATGAGCTACCAATATCATCTTTGCATGCTCACTTGAAGGAACACAGAGATGGCTCATATGGCATAGAAATCTGTCCTAAAGATGAAATTATGGAACTATTGTTTATGTGTTCAATGTCTGATAGGAAGTAGCAAAGTCAAATTCATTATTGTATAATTGTGACCACCTACACATCGCATTCCCATAAGAGTTAATAACTGTGGTTAGTGCCACAACTGTGGGTCAACCAAGGCAATCTGCGACATGGTTGGTGTTGTCCTTCTTGTACTTGATTTTCAAGTGGAATTGTTGCAGGTACATGGACCACTTCTTAAGGAGGTCATTTTGTAACTTTCCTTGTGTCTGAATCAATTAGAGAGGCCTATGATCAGTGTGGATTATCGTTTCCTTCCCCAGAATGTTATTCTTCCACTATCGACATGCCTACACAATGGCTTACATATCTTTGTTCTAGGTGAGCTATCTATGAACAACATTAGATAGCGTTTCATTGTGATAGGTTACCAGATTCCCATTTTGAGCAAGGACTACACTTATAGCATAATTTGAAGCATCTGTCTCAATCTCAAATGGTTGTTGCAGGTCTCATAGAATAAGGACTGGTGCTAAGCAGAGGCACAATTTCAGATCCTTGAATTATTTATGTTGGGACGCATCCCACACAAACTTTGTCTTTTCTCCACCCTTGGTCACTTGGCTGAGGGCCCAAGAGATATGAGAGAACCCCAACACAAACCTACGGTATAAGTTGGTGAGGCCCAAGAAGTTGTGGAGCTTGATTATTATCCTCGGGGCTGGCCAATTTCCATTGACTTGGATCTTGGATGGATCCACATGCACACCCTACTCATCCACAATGTATCCAAAATATTATATTCTCTGCATGTTGAAGGAACAATTCTACAAATTGGCATATAACTTGTGTTGTTGTAGGGTGCCCAAGACCTGCTAAATATGCTTCAAATGTTCCTCCCAAGTTTTGTTTAATATGAGGATGTCATCCAAATATATGACGAAAAAGGATTTTTTGAATGGCCACAATATGTCATCCATCATCTGCATGAATGTGGTGAGGGAATTATTCAAGACGAAAGGCATGACCATCCACTCAAAGAGGCCTTCTTTAGACTTGAAGGTTTTCTTCCATACATCAGTTTTCTCAATCAGCACTTGGTGGTATCCTCACTTTAGATCAATCTTAATGAATAACTTATATCCCTTGAGTTGATCGAGAATATCATCAATCTGAGGAATTAGGTATCGGTTCTTGATTTTGATCTTTTTCAAGGCTCTATAATCAATACAAAGTTTCCATGTCCCATCCTTTTTTCTATATTAGAACAATTGGGATTCCGCAAGGTGAGGATCTTGGTCTAATGTGGCCCTTCAGAATTATCTCTTGGATATGGTGTTTTATTTCTTCATTCTCCATAACAAAACATCCATACATAGGGTCATTAGGAATAGGAGCATCGGGTATCAAATCAATTGAGTCATTTACCTGACAGTGCACAGGCACCATAGTAGGTGAGGAAATATGTCTTTGTACTCTTCTACTATCTTGTCCACCTGTCATTGTTGTGTAGAGAGACCATGTGCAGAGGTTTTGGAGGTTGCAGTGAAATTCCAGTCCCCTTCCAACCAAACCATAAATATGACAAATTTCCCAGTCTAAGAGACCACCTTCCTGCATTGCTTCACAAAAATCAAAGAGACTGTAGCGGTTGGGACTGCCTCTGGTACCCAGTAGAGTTGATCTCCCAAAGTAATAATGACACTACAGGGACTAGATTCATAAACAACATGATGCTTCTACATATATGGTTGTCCGAACAAAACATCACAAACTTCAAGGGAGAAAACATCATACAATACCTTGTCTTTGAATGATTTGATTCCATAATACATGCGACATTGTTGGCTGATGTGGATGTCTTGTCCCTAGCTAAGCCAACCGATGGTGTATTGTTGAGGATTCAACATTGTTTTCATGTTCAACCTCTTGATGACCTTTTCTAACATTAGGTTTTTCTGCCTACCACTATCAACAATGAAACAGAATGGAGTCCCCTTCACCCACATTTGTGAATGGAAAAGGCACTCCCCTTCTTCAGGATCCACTTGTTCCTTTGGCTAGAATTTTGTGGCAGCGATGGTGAAACTAGATTCTATGTCAATGATATGTTTTCCCTTTTTTGGTTTTGAATCAGATTCTGAACCAGAATCTGACCCTAATTCTTTCAGCTTAGCCAACAATGAATTTTTGGAGCGACATTCATTAGTATTGTTCCAAGGGCTTTGTTAGGATATTTAGACACTTAGGAGTTAGTTAAGATCTACTTGATATAATGTGTCGTTAGGTAAAAGTGTGTTTCTTAGTGTGTTTCTTTAGTATGCAATAGTATGTATTTGTAGTTAGGAAATCTAACAGTCACGATATGTTCCTGACATAGGTTGATCTGACGGTTCATATTCTCCTCGATCTTAATGGCCATTGATTTGTGGCTTAACACCCGATTGGTCCAGGATCTCTATTTAAAGAGCATGGAGGTTCATTTTTCGATGATTGATTGTGAGAAACTGTCTTGTAAAATCTCTCTACAGTCATTTTCTTTTGCATTAATAAACTGCTCCAAGTGGCCGCGTTGGCTAGGGTCGTGGATGTTTCCCCGTAGGGGTTTTACCATGTCAAAACATCGGTGTGTTGATATTTGATCTAGTTTTGTGAGTGTTTATTGAAGGTGTTTGTCCTCTGTTGGAATACATGTTTTTTTGAACATGGTATCAAAGCATGTTTGAAGACCCACTCCTGTTGTAGATCGAGATCATGAAGCCGAGTTTCCTCATCTCTATTTTCTATCATTTGTGTACCTTTCTGGGCTGAGAGGACTATTCCATTGCATCTGGGGTGATCGTTTCAGTCAGGAACATTTTTCATTTCACTCAAAAAGGTTTCTTTTTACCCAAGATACGACCATTTCAGCTAGATCTGGAGGTATAAAACCTGAATACGCCCTTTTTTAATTTTTGTAGATTATTATTTCGGTTTTATATTGTTTTTTTCGGGTTTCTACTCTTTTAGATATGCGTATGATCTTTGCCTCGTTCCCTTTGCGATCTCATAAAATAAAAAACAGATAGGAAAAGGTGCATTTTCCAGGTAAGCTAACTGAGATCTAACCCTTGTTGTCATCGAGAAGCGAAAAGTTTTTTCTTGTGTAAAAAGAGGTTTTTTTTAGCACGCTCTCCAAGGAAATCTTCCACAACAACAAAATCACCCCCAATCCTCCTACTAAACAATAAAATATGTTTTTCTAGCCCACTTGGTTTAAAGTTGTCTTATTAAGTAAGAGGTCTTGAGTTCAAGTTTCTCTGTTTGTTACCCTTTTTTTTTTAATTTCATGCTCCATTGTAAAGTGTATTTCACTTCAAGTATAAAAGTGAATCACTATAAGTAGCTTTAATATTTTATTTTAGAGTTATTTATTTTGCATTCAGCTTTCCTTTATAAAGTAACTTCATTGTAAAAGTGATCCCCACTTCTTTTTATAAAAGTGGGTCACTTCATAAAGCAACTTATTTGTAAATGTGGGAAACTTATTTGTAAAAGTGGGGTTATTTGGAGGGGTATCACCACCATGGGGTTCTTTGGTTACCATTTATGACTTTTTTTAAAAGGGAATAAGTTTCACATCTGAAGTCTGTTTCATTTTTTAAAACCACCTAATTTTATGAGATCTTTCCATCCAGATCATCAATTTCAATTTTTAAATCCATATTATAGGCATATTTAATATGGCTTCTTCCAGTAATTTTTTTCTTACCAGCACCAACTACTTCCAATGGAAATCTCATATGGAGGATTTATTAATATGTAAAGGTTTGTACCGGATTAACTTGGGAAAGGAAAAAGAACCCACTAATGCTGATAAGAAAGTCAAATGGGCTAATAGGAGTGGCAAATTGCGTGGACTGATCGGAATGTCCATATATCCTGATTTAAGGTTCCACCTTCAATAAATTGATGACCCTGATGAAGCTTGGGAAAAGCTTGAATCTATGTTTGGTAAACACAATATTATTCAAGCACATCAGTTAGAAAATCAAATACTAACTTTAAGTCCAAATGATTTTTCTTGCATGGAAGACTATTTACCTAAGTTTAAAACACTCAAAATTTTATGTGAAGAATGTGAGATAAAGTTGGAGGAAGAGCATTGCATCTATATTATTCTTTCTAAGCTAGGTAGTGCATATTATGTGTTTGTATCTAATTTTTTATGCTATGAGAGAGGCTTTAGGGAAATCTTATCAAAAACCCACTCTTGAGTCCTTTTGTGATGCTTTGATTAGAGAGCATGATAAGTTTGTACAACTTGGAGTGATCAACACTGTAGGTACCTCCAACAAAGACTTAGTTGCCCAGCAGAGATATAAACCCAAGAATCCCAAAAAGAAATATCATCACCACAAAAACAAGAAACATAAGGGTCCCAAACCCACTCAAACAACTTCAGCTCCTAATGGTGACAAAGGAGTAAAATCTAAAAATAAGAAGACTAACAAACATTGCAAATTTTTTGATAAATATGGTCATGATGAGTCCAAATGTTTCAAGAAAATGGTAGCTTTAGAAGAATCGATGAAGAAGAATAGCATCAGTATTGATTCTACTTCTTCTTCTTCTCATGGACATGCACTTTCTACTTTTGGTTTCTCCTTAAATGCAACTTCTAATTCTTCTTCTAATGAGTGGTTTATTGATTTTGAAGAATCTTATCATATGGCTAAGGATAAAGACATATTTTCTTCTCTAAATGAATGTAACACCAAGAAAATATTTGTTGGTGACGATAGATCTTTTAGTGTTGTAGGATCTGGAATAGTTCAAGTAGATAATGGTAATTTCAATGATGTATTATGTGTTCCAAGTCTTTCTTGTAACCTTCTATCAATATATCAAATCACTCATTCAGGTGAAGGTAAAACCGTAGAGTTTTCACCTCACCAAGTTGTAATCAAAGATCTAAAAGATCCTAAGCATGTTCTTGCAATTGGAATTGTTAATGATATTACCAGGTTGTACAAGTTTGACAACTTTGGGTCATCATGCTTTCCATCTGTTTTTGTTGCTCATAGCGATGACTTGAGAAAAAATTAGCATGCGTAGTTTGGCCTTCTAAACTATCACTCATTGCAACAACTATGTAATCAACAGATGGTGACTGAACTTCCTCTTGTTTCATGCAGAGATAGTGTTTGTGTCGGTTGTGTTCTCATCAAACATCATCAGGATAGTTTTGGAAAACATGCCTCTTGGCATGCCTTGGGCCCTTTGTAGTTTGTTCATAGTGATTTGTGTGGTCCACTTTCTTCTCCTTCTTTTTCTAGGTGCAATTATTTCTTAACTTTCATTGATGAATTTTCCAGGAGTACTTTGGTTTACTTATTAAAACTTAAGAGCAAAGTTTTTGACAAGTTTCTGGCCTACAAGGCCCTTGTAGAAAAGCAATCTAGACATCAAATTCAAAGGTTAAGAACAGATAATGGACGCAAATATGTGAGCAATAGTTTTACAATTTACTGCACTACATAGGGCATCCAAATGCAACACATTGTTCCATATACAACACAACGAAATGGTGTTGCTGAGAGAAAGAACTGCACATTAAAATAAATGGATAATTGTATGATCCAATCTAAGGGATTAAGTCTAAAGTATTGGGTAGAAGCCATCAACTGTGCAAATTACATAGTAAATCTCACTCCCACAAAGGCTCTTAAAAATATAACACCCGAAGAATCTTGGACTAAAATTAAACCATATGTAAGTCACTTCCGTGTATTTGGTAGTATAGCATGGGCTTACATTCCTGATGAGAAAAGGAAAGCATTGCAGACTAAAAGTGAGAAGTGTATATTTGTTGGTTATTCTGAAGATGTCAAAGGTTATAGACATCTTCAACCACATTGTAATGAAATTATTACTAGAAGAAATGTTAAATTTGATGAAAATATCTTGGCATGCGAGACTAATTCAGCGATTATTCCTTATTCAATCTGTGAGCCCTATTTGGAATTTGTGTCTTGTTTTGTTCCTATTCTAGTTTCTTCTTTAGATGATGACAATGAGGATGAAAATCCACCTCCACCTGCTCACCTTCCTCCAGATGAGTCCATTGAACCTGAATCAATACCAACATCGTTGTTTCCTAGATGGGTTCATTCAACACGAGAAGCAGTTGGTGATCTTGTCAGTGATCCTTCATATTAGCGTCAGACATGTTCTTAGTTATAGCGAGCCTCTTCTCTTTTGGATCAAGTTTCAGAAACTCATGAGCAAGAGAGATCTATAGAAGCTTCAGGTTATCCATATTGGGATACAACAATGAATGAAGAGTATCGTTCTTTAATCGAAAATGATACTTGGGATCTTGTACCTCTTCCAAAAGAAAGAAAACTTTCCAGATGTAAATGGGTCTATAGAACTAAGTATGCATCAGATGGAAGTGTTGAAAGACACAAGGCTTGGTTATTTGCCAAGGGATTTTCCCAGGTTGAAGGAATTGACTATAATGAAACATTTTCCCCTGTAGCCAAAATGAATTCCATCTGCCTTGTTCTTTCCCTTGTTGGATCACATAAATGGGAGGTCCATCAGATGGATATTGAATATTCCTTCTTGCATGTGGATTTGCGAGAAGAAATATGCATGGAACAACCTCTTGGCTATATCTAGAATGACTCTAGCCTTGTTTTCCACCTTAAGAAATATCTGTATATTCTTAAGCAATCTCCTCGATCTTGGTATGCCAAAATGGGAATCTTTCTTATTGACACAAGATTTTCTAGATGTCATTCTGATCCTAATGTCTATACCAAGAAAGCAGGAAGTCATCTCATAATCCTTGTCCTTTATGTTTATGACCTTATCCTTACTAGTAATGACTCAAAACTTTTAAACCATGTGAAAACCAGCCTTAAGAAGAAATTTTAAATGACAAACTTAGGATTTTTGCACTATTTTCTTAGCCTCCAAGTTTTGAAAACCAATGAAGGAATTTTTCTTTCCTAGTCTAAGTATGCTTGTGACCTTCTTCGTCTATTTCATATGGAATATTGTAAACCAACCCCTTCTCCCTTCCAGTCCAGAGTCAAGCTTGATGCCACCTGTACTTCTCCCAAATTTTATGCCACCTTTTCTTGTCAGTTAGTTGGTAGCCTCTTATACTTGAGTCATACCCATCCTAATATTTCCTTTGTTGTTGGTCTTGTTGCCCAGTATATGAAAACACCCCATGAAATCCATTGGAAAGCCGCTAAAAGTATACTTCGGTATGTATGAGGTACAGTTCAGTTTTGGATTCATTATAGCTCAGAGGGGACTCCTTTATTGGTTGGTTTCACTGATTCAGATTGGGTCGGTGACCCTGATGATTGGAAGTCTACCGTAGATTATGTTCTCAACCTTAGTTTAGGACCTGTCACTTGGGACTATAAGAAACAATAGGCTATTTCACTTTTTTTAGCAACAATAGAGTACTGAGAAGTGGTAAATGCGAGTCAGGAAGCCTTGTGGCTTCGACAGATCCTTTCATAGTTTGGATTCTAGCAACAACATCTGACCAGTCTTTGGTGCAACAATCAGAGTGCCATCAAGCTCTCTAAAGACCCAGTTCAACATCAACGCAACAAACACATCGATATTCACATGCAATTCATCAAAAATCTCATTCATGATCAAGTTATTGAAGTGCTATTTTTCCCTATAGAAGATCAAGTTGCAGACATTTTCACAAAGTCTCTTATAGAAGAAAAGTTTTCCAAAATTTGATCTATGTTAGGAGTTCAAGAAGTTGTTATTAAGGGGGCTAGGATCTAATTCCTCCTTCCTTCTCCTATTGTGTCATTGTTGTAAATCCTTATCCCAAGTTGTTCTTAAGGGGGGATCTTAGGATATTTATACACTTAGGAGTTAGTTAAGATCTACTTGGTCTAATGTATCGTTAGGTAAAAGTGTGTTTCTTAGTGTGTTTCTTTAGTATGCATTTGTAATTAGAAAATATGATGGTCACGATATGTTCCCAAAATAGAGTGATTTGATGGTTCATATTATCCTTGATATTAATGGCCATTGATCTATGGCTTAAAACCTGATTGGTCCATGATCTCTATTTAAAGAGCATGGAGGGTCATTTTCCAATGATCGATTGTGAGAAACTCTCTTGTAAAATATCTCTGTAATATTTTTCTTTTGCATTAATAAACTGGTCCAAGTGGCTGCATTGGCTGGGGCCGTGGATGTTTCCCCATAGGGGTTTTACCACGTCAAAACATTGGTGTGTTTATATTTGATATGGTTGTGTGAGTGGTTACTGAAGGTGGTCATCCTCTGTTGGAATACATGTGTTGTCGAACAATATTTTTTGGAACTTGAACCACTTTCCAATGTTCTTCTTTGAATTCCCATTACCCTTCTTTGTTTGTGGATTGGATTGGTTGTTCTAGGACTAGCCCTCCTTGCTTTTTCCTTTTCCCTAGGATATATAGACACCCTTACTGAGATTTTTCTATGATGGTTTTGTAGAACCGAAATATCATTTATTATTTTTCTTTAACTTCTTCTCAATCTTGACAACATATCAATAAGAGGCTCCCAGTGAGGACATGTCTAGGAACTCCATATCTATTTGGATATACCTGTGTAGGCCACTAGAATACTTTAAAACAAAGCATCACTTAGAGTCTTTAATACCAATATTTTTGTGCAAGGTATGGAATATGTTGGTGTACTTTGACATCGTCTGGTCTCTCTCCTGATGTAGAGTTCTCCATCTCATGTACTGGTCATAATAGTTTCCAAGAGAGTGGTATTTCTCCTTGAGGGCATCAACAAAATTCACACAAGTGGGCCTTGGACAAAAAATTGCAGACTCAACCACAACATGTTTCTCAAAGTAATTATCACACTAATATCTGACATGGGGAAGGGCCTTAAGGAGGGCGAAGGTGAGTCTGCAATTTCGGTTGAAGTGACTGTTGGTTGAAGGTAGCTTATCTTTGAAGAAAGATGTGTTGGATATGCTCATTCACAAGAGGATGATTTCAGAGGATCTTGAGGAGGGGGAGCACCTCTTCCACTCATGGATGTGGGTAAAGAGGACCCCACTGCATTTTATTGTTGATAGAGTCAAAATAACCTGATCTAAACCAAGGTCATCAAAAGAATGAAGTTGTTGATAATGCCACACCCCCAACCATACACTATCATATGGTTGAGTTAGGGATGAGACATCCACATCATCCAATAGCACCTCCTTTCTTACGGCATCAAGCCCTTCAAACATGAGGTATTGTGTGATGTTTCCCCACTTGAAATTTGTAACGTTATTTTAGGAAAACCTTATATGCATAAAAATCACATTCTTTATGAATCTTGGCCTTGCAATTTCATTTTTACTCTGGGAGGTCAACTCTACAGGGTACCATAGGTAGTTAGGAATATTGCCACTTCATTGATCTTTGAAAAATAGTGCCACAAAGTAATCTCTTAGACCACAAAGTTTTCCCTCTTCATGATCCATTCAAAAGGTGAATACAAGGTCACTATGACCACTACAACCTCATCCCAAGGCCTTTCTATACATTAGAATCAAGTCTACAAGATTGTAGAGGAGCAAAAAGATAATGCTTTACTGATGGGGGTGCCTCTGCACTTCCAAGTCAACCATTCCATTGAATTGGTTCCCTATGCTCCCTTACCCAATGTTCCAATATATATACACTCCCTTACAGATAATGAGAGTCTTCCCTATGTTTATCATATCTATAATATAGCCCTTCATAGATCTATCGGCCACTACCCTTGTCAAGTGTGCTTGGGGTTCCATCTATTATCCCCCACTGATATAGCTCTTATTTCTTCATCGTCATCGATAGATTCCTCCCACACTCACACCAAGGAATATCATGAAGCCATATTTTTTGAATAGATCTAGAACCTCCAACAACAGGTTCATGGCATCCTTTAATAGGATGATGCTAAGTACAAGAAGGACAACTACTTCAACAAGGAAATCAACTCACCAAGGTTCAGATTCAATAAAAGTTTCCCCATATCCTAAGGAAGCTTGTTGCAATGGATATCAGTGCTTCCTAAGGGAGGAGGATTGATCCAGGTGGATCTCGATGGCCTTCCATTATTTCCATAGAATCAACATTTTCGAGCCTGTGGTTTTGATAAACCACAATATTTACCCTTTTGATGGGGAATGTAATGTAATTCCATCTCCATTTGTTAATTACAGTCATCATGTCATGATTTCCTAATGGTCTTATGCACATGCCTACAACATTAATGCATTGGATCCCATTATAACTCCAGAGTTAAGCATGATTGGGCTAGAGTAGTACTTATGGGGAAGTCCTAGTGTTTTACATTCCTACGAAATTTTGTAAACTTAGACCAATTTATCCCACATGCATCTTGGGAATTATTCTCCTCTCACTCTCTCATATATAATTTAGGTGAAGTAGTTCCTTTGAGCATGCAATGGAGTGTGATATAATTTTTGTTGATATTGAATGTAGCCGACATCTCTTTCTCTTCAGAGATAAGAATCCACCAATCTAGCTAGTTTGTGTTCTAGAGTATTATGTTATTTTTTCATTAATAGAAGTTGGGTCTCACTATATTTATGTGTTATCTTATATATTTTTGTTTTTATCTTGTTTTGTTCTCAACATAATCGAGATCAATGTGTATGTAATAGGGTCGGCCTAATGATAAAGGGGCCTCATGTGCAATGTGTGAATAGGTATATATAGATATCATGCATTCATTATTATAGACATGTGAATTGTGATGTATGAAT
>ML786997.1:214862-249362 GCA_009831015.1 Picea engelmannii | reverse complement strand
GTCTCTTGAAAACCATTCCAAGCCAGAGGAAAAGAAGGGTCACGGGAAGACAAAGAAGGACACCGAAAAATGGTGTGATTTATGCAAAAGACCCTGGCACAACACCGATGAATGTCACTCAAAATAGTCATTGGTGGCCGAGATCAAAGACAAGGAGCCAAACCCTGATTCAGAATCTAATTCTGAAAATACTGGTAAAAGACAGATCATCGACGCAGACCCCACTGCTATTGTTGCGACTGCAGTAATTCAACTAGAAGAACCAACAGATCTAGAAGAGGGGAAGCACATTTTTCATTGATAGATGTGGGTGAAGGGGACCCCGCTGCATTTTATTGTTGATAGTGGAAGCCAAAAGAACCTCATCTCAACAGAGGTCGTCAAACAGTTGGGATTTTCGACAACACCACACCCGCAACCATACAGCATTGTGTGGCTTCGCCAAGGATGAGATCTTTGTGTCAGACAATAGTGTCGATTGTCATATGGCATCCAACCCTTCAAGGATAAGGTATTATGTGATGTTGCCCCACTAGATGTCTGTGATGTTCTCTTGGGCCAACCATATATGTGGAAACACCATGCTATCTATGAGTCTTGACCCCGTAGTGTCATTATTACTCTGGGGGATCATCTCTACAGGATACCAGAGGTAGTTCCAACTACTGCCCCACCTAAACAGTGTCGCAAGGTAGTATCTCATACTACAAAATTCATCTTCTCCACAATCTGTTCAAAGGGTGAACAAAAGGATACTGCAGCCACCATAGCTTCCGCCAAAGCACTTTCTATCCAACATAAGTAGGTCGACAAGGTTGCAGCAAAGTGAAAATATTCCTTCTGCCTATCGTCCTCTTATGTATCTCGACTTGTTGAGCAGCCTCAACCGCAATAGTTTCATGACAGATTTCCACAAACTAAGCAGCGCAACGTTTCGAGCAAGACAAGCATCTCACCAAGATGCAGATTCAAAAAATGCTTTTCCCTCTCCCCCGGGAACTCAACGCAATGGAGACCATTACTTCCTAAGGAGGGATGATTGATCTAGGTGGATATCAGTGGCCACCCACCTTTTCCAAATGGCTCAAAATAGTTTTCTGGCGATTTTGGCAATTTACTATTTTTAGCAGGTTTTAACTTCCGGGGCCATTTTGTGGGTCCAAATGAATTTTTTTCAATATTAAGGTTCTCAATGATATATTAAGGCATTATTGATCCCCCAAAATTAATCTCCTCAACAATACCTTTCCAACGAGCTATCACACGCCTAAAACGGAGATCGTATGCAAAAGTTACGACCCTGGGAAGTTGATGTACTCACTTACCCAAACAAGGCCCACATGACTTTTGGCACTTCATCTCCTAGGGTTATGTTTTTGGATGTATAGGAATTTTGGCATTCCCGTTTATTTTAAAAGGGCCTTCAAAGCCTCATTGTAATCATCTTCTTGCGAATGTGAGTAGCCGTCACATCTCTTCTCAGAGATAAGCTACCACCATTCTAGCGAGTCTTTCATTCTGTATTTTTAAAGTCTCTGTACATTTCTCTGATTAATAGAAATCATTTATTACTGTATATCTATGTTTATGGTTGCATCTCTGATACATTTCTATTATATTATTGAATATCTGCAATATCTCTGTACATTTCTTTATTATATCTCCGCTCTCATTTCGTGCCGAAAATAATCTGGATCACAACCCTTGCCTACCAACTCACTGGAGGGCTCTCCTCAATAGAGTGAAGTCCAAGACATTGCCACTCCATGAATGGAAAGAACCGAATCTTTAGAACAATTCCAAATTATAGATTCTTGAGAGGGCTTGCGACTTCCTCCTGACTCTGCGAGATGTATTGTTGGATTGAATTCATCCAGAGATATTGTTGTTGAGTCCTCTGGATTACCAACCGGGCCTTTCACAAGCCTTGAGGGTCAGGATCATTTTTGGACTACTGGCACTTTTAGATGGGATATATTTGGCTCAAGAGCAGGTTTTGATATCAATGTCACACCTGAGCCACCCAAAACATCCGATCCAGACATGATACCTTTTACTACTGCCTATTATTTCCCTAGTTCATACGCTCAGCCAGTTGACCATATCTTGATTGTCCCCCTTCAAATGGCCCATTATACAATAGTCCCAGATAATATGAATCTTCATACCGGGAATACGGTGGCTAGCCAGGCCCCCATTGGCAAGCCACTTTCACCCAAACTCACCCCGACGCTTCCTCCTGGATATCATGCATTGAATGCTTCTATTCTCATTCCTACACAAATCCCATCCGGGACTCCTGGCATTTCCACTCCTTCTGGGCACCATCTTGTTCCTGGTTTTATTCTGACACTTCCTCGACCCCCTTCCAGAGGGTATCTTCCATCCCCTATCGGAGGAACTGACCCTAGTGGCACCATTCAGTCTTTCACACCTAATCACCATATTCCTGTTGCTGGACATTTTCACCCTAGAGGTCAAATCCCAATTGGAACACAACCTCCGATTGGAGGGAAACCCCCACCTACCCCACCCACTAGACAGAACATACCTGAAGACTTGGCCCAGTATTGGAACTATCTTATCCAAAATAATCCTCAATTGACTAGGGGGAAAAATCCTCAAGCTAGCTCTTTCATACCACCTAGTATGGGCCAACCATATTCAGGTCTGTCCAATTCCATTTTGGGATTGAATGCTGGACCCAACATCCCTGTTCAAGGGAACCACCCTAACCAATACAACCCTATAAATTACATACCTCCACACCAACAAACGAATCTTCCCAGATCTTCATATTATATGTAAACTGCTTACGGTCCTACTGGAATACCTATGGGACTTCCTCCCCAAAGTCACCAGTACCCCCACATGAATAGACAGTTACCTTTCTTATCCACCCTGGACCTCCCTGATCTATCTAGAATTTTAAACGATCCTATCCGTCACTCTCCTCAATGGCCCGCCATACCGGCCAAACTACCTTCTAACATTCCTAAGTTCGATGATAAACCAGGAAAGGACCCAAACAATCATGTAATGACTTTCCACCTTTGGTGTTCATCCAACTCTTTGATGGATGACTCTATTCGTTTACGTCTTTTTTAGCGAACTCTCACACGTTCCGCCACGAATTGGTATATAGAATTACCATGAGGTTTCTTCGCTGACTTTAACACCCTTGCCATGGCTTTCCTCACCCACTACCAGTTACCGATCCAATACGAAATGAGAACCAAAATTTGGAGTTCTTTCAAACAAACCAAAGCCACTCATATCTCTCATCACATTCATGAGTGGCAACGGAGACGACGTCTCATCAAACTTGATCTCCTTGATCAGTTACTGGTAGAGTGGTTCACGAAATCATTCGTGAATGATATTTCTCATGACATCGCCATGGGTGGAGTTGTCACAAAAGAACAGGTGATCAGTCGTGCTCAATACCTTGACCTCGTTTACTCACAAACATGTACTCTTTATGATTTTCTCCCTAATGCACCTCGTCCTTCTACTACTGCTACTTCAACTACTCCTGTTGCTTCTCATGCAGTTGATGGTATGATTGGCACTTTCCACTCTCAACCCCATTCCGCACAAGCCTCTACCACCAACCCCAAGTCCATTGCTTCTAATGTTCAACATGATTCGTCTCCTACTCCTCCCATCGACAAGACTTCTGAGGTGAACTCTGTTCAATCTACCCCTTTCAGAAAGAATAAATCTAGAAAAGGGAACGGTAAGAATAAGGAGGATAAAAATAATCCACAATCTAAGAAGACCAAAACACAACCTGTTGATGATAAGGATAAGCGTAAACCCCGATACCCTTTTCTTATCTGTGGTGATGATCACTACACTAGGGATTGTCCGAGACGAGCTGAGGTTACTAAGTTCCTTCAAGGGACCCTGAAACCTCCTACCTCGGTTGTGTTGTCACAACCCTTTCCTTCTCAACAACAGGCCCAATTGGTCATTCATGACCAACCTTCCCCCTCCACTACATCCTATGTCTTAATGTGTACAAGTGATTCAAAGAATAATGACATCACACTTACCACTCGAGCCAAAGAGTATTCTTCCTCCAAAGAGAAGGTTGATGAAATACCTCCTTCCTTGGTCCAACCATCTCCATTGGCTCCACCTACCAATGGTCCTCTTCATCTCGAACGACCAAGCCTAGACATAGTTCTTCACCCTCCCCCGAAGGGTGTTGTTCGAAAGTCCGCTTTAAATCTTCATGCACATGATACCCAAAACTACAGTATTGTAGAAGATATGGCCCAAGCACCATATGCGATGTCAGCCCTCCAAGTGCTTCAGAGTTTTCCCACACAACGAAAGGCACTGTTGAAATCTATTGGTGGAATCGACCCTATGGATACAAATTTAATAATTTTTAACTTGGAATATCACATTCCAAGGTTACCACCTCAACTCGCATTTCAAATACAAGTTATTGTCTCTGACAAGAACATTTGTAGAACAACTATTGATGAGGGTTCCTCGACGTGTGTCATGTCTATTACCTGCTAGAAATCCATCATCTCTCCTCCCTTAATTGAATCACACAACACGCTCAAAGATTTAATGGCTCTGGTTTTAAGCCTTACGGTGTCCTCCCTTTGTTTCCTATTACGTTAGAAGGAAAAACGGTCAACGTTGAATTTGAGGTCTTTGACACTCCTCTCAATTACAACCTTCTACTTGGTCATAGCTATATCAATTCCATGCGTGCAGTTGTGTCCACTCTTTTCCATGTCATACATTTCCCACATCAAGGAAAAGTAATTACGGTGGACCAATTGGCCTTCTTCAACTCTGATACATGTACCAGCAATGTTCCTTTCATTGCAAAAACCCCCCCTAGATATGAGAATGTCGGCATGGGTCTTATTAAAGATTCCTCTTTGATGGGTACTTTCCCCATTCCACCACCCTATTCCACATCCATTTTTTTCCTCGATCAACATGATTCCCACCTTTGTTCGTGAAACCCCTGCATCTTCTGACCCGTGGATAGTACCCAACCCCCGTGATCATCTTCACTATGGTGACCAAATGCATTTAAGTCTGGTCAAATCCGCTTATCAAGCCATTCAATCGGCAACCCCTTCTACCCCCTCTCTTGGTGATCTATCTCCGGATCCTTTTCATGTCATTTTTCCTACAAATGAGATGATTATGTCTATTATGTCCATGGAAGATACCCCTTGGTACGATGGACATCATCGTTCCATTCTCTTCCTGGAACAACACACCATTGAGAGTTACCAATGGATCTTGACTTCGTTGACCGTTGTCATCATTTCTACCATTCCCGAGTCTACACACAATATGTTCTACAAAGGGAACTTAAGTAATATCTAACCCACCATCCCCCTCGACATATCCATTAAACTTGGAGTTGTAAAAAATGTGCATATCGTAGCTTCGTGTTCCAATGACAAAGTTGTCACCTACAAGTCTCTCTTTCAATAATTTTGTGACGTCTTCGCATGGAGCTATGAATAAATGTCTAGTATTGACCCCGACATTGTTGTACATGAGATTAAGACATACCCGGACACTAAACCTGTCCGAAAATGACTTCGTCCGGTCCACCCATGTAAAGAAGCTGCTATCAAGCTTGAAGTTGAGAAACTTCTTAAATCTAGCTTTATTTACCCTATGGCTCTAACTGACTAGGTTTTCAATCTTGTTTTGGTTAACAAAAAACAAGGTACGATCTGCTTGTGTGTTGATTATAGGGATATTAACAAAGTTTGTTCTAAAGACAACTTTCCCACCCCCTTCATTGACCAGATCATCGACGATTGTGCCAAGAGTGAAATCTTCTCTTTGATGGATGGTTTCTCTGGATATAATCAAATCAATATCATACTCACCGACCAACACAAGATCTCTTTTATTTGTCCTTGGGGCACTTTTGCCTGCCGAAAACTACCCTTTGGTTTAAAGAATGCTGCCATGACTTTTCAATGTGCTATGTCTTATGCATTTCATAATATAAATCACATTTTCCAACCATATCTCGATGACCTACCGGCTCATTCCATGCATCGTGTCAATCATCTAGCACATCTCCGAGCCATTTTCCTCCAATCTCGATTTTACCGTATACGCTTAAATCCTCACAAATGTGTTTTTTGTGTAGAATCTGATTGACTTTTGGGATTTATTGTTTCACGTCAAGGGATCAGGGTAGATCCTTTGAAGTTCAAGGCTATTCTCAATCTCCCTGCTCCCTCTTCACTTTCCTAGCTACAAAGTTTGCAAGGGAAGGAAAACTTCTTATGTCGTTTCATCCCAAACTATGCTGAGTTAACTCTTGGATTTACTCGATTTCTCAAGCAAGGTGCTGAGTTCATATGGGATACCACTGCCAAAAAAGCTTTCAATGCTTTAAAACTGACTTTAACCCATACCCCACTACTTTTCCCACCCGATTACAGTCGTGATTATTTCTTATATCTCACAGCCTCGGACTACACCATTACTATGGTTCTAGTCTAGGAGGATGATTCTCATGATGAACATGTTATTTATTATCTGAGTCGGAGTCTCACGACTACCGAAACCAAGTATTTACATGGTGAAAAACTGGCCTTGGACGTCATCCAACCTGTTCAATGTTTTCGACACTATATCCTTTTATGCAAGACTACTGTTGTTATCACTGAAATTTCGTCCGCACATGGCGACAAGAACTCAGCATCATCAAACAGTAATGAAGTCATTCATGGCATTGAATTAATTTCACAACATTCCAGAAAGGTCAAAACCTATACAAAGTAACCAAAAATTGAAGGGCGCTTTACATAAGTTGGGTGCACACGCATATGCATGGAACATGAACGTACCATGTGTGCATACGTGCACGATGCGTGGCTGTTGGCGATAAACCCACGCACCTGCTAAACGACACATTTATTGAATTGGTCGGCCTCCCAACCACTTATGGATCAGCTCCCAAGCCAATTTGACCCTCAAATCTGAGATAAATCCACATGGTAGGATAGTCAAAGACCTAATTAAGCCCTAAAGAGCCCCTTTTCACACTTCAAAGGAGTTACATAATCACCCAATGCAATGCTATAAAAAGCCATGAAGAAACATCATTTTCTCAAGGAATTTCATGTAATGTTATGCTGCCTACATTGTTTTAAGGACTCACTCCTTGGCAATAACCCATTGGCACCATTTCATTGAGCTATCCACCTCTCCATTGAGTGGATGTGCTAGGATTTCTTTCACCATCATTCTCATTTTCTTATTGTAAGGAGAGCAAGTTTGTGAGGGCCTCAAGAGCCTTCCATTGGAGGAAGAAGGGACTCATAGTCCCCTTTCTTCATTGTGCTTTGATTTCATCAATTGATCATCCTAAAAACATTGGTGATATTGGTCTTTTTGTGTTTGTTATTTATTTATCCATATGCTCATAATTTTAGTTTGTATTAGTTTAATTCTTGCCTATAGTTTTGTTGTTCTCTTTATAACTCTTTCCTCTACAACTGTCATGCTCAGAAAGACCCAAATGGGCATGTAAGCACCTATTATTTTCTCACCAAGGTGACGAATTGGGTGCAAACAGATTGGCGACCATAGTGGGGAGAAGGTATCAATTCCTCCCTCATTTGGGTTTATTTTGATTTCCTTTTAGTTTGTTTAACTTGCAGGTGCACAAACCGGCCTCTTCCGACCTACTAACCATTCAATTCAAAGGAGAATTGAGAGAAATCCATCCGTATTTTATTTCTCGGTCATTTGTCACAGGCGCATGAGTATTCCACCCCACAGACGTGCATCGTGCGTGCATGCGCTTTCGTAACAGCCTTTCTCTGTGCGCATGCACTTTCTGTCTCAACTCTACTCGTGCGCCTGCGCTTTGTGCACCTCTGTCTGCACTAGGGGCCGTGCATCTGAACTAAATTTCACATTGTAAGGTCTTGGGATGTGGGGAAAGTCATTTTCCTTCTTAAGAATGATGTTATGCATGCTCTAAATACTTCACCACACTTAGACCCCTCATCTTATAAAGGGGATAGTCGAACAAACATGGGCACTTAGGTGGATAAAAATCAATTTCCCTTATTTTCTTTTTTCCACGTGGATGGCTTGCTTTGATTTACAACCTAAGGTGAACATCAATTTTAATCACATCTAAGTCACATTTGGGACTAGAAATTGAAGTAACAATCCTTGAGTATGCTCTTCTCTCGCGCCTTCAAGCGATCTTGAGAATCAAAAAAAGATTGTGAAAACAATCTCATCTCCCTTAACAAAATTTCAAAACCTTTAGGAGAGGACAAAGGCCCTTTTGCGACCCCTCTTAGTTTCATTTTTCAAACATATCTTAAATTTGCAACGGGCTCATACATGCCCATATGTCACAAAGATAGGATAGTGTTTAGAATTTCGCTTTCTTAGATCAAAACACTAGGAGAGTTTAAAGGTTTGTAATGGGCCCATACATGCCCACATGTTCAATCTAGGATAGTTTCATGCTTTTTCTAGATTACCTCACACATAGGGAGTTAAAGGATAATAATGGACCCACATGTCCACATGCTAGCTTCCTAGGGCTTTTGAATTCCGCAAGGTTGTACCAATGACATCTAGCTAATTAGGTAATCAAACTCTTCTAAGGACCAAGCGAAGTCCACATGCAGCAAGGTGACATCTAATTAACTAAAACTTGGCACACTTTCACTCACACACAAAAGTCACTTCTCACTCACATATATTCTTCTCGAAACGTGGAGGTCTAAGTACGTTTCCTCCAAAGGGATTCCGAAAAAACCCCATCTTTTCTTGACAGGACTATCCACTCCCACTTTTAATCAAACGAGCTTGGTTTTCACCCCCAGCCCACAAAACAACTTCATCTAAAAACTTTCTAAAAACTCACTAATTTTTCCTCCACAGGAGGTGCCAAAAGAAATTTTTAGTCTAGGTAGGATTTCGGGGATAGGCATCCAAATAACTCCCCGTTATCTGGTTCTCACATTTTCAAAAAATAGAGGTTGACAAATAGGGAACTTCAAATCCTCCAAGTCAAGTGTTCCAATCACCATAAGGCAGGGAGATACCCGTGAAGGGTCGAAGGCCGAGGTCCGGTTGTTCTGTGTGTCCCCCCTTGAGGCACCCACCTCTTGGACGGGATCCAGCCTGTGACCTATTTCTTAGGTCGAAAATCTAAATGTCGTACTTTGACCGAGGTACGTAGTGACCAACTTTAGGACATCTACCCAGGTGGCGATTGTGGGCTGAAATCGCACCTTGATTGGATTTTGTATGGCTATTGGGAAGTATCGCCAGCTCTTTCAGGATATGCCCCCTCTACCCCTCATTATAACCAATTATTTCATCCTTCACTAGTTTCTCTTCCGGTGACTTTAGACCCCACTGTTGAGTACTATTGGAAGGTCCAGTGCTATTTGAGAGGAAGGACGTTACGTCTTCTAGGACATGAGTATTTTCTTTCTTTTTGATTTCCCCAGGCGGACAAAACCCCCTTACCCGCATATATGCTTATTTCTCATTTTATGTATTATGCACATCTGATTACAGTTTGATTTGGATATATATATTGTGTAAACAGTCACAACAAAGACTCTTGTTTCTATTTTTCTCTCACCACTTTTTGCACACATTCACACAACTAGTCTGACAACATAGGGGAACCACAGAACCCTTGTCATTCACGATGCTTGCTCAACCTCCCTCCTATCTTAGGGGGAGTATCTGGTCATACCCTCTCATCGGTACCTCCTTCACACACTCCTGTGAGTGCTACTATCTTAGGATCATCTTTGCTTGGTTCTACATTACTTGGGTCCACTTCCCAAGGTCATCCATTCACTCGCTCTCCTTTGCATGAAAGTGGGGGACCCACTTCCTCTCAAGGAGGGAGCACCAACCCCCCTAGTCCCCATCAAGGGTCAGGTTCACAACACACTATGGCTGGAGATAACCCTCCCACCCCACTACATATGCCATATTTGGCCTCTCTCAACATACCGGATCTCACCAAGCTCACCAATGATCCTATATTGCATGACGCCACATGGCCTGCAATGCCAACAAAAATTCCTTTAGACATACCAAAGTTTGAAGGAAAGGCAGGGGATGAGCCTGCCAACCATGTCATGACCTTTCATCTATGGTGTTCTTCCAATAGCATTATGGATGATTCCATCAGACTGCGATTATTTCAATGCACACTTACTGGCCCATCAGCTAAATGGTATGTCGAAGAAAAATCAGGGTCCCATGCGACCTTTGAGTCATTGGCCAAAGAATTCTTGACCTTCTTACAATTACCCATCCACCATGACAATGGTCTAGAACTACTGTCTAACTTCAAACAAACCTCAGCCACACACATTGCTGACCACATTCATGAGTGGCGTAGGCGACATAGTTTGTGCAAAGCAGAAACCACCAAGCAACAATGTCTCGACTGGTTTCTTAGATCACTTGTCTCTCTCCTTGGTAAGGATGTAGCTTCCACCTTCCCGCAATCTGAAGAGGAAGCCATTAGTAAAGCCCAACAATATGATCTCATTTACGCATAGTCAGGGTACTTATACACGGTACTTCCTGATCTTCCAAAACCTGTGCCATTTGGTCAAGACAAACCTGGGATGTCTCACTCAGCAGATGGACTAATAGGTGCCACCACACAACATGGTCCACAACCCCAACCACCATCGATGTATGGAACACCTCAATACCCACTGGAATATGGGGGCACTTCTTATTAACCCCCACCCCCTTATCAACATCCATACCCTGTTGCTATACCTCCACCCATTAGTGGACCACCACCAGAACCTCCCATACATCCACCTCTTCCCACAACCAGTGGTACCCCCTCCACATTAGCTTATAGTACTAGTGAAAGCACTACGCCTTCCTATGTACCTTACAGATCAGTACCACCACTAAATCCATACTTTCCATTTCCTGGTCCTCCACAACCCATGGCTCCCCCACATCCTCATGCGGGGGTAAACTTTGTTCAGCCCTCTGCTACTCAACAATACCAAAATTTCGAACAGTTGAACACAACCAATCCAACCCATCCATCGAACAATACCAAGAAGAAAGGAAGGAACAGGGATAACAACAACCCTGGTCAAGGTGGGAATCAACCCCCACAGCATCAACCCACTGGGGCCAACCAGAACTAAGGGAACCAAAACCCCCAAGGGGTCAATAACAACAAACGCCAAGGGAAAAATAATGTTAAAACCATCTTCCCTTGTTCCCTTTGTGGTGTGTTCATTCATTACACTCACCATTTCCCCCAAATCGCTGATTTCAAACGGTTGAAAGACTCTTGGAGCCTTCCCCCTTCTCCTGCACAACCTGCCCCTCAGCAGGCACCACAACAATACGCACAAAAACCCCCTCCCACCGTGCTGCAAAATCCTATCCCACATCAAGGTTTAATAAACACCCAAAAAGACATGCAACATCCCCCACCTCAGGTGGGCCAATACCACAACCCCAACAACCCAGCAGAGTGAACAATTCTCCTCACCAGTGAGGAAGAAATTCTTCTGAAAACATGCAATCGTCAGTATCATACACCAACTGAGTCTACTCCTATCTCTCCAGAGACAAACCCTACACCGACGGTACCCCCATTGGTGATCCCTTGCCCTTCCGCCGAACCCCCACTACACATCCCTCGCATCCCATTGCGCAGGAATATCCATAACCCACAGGCTAGGGAAACTCATAACTATAGCTTGGTAGACGACTTAGCACAATCCCCGACTGCCATGTCAGTTTTGGAAGTCCTCCAGACTTGTCCTACACAGCGGAAATCACTACTTTCCGCCTTGGGGGCAGTCGACCCTGCAGATACTCGACTCATCACCTTTGATCTTGATAGCTGTGAACCTCGTCTTCCCGCCTTGGTCACTATTCAAATACCAGTAAAAAAATGGAACATCACCGTTCATCGGTGTATCATCGATGAAGGGGCATCTACATGCATCATGTCCAAAACAGTATGGAAGAAACTTGGTTCCCCAGAACTCATACCCTCCGCCATCACATTACGAGCTTATGATGGACGACCATCATCTCCTGAAGGGCTCTTCCAAAATGTCCCTGTGGAACTCGGGGGAAAGACTATTCTCATTGACATCGAAGTTATCGACGCTCCACTCGATTAGAATATCTTGTTTGGACATAGCTACATGTATGCTATGAAGGCAGTGGCATCCTCCATCTTTCAGACAATCATGTTCCCCCACAATGGGAAGATTGTGACCATCGACCAAGTCTCCCATTATGAGCCTAACCCATCTGCCAATATCGATAACATTCTTCCTCTCATCCATACCAACAAAGACGCATATCTTCTTGTCAAGACGGGTCCTGGGATTTTCAAAGATCCATACTTATTAGGGACATACCATGGAGCACCACCACTCCTTCCCCCTAATCAAGTATGCGTCATCTCATCTAATGGAACTCACACGGAGGATGCTCGTCCTCCTCAGGAGGCTTCAGTCATTCCTGACGTCTCAATAGTCGCAGACCCACTCCCACAGGAGCCTCCTGCGCACTCGTCAACCCCTACAGTCCATGAATCCACGTTCCCTCAATGGAATAATCCCATTTGGGAGACAGTTCCCCAACCCCTCACACAAATTCCCTTATTTTACCCTCCACCCAGTATCGAAGCTTTTCAGGTAGCTGCAATGCTCACACTACCCAATATGGTGTTAGCAATCCCAGTGTGGTATTTACATCCACCTGAGATGGTCCCTCGCCCATCCCTTCCCCCACAGGAAGGCCTCCCCATGACGATTCTCGTCCTTACCCCCACTACCCCCATACTCCCTAACCCCCCTACTACAGTTGAGGGCAAGAGAAAGAAGAAGGATCCCATAGCTCCACTTCCTCCATGCATCCCACCACCTTGTGCACTATGTGAGAAACAGGGTCACCAAACCAACAACTACCCATCACTACCGGAATTACGGAATTTGATTCCCCTCAATCAAACTCCCACACCACCCGTCACTACTGCTAGTCCCACTACTACCACCCAACCTTCTAGTAGTAAAGGGTTGACGACCAAATATGCTTGCGCTGTCTGTTCAGAGTACGGCCATTATACCCATCATTTCCTAGCACTGCCACGCTTCCGGCAGACATTAGTTGTTGTACGCCAAAACTTCCTGAACAACCCACGCCCTGCTACGTCCTCTACAAATATCACTGATATCCATTATGTCACCACTTCAGTCAATGAACGCATGAGATGCCCTTTCTCTCTATGCAATTCATTATCTCATTTTACATACCAGTGTCCTATGATCCTCGAATATAGGCAACGTCAATTAGCTCTGCGTCACCAACCCGCAGAGGCAATAATTGACATTACCTCACCACTAGAGGATCTTCATGTCATTTCTCCTGAACTTGAGGCACTCCCAACGCCTCCATGGTTCTTAGATGACGTCTCGGAGGATTTACCCTGCAACCCCCCCAATTCCCCTGCTCATTCCCCTACGGACACTCTCCACCCAACCACCACGAGTAACCCTCAGTACTTCAATATATGGTTTATGTCGAGTGAACCCTCACCCTCTCCTAGCATTTCCCCCTCTTCTTCTCCACCAGGGGTCAACCACACTGTCACTGAGATCACTCCTCATGATCCATTATATTCCCGTCATTTCTAATGCGACAAGGAAATAATGGAAGAGCTACAATGCCTGGACTCTCCTTGGGATGCACTACATCATCGTGCACTCTTCCTTCCACAGGAAGCCCTCATGCCTCCTAGCCAAAACCCCATTTACGCAGTCGAAACCAAATATTTTATCCCATCAGGGCCTATCAATTGGTTCAACAATCCCATTCCTACCCCTGACTCTTTTGAAGAAGGTAATCTGGCCAACATTTCCCCCACCATCAAAATCGACATTTCCATTAAAAATGGCATCGTCGAAGAAATCATCATTGGAGCCACTTGCACTCCTCAGGAAATCGCCGCATATAAAGCCCTCTTCCAAGAATATAGGGATATTTTCACCTGGTCATACATAGAAATGCCTAGCCTCGATCCCTCTATTATCGAGCATTGCATCGACACCTAGCCTAACATCACACCAGTTCGCCAGAAATAGCGACCGCTACACCCATCCAAGGCCGCGGCTATCAAAGCTGAAATTGACAAATTACGTATGGCTGGATTTATTTATCCCATTGCTTATACTTCATGGGTTTCCAACCCTGTACCCATTGAAAAAAAATAGGGCACTATTCGCGTTTGTACCGACTTTCACGATCTTAATAATGCATGTCCAAAAGACAACTTTCCAGCACCTTTCATCGATCAAATTATCGATGACTGTGCTGGCCACGAGGCTCTCTCCTTTATGGATGGATTCTCTGGCTATAACCAAATTCAAATCCACCCAGCCGATCAGTATAAAACCACATTCATTACCTTGTGGGGTACTTTTGCATATCGTGTCATTCCTTTCAGCTTAAAAAATGCTGGCACAAATTTCCAGTGGGCGATGACATACATCTTTCACGATCTTGTTGCTATCATCCTCACCTACCTGGACGACCTCACAGCTCGATCCAAGAAACGCACCCAACATCTCGATGATTTACGCATCATCTTTCAATGGTGTCACCAATACAACATCCACTTGAACCCTCTCAAGTGTGTATTCTTTTTCACCGCAGGGTGCCTCCTCAGTTTTATCGTTTCCCAAAGCGGTATCACCGTGGACCCCCTTAAAGTCAAAGCTATCACCGAAATTCCACCTCCTCGGAATTTACGACAACTTCAGAGTCTATAGGGCAAAGCTAACTTTCTTAGATGATTTGTTCCTGATTACGCCATACACGCACACGGTTTCCTTCGCTTACTACATCACGAAATCCCTTTTCATTGGGATGACTATTCCCAACAGTCATTTGACGATCTTAAAGTAGCACTTTCAAATGCACCTTTGATTAGTGCACCTGACTACAATCGCGACTACATCCTCTACGTATCAGCATCAACTGTATCAGTAGTCGGCATCCTCGTCCAGCTCGAAGATGACAATCGTGAACACATCATTTACTACATTAGTAAGAACCTCTTAGGACCACCCTTGAAGTATAAACACGAAGAGAAACTTGCTCTTGTAGTTGTCCTTGCAGTCCAGAAACTGCGCCATTACATTCTGCTTCGCACCACCAAGGTCGTCGCAGATTCCAACCCTATGCAATATTTTCTCAGTCGTCGACAAGTTAACGGAAAATTCGCTCGATGGATCATTATCCTTCAGGAGTACGACCTCGAGTTCTCGACACCTAAGAGTAA
This sequence comes from Picea engelmannii, assembly GCA_009831015.1. Lineage (NCBI taxonomy): Eukaryota > Viridiplantae > Streptophyta > Pinopsida > Pinales > Pinaceae > Picea > Picea engelmannii. Next base: position 234,001 of record ML786997.1, on the reverse strand, counting down.
GAAGGCCCTCATTCTCGTCGAACTTGTCACGAACCTCCCCTCTGACACCACCAGTGCCCCAGTCAACATCGACTTCCCTGACGAACATCTCTTTCACATCGCTTCAGATGATCCTTGGTATGGCGACCTTCTCATCTACCTACGAACTCAAAAGTTCGGTAACCACCTATCACGAGATGATCGTCGGCGTATTCGCCATCAGGCCCCCCGCTATATCCTCATCGGAGACATCCTATATCGGCGGGGTGTCGACACCATTTTTCGTCGCTACCTGACTATTGACGAGGCTGACAGAGTCTTAAATGACTGCCACAGTGGTGCATGTGGGGGCCATATTTTAGGTATATCCACTACTCAAAAGATTATCCGGGCCGGTTACTTTTGGCCTACCCTGTTTCATGATTGCATTCATGCCGTGAAACGATGTGAGCAATGTCAGCTCTATGCCAACAAAGCCCGCGCTTTTGTAAATGGGGCATCGACTTTATGACTTGTAATCCCCCCTCTAGCAATGGTCACAAATACATTGTTGTCGTCGTTGATTACTTCACCAAATGGTCCGAAGCTATGCCCACCTTCAACAACACTGCTGACACTGCAGTGCATTTTTTCGTCGAACTCTCATCTCAGTTAGGCTTCTCTCATGAATTTTCCTCACCATATTACCCTCAGTCAAAGGGATAGGTCGAGGCGGTTAACAAATTCCTCAAGACCATGTTACAACGCACAGTCAATAAACATAAAACCAATTGGCATCACATGTTATTTTCTGCGCTATGGGCTTATAGAATGGTAGTAAAGACCGCTATAGGTTTCACGCCATTTCATTTAGTCCATGGGGTCAAGGCAACTCTTCCCATCGAGTGCGAAATTCCCACCCTACGCACCGCAATTGAGTTTTTACCTGACACTTCTCCAATGGAGCAGTGATTGCTGAACTTGGAGTCTCTGGATCAAGATCATCGATCTTCCTTACAGAACAACGAGGCAGCTAAAAAATGATCCAAGGCTACCTTTGATCGCCATGTCAACCTTCGATCATTTCGTGAAGGCAACCTCATCCCGGTCTATGATATCGCCCATGATACCTTTGGCCATGGAAAATTTGAATCACTTTGGCATGGCCCTTACATCATCCAACATTGCCTCACCAAAGGCGCATACATCCTAGCCTCCCCCGAAGGCCTCTCACTCAAGGAACCCTTCAATGGGTTATACCTCAAGAAATTTTATGCTTAGCAGTAGTCATTCTACTTTAGGTTATTTTTTATTCTTTTTTAGTATTTTTAATCTTTTTTCTCCTACCCTCTTGTCTAAACTATCCTTTGTGCTATTGATAGATGCTTCCTCCACCCGCCTACCACATTGGTTATGCCAAAGGCGCCAGCCGTTGGACACAAAATCTCGCTTCGGCGGCTTGGGTTCTCTACACCCCCTCACATGAAATGCTACATTCAAGCGACATCTGTTTGGGACCAGCAACCAACAACCAAGCTAAATACACTATGGTCATTGGCCTCCTGGCCGACGCCCAACATCATCATATTCGCCACCTTAGCGTCTTCCTTGACTCTCAACTAGTCGTTCTCCAGCTTAACAATGTTTACCGTGTACGCGATCCGTGCCTCTTTCGTAAATACCTGCAGGTTAGACTGTTATCTCGACATTTTGATTCCATTACATTTACACATATTCCAAGACAATTGAATCAAACAACAGATCAAATAGCTAACATGGTGTTAGATTGGCATATATCACATCAAGCTACACATACATAAACATCTCATAAATCCTGTCATAGCATATATATAGAATAGACATCATCAAAAACATCAGCAAAAATATGTAGACAACATCAGGATCTCAAAATGTGTATACTCATGTATATATAAAGACCTCTCAGGCCATCCGAATGTTTACATACAAAAAATACATGTATCCGCAGGCCAATGCAGCACCTCGGTACAAAAATTGGCTCACCAGCCTATAAACAAAAAGATACATCATACATCAGTCAGGGTGCCTCTATCGCACCCCCACCTGCTCCTCCCTTAGGAGGAGGTGGTGGCCCACCACCACCTACCCCAGGCGGTGGTGGAGGACCACCCACAGGACCCTCCTGCCCCAGTGGCAGGCGTCCACTCATCATCACAGCCAGCATTGCTGCTCACCGCACTATGGCTCGCCATGGTGGCGGCACCCCCACACACTACTCCAGGAAGCTCTCATCCTGGATATGAGTCCACATGCCCTTAGGCACACCCTGCAACACCGTCTCCAGACGACGGCGTATGTCATCAAAATCTACTCCAGCCACCGTCGGAGGAGCGTGTGATGGCCCCACACTAGGGTCATCAAACCGGTGCCTCCTCGCTACCCTCTCGGGCTCAGCAGGTCTCCCTGCGGCATCATCCCACCACCGTTTCTCTCCCTGCAGTCGTCTCTCCGGCTCTCGACGAGCTAGTGCTCTCTACATCTCTACCTCGCGCCCGCGAGGTGCCACATCTGCACATGCACAAAACAACAACAAACAAATAGTATCAGCATTTATATCATATACATATGGACTGATATCTCAAAAGACAACATAAATCACAAAACATACCTCGATGGTCAAAAGCCTCCCCTGGAGGCAACACCCTGTCTGGGTCACCCCGGAAGTCAACCCCAGCATAGGGGTACCGAAGTACTACCTGCGGCATCTGCCGCCATATCCATGCTACCTCTGCTGAAAAATAATGACCACCTTCGCCACCACTGTGGCGAACCAAAACTATAGACCACCACCTCAAACGTGGATCTTGTGCCCCCGGCATCTCCAACAAAACCCTCGGGTGCAGCATCGGCACCCTCTCCAAAAACCAGGCTACCAAGATAGAACCAAACACGAACTCTCCTGTACTTGTGGACCGACAATGGTCCAACTGCGCTATCATCTGTGCATGCAGCGTCAGTCCCCAAGCGAACTGCTCGCCACCCACCACTCTCTCTAGCACTAGTAGCTGGCCACCACTAATCCGTTGGGTCGCAAGTGACCCATATACACGAACAATCATCGTCGCTATGCAACGATGTGCCAGGGAGTCTATAGCACTAACACTCACTACAATCCCAGACATGAAGTTCTCGCCTAAGCAATATCGCTCGACGATCGTCACCAGAGCTGTCTCCCTCGGTAGGAAAGGCTCTGCCAGTAGGGGCATGCCCTAAAAGGGGAGCCCAGTCAAAAAATATACATCCTCCACCGCAGTGAAGGGGATTTTCTCTCCTCGCACGAGGAAGCAGTGCAACTCCGGACTCCACATCTAGAGCAGGAACTGTAGTAAATACTCCTGTGCCCGTATCAACGGGCACTCAAAGAACTTTAGCAACCCACAGGTTGTGAAATTCGCACGCACGCCAGGGCCCTCAATGGTCACGGCCTCTCTCAACTGGGCCCAGTCTCTCTCTCGCCACCGCACTGGCATCGTCACTACGATCCACCTGCACACAACACAGAGTCCTATATCAGCATATGCAACCATCAACTACATCAAAAAGACTCATTTTTTACCCTTCAACCTTGCTTCCTAGGTGCAATTTTTATCACCCACAGGCGCGCACACATGCGCACATTCTCACTACACAGGCGCGCACATATGCGCGCCTGTCCACTGCACAGGTGCGCATCGATGCGCACATGTTTTCCTCACAGGCACGCCTGTGAGCTGTCCACTGCACAGGTGCGCATCGATGCGCACATGTTTTCCTCACAGGCACGCCTGTGAGCGCACCTGTTCACCATACAGGCGCGCTCTAGTGCACGCCTTTCTAACCCACAGGCGCGCTCTGGTGCGCGCCTGTTCACCTCACAGGCGCGCCCCTAGGGTGTGCCTTAAATTCCCCCTCTCGCACACCCATGCACGTATGATCGGTTTACAGGCACGCACGTATGCGCGCTTTTCACCGAATCATCAATGCATGTAGGCCCCACACCCCCTAAAAAACCCCTAACTACCCCTGTACGGCCCTCCGCACAACCCCTGCCCAAAAATTGAAAACCTATTTCTATGCAGGATGATCAGACCACCAACCTAATACTCGCAGAACGACAATCGGATACCTCATCCTCCCCAAATCTCTAAATCTCCTCTGAAATCTGCTCGTCCAGTCACTATTGCAATAGGTACAAATGAGGTGGCAATGTGGGCCCTGCAGCTATATATAGGCCTTTTTCCAAACTTCCACTCACCATTCCGGGAGCCCAACGTGTCCATTTTTCAAACCATCTTCAGCCACGGGATCAGCATCTCGCCATCTACATCATAGCTGTCCCTGGGTCACTTTTCATCCCGAGCCCCCGGGGCACCTTTTTTCCATATCATGGTCAGGTACACATGCGCATTGTCACATTTGTCCAATACATGCTCTTATCTTTGATTCTCTTCAGATATAGTTCACTTTGGGTATTTGGTTATTCTATGCGCAGGTACTGGCTCGTCATTTCATCAACATTATTCCTTCAGGTATATACTCAGCACTGGCATGTAGTTTTTCCCGCTGTATCACACTTGCATTTCTAGTCATACCCTCTAGTGTTCACCTCTAGGATCTCCATTCTCGGATCTGCAGTACCCACGCCTCCATTTGCATCTTCGGTACTGTTACCCGGTAGCATTCTTACCCACATGAGTTGTCCCATTCATAGCACCTTTTGGAACTTTTTGACACTCATGTTGTTCTTCATTACCCTCTAGGGATGGGAGTCCTGATAGTCTTTCATTATGTTGTGAATCAACCACATACTCCTTCTCCTCATTTTGCTAGCTTTCCCACATGGACTCCCAGATTATCTCTTTACGGTTCTATTTTTTACCTGCACCTCCACAGGATCATGAACCCTTCATTTCATCCACCATGAGTTTGCCCATCTGTGAACCTATCTTCATTTCACCTACCTCATACAGAAACTCACCAATGGGCCCCCCACCCTTCATCAGTTTTTCAAGAAAATTCTTCCCTCCCTGGGGCACTCGTTTTACATTGGGGCACCCGTTTCTGTATTTGTACATTTTTTCCAACACATTATTTGTTATTTATTTGTACAAACACCTTTGTTTCCAATCTTTACATTTTCTTTTGTCATCACCATTGGCGACTTGTTTCATTTTGGCCACATGCAACCCATGTCACCCTTGGTTGGAGCTTTACTTATCATCTACCCTTGCCGACATCATCCATATCTTCAGAGTACTCCACAAGTCATTTACCTCTACCCTCTGAATTTGTTCACCTTGTCCCACCTCTGGCACAACTTATCATCGGTCTTGATGTCCCCCTAACACTCGACCTTGTCAACATGGTTGCGGCCACTCATTATATCATACACCCTCCAACCAAGGGCAGTCTTGAGTCTTCCCACTTTTTGACTTCGTCCATGTACCTCTATCACTTCCTCACCTCAGTAGATTCTATGAAGCCTGTTGCTTCTGGGATTCGCGTTCCCCTTTTGTCAACAACAACACACTTTTTCCAGAAGGGCGACAGTATCTTGATTCTCATTCTCCATTTAATGAGAGATCTCGGATGGCACAGGGTGAAACACCATTGCTCCCTGCTGTCGTTGGCCCCCATAACATTCGACGCCAACACTTTCTCGTGTTATGGTGGGTCTTACTTTGCGACTATTGTAGTTATTTTTATCATTTTTCAAAGACCTCTGAACCTGGTAGGGCCATCAATGCCCACATCATCATCGTTGCTTCTTACCGCGATCATTGCCTATTGTTTAGAGTATATTCCTTTGCATAATTGTCTTCTGCCTTTATCATCACCGCCCCCGAGGGCGCTGCAGTTGTCTACACCAACACTTCCATCATATTTTTTCAGAGTTACATAACATGAGCATGGGGCATGCCCACCTCATTTGTACACAGTTTTCTATTTTTTTGCACAACTCTCAGAAGGTCGGGTCCTACCGGTTCCTTTTTTTCTCCAACAGATCACTCTGAACGGTCCCACTATTTCTCTCTCTTACAACAACATTCTCAGTAGAAGAAACATTGATGGATTTCGGCTATACGTATGATCCTAACCTCATCCATCAGGGGGCATCTGTTATCACTGAAATTTCATCTGCACATGGCGACAAGAACTCAGCATCGTCAAACAATAATGAAGTCATTCATGGCACTGAATTAATTTCACAACATTCCAGAAAGGTCAAAAACTATACAAAGTAACCAAAAATTGAAGGGCGCTTTACAGAAGTTGGGTGTGCACGCATATGCACGAAACAGGAACGTACCATGCGTGCATATGAGCACGATGCATGGTTTTTGGCGAAAAAACCCGCGCACCTGCTAAACGACGCATTTATTGAATTGGTCGGCCTCCCAACCACTTATGGATCAGCTCCCAAGCCAATTTGACCCTCAAATCTGAGTTGAATCTGCATGGTAGGCTAGTCAAAGACCTAATTAAGCCCTAAAGAGCCCCTTTTCACACTTCAAAGGAGTTACATAATCACCCAATGCAATGCTATAAAAAGCCATGAAGAAACATCATTTTCTAAAGGAATTTCATGTAATGTTATGTTGCCTAGATTGTTTTAAGGACTCACTCCTTGGCAATAACCCATTGGCACCATTTCATTGAGCTATCCACCTCTCCATTGAGTGGATGTGCTAGGAGTTCTTTCACCATCATTCTCATTTTCTTATTGTAAGGAGAGCAAGTTTGTGAGGGCCTCAAGAGCCTTCCATTGGAGGAAGAAGGGACTCATAGTCCCCTTTCTTCATTGTGCTTTGATTTCATCAATTGATCAGCCTAAAAACATTGGTGATATTGGTCTTTTTGTGTTTGTTATTTCTTTATCCATATTCTCATAATTTTAGTTTGTATTAGTTTAATTCTTGCCTATAGTTTTGTTGTTCTTTTTCTAACTCTTTCCTCTACAGCTGTCATGCTCAGCAAGACCCAACTGGGCATGTAAGCACCTATTATTTGCTCACCAAGGTGATGAATTGGGTGCAAACAACTGTGATTTCCAACTGTAACCCTATGTAGCACATTCTTACATGCCAATTGATAGGGGGAAAATACTCCAAATGGATTGTAATACTCCAGGAGTTTGACTTAGAATCCGAATGCACTAAGTCCAAGAAATCCTTGGTGTTTGTCGAATTGATATGTGACCTTCCCTGTTCTGATATGGAAAATGTAACATAGGATTCATTACCCGATGAATCCATTTTTTTGATCAGTTATGATGACCTTTGGTATGGGGATATCATCATATATCTCCAGAATCAAAATTTCTGGCCCGATTTGTCTAGCACTGACCATCATAGAGTACGCTACCAATCCCATTAGTATATTATCCTCGGTGATTCTCTTTATCGTCATGGGATTGACTCCATTTTTTTACGATGCCTCACATTTGATGAAGCCACAAAAGCTTTGAATGACTGCCATTCTCGAGCATGTGGTGGTCACATGTCTGGGTATGATACTACCTAGAAGATCTTATGAGTTGGGTATTTTTGGCCTTCTTTATTCAACAATTGTATTATCGTTGTCCAAAAATGCCACGCTTGCCAAACCTACAACAACAAAATACGATCACACCATGCTTCTCTACACTTTGTAGTCTCCATTGGACCTTTTTCAAAATGGGGTATTGATTTCATGACATGTCACCCTCACTCAGTCGGGGGGCATGGATACATTATTATAGCCATAGATTATTTTATGAAATGGGCCGAGGAGATGCCTACATTCGACAATACTAGAAATACTGCAACACTATTCATATTCAATCACATCATTGCTCAGTTTGGTGTTCCTCAAGCTATCGTTACTGATCACAGTAGCCACTTTAGAAACTTCATGATGTCAAAACTCACCGAAAAGTTGGGTCTTCGCCATGAAAACTCAATGCCCTATTACCCACAGGCCAATGGCTAGGTTGAATCAATAAAAAAAGTCCTCATTACCATGCTTCGACGAATGATAGGGATTCACAAAATGAGTTTGTAACACCCTGTTTCCCCCAGCTTGTAAATATAACTGGACTAGCCAAGAACTATGGTAAACTCATAAATGTGAATATGTGATGTAAATGGACCTTGAGGAAAAGTTCAATGAATGAGAATAACATTTTGAATTTATTGCAGGACTGTTGAGAGGGGATGTACATAAAAAGAGACCACGATGGTGGTGGAAGGCACCTAGAAAGGTGGCGTTAACTTCCACCGAGAATTAATACCGTATTTGGACTCCACTGGCCCGAAAAAACAAAAGTGGCTCGCTGGCCCTAAATTAAATGTCTCATAGGCTGGTAGGTAGATGGTTTAATGAGGGATGGGAGGTGAACCTCTCATCTGTAGAGCCGTCAGGCCTGATCAGCGCGAGGGTAATCGCGCCACACGCAACCTCGCAAGAGGATAAGGCATGGAGAGGAAGTGATTGCGGAAAGCGGACGCGAGGGGAGAACTCTGGCGATATGCAGAGTGAGTGATAGCAGAGAGGAAGGATTGCAACCTTTGCTCCTGGTCACTGGAAAATAGAGATGCAGTCTCACATCATCGTGGTCTCAGCTCGGGGGTGGCTAGTGGTAAATCTGCTGGGAGTCGCTAAGCTTACGGTTGGGTGGAAATGAGCACCCCTCTCAGCAGTTGCTTGAACCCTGGTGTTATTTATGATAAGTGTTTAGCCTCTGTCATCTTGAAATATATATATATATATATATGTGTGTGTGTGTGTGTGTTCTTATTCTGATAATTATGCTCATAAGCTATGAAACTGTGAATGATTTCATTATAGGAATGACTATATGGTGTTTTGATCAGTACTAGTAGTTGTATATTTATATGGAAAGACTACGTATGTTTTATGTCTTCATGAATTCATTATTTGCGTGCGTATTGATCAAAATTCAGACTTCATGTCTAGTTCTCGGGAGGACGACATCCTTATATACCTCAGGTAATACCCTGAGTAAACCTCCCCATAGAAATACCTTCCTTGAAAAGCCCATCAAGAACCAGGAAGGCGGTTGTGAAGGTGTAAGGCCTTAGTGACCCTGCATGAGGAGGAACGATCTTCTTGAAAACCGAGATGACAACATAAGGATGAAGTAATGAATCGACGGATGAGATCCCATCGAGGGATCTGTGGTCACTCACGACCATCAGATCGGAGGAAGAAGATGGAGGGTTAAGTTCTTTAACCCTGATAGGTATTAACCGATGGACGAGATTTTATCAGGAAATCTGTGGTCACTCGTGACCGTTATATTTGGTAAGAGAAAGATGGAAAATTAAATACCTTATCCCTGATAGATGTTGGCTGATGGATGATATTTCGTTAGGAAATCTGCGGACACACCCGACCATTGGATTGGAAGTAGAAGGTAAGGTGTTAAAATGCCTTACCCCTTTGTTTTCTGTGTCTTTGTAGGCACCAAGGAATTTGGGATCGTAGATCTCCAAGGTCCATGAGATTATCTGGACGGTGGATATTTTCCAGGACAAGGGATTCGTGGAAGAATGCATGGGTAGGAACTAATATGGGCCGTCAGATCTCGGCTGGAAAACCCGACGGCCGTTGGATCTATCCAGAGTTACCCGAGGGTTAAAAACCCCCGTGAATCAGAATTTTCCATGATGAAAACCCCAGGATAGATCTGAGCCGTCTGATTAATGGAGGCCACATGTCCTAATATCTCCCATTTCAAGAAATCAGGAATCACAGGACCGGGATTCCTGTTGACAAGAGTTTGGGATTTTCCATGATGAAAACCTCGGAGCAATTGTGGCCTGTCCCATTTAAGGAGGTGACGTGTCGAGAGATTACCCATCTCAGGAAATCGGGGATTGAGGATTTGGGAGTTCCGTTGAAGAAAACTCAGGCTCTTGCCTTGAAAAATCCCGATCCATAATGTCGAGACAATAGCATGTGGCTAAGTCCCGATGGACGGACAAGATTCCTTCGAGAAATATCAGGGTCCGTAACGACCGTCTAATGTGAGGAAGAGATGCTAGTTTTACATTGGGGTGTGAGCGCACAATAGGGTAAGTAGCGAACAAATCTGGATGGCCAGAGTCCACCCGCCCAGATCTACGGTTGAGGATGCATTCCAAAGCCCCCTTGCCATTCTGGCTTTAATGGGGGGGGGGGGGTCCGGAATTGGACACCAACTCTCGAACAGTCGAGATTAATTCATCATGATCAATGACACTCAAGCGGATTCTGGACCCCCCTTGCCATTCTGCCTTTAATGCGAGGGGGTGTCTAAAATAGTGTGGCACGTGAAGTGGGGCCCCTCCTGTCATGTCGACCACCGCGTTGCGTTTCTCTCTCTGCCACCTGTGTTCCACTTAACCGCGCAGCGGGGCCATTTCTCATTGGTTATTCTCTAACCCTTTTGGGATTTGTTCCTATTATCCATTTGCTAACCCTGTAGGGATTCGCCCCCATTGGCTAATCGCTAGCCCTGTCGGGATTCGGCGGTTGCCAAGTCAAATAACTCGACATCACTATAGCGCCGAGGCACGAAATATGAAAGAGGTAATGCGTTTATTCAGACTATGATCATGACCCTCGACCACATGGGAGTGGGTAGAGAGAAAGGGCCAGCTTACGCTGGTCCTCCATGGATGTTTAGGGCTTCTGATTCGGTAGAAGACCAGGAAAAAAAAAAAAAAAACCGATTTAGGTAGTGGGTATGTGACAAAGTGGTATCAAAGCATGGTTACAACACTTGGCCTGATTGGGCTCATACACGAGTTGCGCATAAGCTCCATTCGAAGTACTCCTATGAAGAGTAACCCCCTAACATAATTCTCTTGTCCAGGATTGAAAACTTGGAAACGAGAACCCGACTGTGTGTGCATGTGAAAGAGTTATAAATTCATGCGCAGATTATAAAATGTATTTAACTCTTGACTAATAACCATCGTTTTTCTTTTCACCCAAGTGGATGATCAGCTACGGGAATTTACAGACGTAGAGAATGGTGACACCCCAAGAGATGGGAAAAGGCTCCTGCAATAGAGATGAAGAGTCTAACGAAAGGAGAGCAATGAGAACCCCTCCAAATCTAGCCGAGACTGTGAGGAGTCTTATGGTTGAATTGCAAAGTTGCAAGGCCGACAATGAAAGGATGATGAAAGAACAAGAAAAGCAAATCAAAATTAATGCAGTTCTACTGCAGAGCTTATCCGACCTACAACGACAAATGCAGCATGAACCCGAGATGCAGAAACATGGTCGTATCAGTGGCCATAATGAGATGAGCACCTTAAGAAAGGTTCACCCTAGAGGTAAAGGACCAGTGCCAGATGATTCCACTGAGAAGGAAGCTGGCGATTCAGAAGGCTCTTCCAGCAGCAGGACCAGCTCCTATTCTCAAAGAAAAAAGAAGAAGCAAAAGACTTCCAAGGGTCATAAATTTGAGGAATTCAGAAAGGACAAACCTCCCTCATTCGATGGTGAGATAAAGAAGGGAGAGGAAGTCGAGGCTTGGCTACTTGGACTAAAGAAATATTTCAGAGTCCATGATTTTTCAGAAAATTTGAAGGCTCGAGTGGCCACTTTCAATCTAAATGAAAAGGCTTCCATCTGGTGGGAAGATATTAAGAATATAAAAGGGGTCCGTGAGGAGGACCTATCTTGGAAATAGTTTGAAAAGTACTTCCGTAAGAAGTATTTGTCGGAAAGGTATTTTGACGAGAAGGCTAAAGAGTTTTATGAACTCAAACTGGGACAACTCACTATAAAGGAATATGTCAACAAATTCCTTGACTTATTGAGATATGTACCCTACATCAAAGCAGAGAAGGCAAAGGCACAACACTTCATCAGTGGGCTACTCAAGGAATACCGAAACTGAATTGAATTTGATGAGACAAAGACCTTAGAAAACACTATACGAAAGGCAACATATTGTCATGAACAATATGGACATCGGGCAGAGTCTCATGGAGACTAGAAACATAAGAGTGGTTCGAGATTTCAGAAAAAGGGGAGCAAATCCTTAGGATTTAAAAACTACAAAAAGAACCCCAGAATGAAATTTCCAGCTCAGAGTGTACTCCAGCAAAACTTTCCCTCAGTGGATGGAAGTAAAACTTCTGGACCCATACCAGTGAAGACTAATAACCCAAAGAGAGAACCTATAAAATGTTGGGGTTGCGGAGAAGAGCATCTCCTGAGAGACTGTCCACACCAACAACACTACAGTTGGAAATTATATAACATTAAGGAAGCTACCACAGTCAATGATGTGGCAAGGAGTGTGCCACAGATTTATGCAGCCTTGGATAATAACCAAGATGACCACCAAGCTTCAGTGGTGGAAATAGAAGGTATGATTTTCAACCATCTGGTGTTTGTTTTGATTGACCCTGGTTCAAATTTGAGTTATATAGCCCCTAAAGCTGTTGATAAATGTAAGCTATAGCCACGAACGCAAACTAAGCCATGGTTGGTATAGTTAGCCACTGGCACCAAAAGAAAGGTAGTAGAGGTCATACCAACCTACCAACTAAGGTTGGGTGAATTCCCCACCCAAGCAACCCTTAATGTATTACCCCTGGGATCATACGATCTATTGATTGGTATGGACTGGATGGCCACCCATAAAGCCAAATTGGATTGTTACCATAAAACCTTAGAATGTGTGAGCAAAGAAGGAAAAAGGATAACCCTCCAAGGGATCCGAAAACCAGTCTCGGTGAGACAAATCTCAGCCTTGCAAATGAGAAAGTATTGCCGAAAGGGATGTCCCCTATATGCAATACAGGTGTTGAAAACAATCAAAGGTGCTAAAACAAGCCCTGATGATCACCCTATCCTGAGAGAATACAGATATGTGTTCCCGGAAGAGGTATCGGGTCTACCTCCGAGAAGAGACATTGACTTCTCGATAGAGCTCGCACCAAGAGCAGTGCCAGTGTCTAGGACACCCTACCAGATGAGCACACCTGAGTTAGTTGAACTCAAATTGAAATTGAAAGAAATGATGGATAAGGGTTATATTCAACCCAGCGTGTCCCCATGGGGAGCACCAGTCCTGTTTGTGAAAAAGAAGGATGGCACCCTTAGACTATGTATAGATTATAGACAACTTAATAAAGTAACCATAAAGAACAAGTACCCCTTGCCCAGGATCGATGATCTATTCGATCAGTTGGGAGGCGCGTCTATTTTCTCAAATATTGACTTGAGGTCGGGATACCATCAAGTCCAAATCAAGGGTGAAGACATCCATAAAACTGCTTTCCGGACATGGTATGGTCATTATGAGTTTGTGGTAGTGCCATTTGGGTTAACCAATGCCCCTGCCACCTTCATGTGCTTAATGAACAATGTACTTAGTAAATTTTTAGATCAATTTGTACTAGTTTTCATTGATGACATATTAATCTACTCTAAGAATAGAGAAGATCATGAAGAGCATCTCAGATTTGTGCTGCAAGTGCTAAGAGAGCATCAACTCTATGCTAAATTCAACAAATGTGACTTCTTTCATAAGAAAATACATTACTTGGGACATGTTATTTCTGAGGAAGGGGTAGTAGTAGATCCTGACAAGATCAGGTCTATCATGGAATGGCCTACCCCAAAGGATGTCTCAGACATCAGATCCTTTATGGGATTGGCGGGATACTATAGGAGATTTATAAAAGGATTCTCCAAAATTGGTTGTCCAATCACTGCCCTCCAGAAGAAGGGGAAAAAATTGTTGTGGACACAGCAATGTGAAGAAATATTTCAAACCTTGAAACATCTACTAACCCATGCCCTCATGTTGAAAATCGCTGACCCAAAAGCTGCTTCCTTATGTGCACAGATGCCTGTAAGGAAGGGCTCAAAGGAGTCCTTATGCAAGAAGGAAAGGTGATCTGCTATGAATCCTGGAAATTGAATGAACATGAGGTCAACTATGTGACTCATGATCTAGAACTAGCTGCCATAGTGCATGCCTTAAAAATGTGGAGGCATTATCTCTTGGGAAGAAAATTTGTACTTATGACAGATCACTGTGGATTGCAATATTTGTTTGACCAACCAAATCTCAGTTCTAGACAAGCTAGATGGATGGAACTCCTTAGCGAATTTGATTTTGAAATCAAACACATCAAAGGGAAGGAAAATAGGGTGGCCGATGCCCTCAACAGAAGCATGAAAATGATTCACCTGGCAGTGGTGAGTACCTACGAGACAGATGTCAAGAACAGAGTCAGAAATGCATAAGAAACAGATCCCTTCGTTCAAACTTTGACCCTGTACCTACAACAAGAACCCCCTAAAGTAAAGTATGAAGGCTACCAGATGATTGAAGGAGGTATTCTCACCTACAAAGATAGAATGTACATTCCAAATCATGACGACTTGAAGAGGTTCATCATGGATGAACTACATAAAAGACCCTACACTGGTCACCCAGGATACCAGAAAATGATCACTGCCACCCGAAAACAATTTTATTGGCCTGGATTGAAGAAGGACATAGCCAAATATTTGGCCCAATGCATAGAGTGCCAATAGGTTAAATCAGAACATCGACACCCAACAGGACTATTACACCCTTTACCCATCCCAGAATGGAAATGGGAAACCATCTCCATGGATTTTATCACTAGATTACCAACTTTAACCAAACAAAATGATGCCATTATGGTGGTGGTGGATAAACTGAGCAAGTCTGCTCATTTCATCCCCGTCAAATCAACCTGCAAGGCAATAGATATCGCCTAGATATTCATGAAAGAGGTGTTTAGACTGCACGGTATGCCAAAAGAGATAGTGTTTGACAGAGACACAAAATTCACTTCCAATTTTTGGAAATCACTGATGGCGGGATTGGAGACCAAATTGTTGTTCAACACCGCCTACCACCCTTAAACCGATGGACAGACAGAAAGAGTGAATCAGATATTAGAGGTTATGTTAAGGATGCATGTAATGCATCAACCCAGGAAATGGGAAGACTACCTGCCATTGGTAGAATTTGCCTACAACAAGGGCTACCAAGCATCCTTAAAGATGAGTCCCTTTGAGGTCCTCTATGGTAGACAGTGTAATACTCTAGTCAACTGGAGTAATCTTGTAAATAGGATTTCTTTTGGAATCGACATGTTGAAAGAAATGGAACAACAAGTGACTCAGATAAAAAAAAATATGAAGGTCGCTCAGAACCGCCAGAAAAGTTATGCTGATCAAAAGAGAACTCCAAGAGAGTTCAAAATGGGAGACCATGTATATCTCAGAATTAAGCCCAGAAGGAGTTCCCTGGAAATGGGAGCTTGTGCCAAGTTGGCACCCCGGTATTGTGGACCCTTTGAGGTTCTAGATAGAGTGGGACCTGTATCCTATCGGCCAGCACTTCCTCCCATAGTAAAAGCACATAATGTTTTCCATGTTTCATTATTGAAGAAATATGTACATGATGCTAATCATATAATTGACTGGTATGTGATCCAGGTGGAACCAGAGGGATAATTTCTACCACAACCCCAATGCATATTGCACAGAAAGGAAACCCCACTCCGGAACCGAACCATTGTACAGGTCAAGGTGCAGTGGAATCATTTTGGCCCAGATGAGGCTACATGGGAAATGGAGGATGCCATGAGACAGGCATATCCGATTTTGTTTACTTCTGCACATACCATTCATGTTAGTAGATAAGAACATCGAGGACAATGTTCCTTTTTAAAGGGGAGGGAATTTTAACACCCTGTTTCCCCCAGCTTGTAAATATAACTGGACTGGCCAAGAACTATGGAAAACTCATAAATGTGAATATGTGATGTAAATGGACCTTGAGGAAAAGGTCAATGAATGAGAATAACATTTTGAATTTATTGCAGGACTACTAAGAGGGGATGTGTAGAAAAAGAGACCACAATGGCGGTGGAAGGCACCTGGAAAGGTGGCATTAACTTCCACCGAGAATTAATACCGTATTTGGACTCCACTGTCCCGGAGAACCAAAAGCGGCTTGCTGGGCCTGAATTAAATGTCTCGCGGGCTGGTAGGTAGATGGTTTAATGAGGGATGGGAGGTGAACCTCCCATCCGTAGAGCCATCAGGCCTGATCAGCATGAGGGTAATCACGCCACACGCAACCTCGCAAGAGGATAAGGCATGGCGAGGAAGTGATTGCGGAAAGCGGACGCGAGGGGAGAAATCTGGCGATATGCAGAGTGAGTGATAACAGAGAGAAAGGATTTCAACCTTTGCTCCTGGTCACTGGAAAACAGAGACACAGTCTCACAGCATCGTGGTCTCATCTCGGGGGTAGCTAGTGGTAAATCCGCTGGGAGTCGCTAAGCCTACGGTTGGGTGGAAACGAGCACCCCTCTCAGCAGTTGCTTGACCCCTGGTGTTATTTATCATAAGTGTTTAGCCTCTGTCATCTTGAAATATATGTATATATATATATATGCTTATTCTGATAATTATGCTCATAAGCTGTGAAACTGTGAATGATTTCATTATAGGAATGACTGTATGGTGTTTTGATCAGTACTAATAGTTGTATATTTATATGGAAATACTATGTATGTTTTATGTCTTCATGAATTCGTTATTTGCGTGCGTACTGATCAAAATTCAGACTTCACGTCTGGTTCTTGGGAGGATGACATCCTTATATACCTCAGGTAATACCTTGAGTAAACCTCCCCATAGAAATACCTTCCTTGAAAATCCCATCAAGAACCGGGAAGGCGGTTGTGAAGGTGTAAGGCATTAGTGACCCTGCATGAAGAGGAACGATCTTCTTGATAACCGAGATGACAACATAAGGATGAAGTAACGAATTGACAGATGAGATCCCGTTGGGGGATCTTTGGTCACTCACGATCGTCAGATCGGAGGAAGAAGATGGAGGGTTAAGTGCTTTAACCCTGATAGGTATTAACCGACGGACGAGATTTTATCAGGAAATCTGTGGTCACTCATGACCATTAGATTTGGTAAGAGAAAGCTGGAAAATTAAATACCTTATCCCTGATAGTTGTTGGCCGATGGATGAGATTTTGTCGAGAAATCTTCAGACACACCCGACCGTTGGATTGGAAGTAGAAGGTAAGGTGTTAAAATGGCCTACCCCTTTGTTTTTTGTGTCTTCATGGGTAGCGAGGAATTTGGGATCGTAGATCTCCAAGGTCCATGAGATTATCTAGACCGTGGATCTTTTCCATGACAAGGGAGTCATGGAAGAATGCATGGGTAGGAACCAATATGGGCCCTCAGATCTCGACTGGAAAACCCAATAGCCATTGGATCTATCCGGAGTTACCCGAGGGTTAAAAACCCCCGTGAATCGGGATTTTCCATGATGAAAACCCCAGGATAGATCTGAGCCGTCCAATTAACAGAGGCCACATGTCGTAAGTGTTATCACTGAAATTTTGTCTGCACATGGCGACAAGAACTCCACATCATCAAAACAGCAATGAAGTCATTCATGGCACTGAATTAATTTCACAGCACTCCAGAAGGGCCAAAAATTATACAAAGTAACCAAAAATTGAAGGGCACTTTACAGCAGTTTGATGCACGCGCGCATGCGCGGGACAAAAACGTGTTATTGGCGCATGTGCGCTCGACGCGCGGCTGTCAACACAGAAACCCGTGCATTTTCTAATACGGCGCATTAAATGAATAGGTCGGCCTCCCAACCGCCTATGGATCGGCCTCCCAACCGCCTACGGATCGGCCCTCGAGATGATTTGACTCTCAAATCAGAGCCGTGTCTGCAAAATTGGCGGGTTAATGACCTAACTAAACCCTAAACGGGTCCCTATTCACACTTGGAGAAGTTTACGTGACCGCCCGTGAAGCTGCTATAAAAGGCCATGAGGGTACACTGTTTTGGCAGGGAATTCTAAGCACCGTTATGCTGTTCAGATGGTTCAAGGCTCCTCCTTTGACAACAAACCCATCAACTACATCACCCAGAGTTCTTTCACTATTGTGTGCAGTTCATTTCATTTGTAAGGAAAGCATTGTGTTGAGGGCCCCGAAGAGCCTTCCGCTGGAGGGAGAAGGAACCCCTGGTCTCTTTCTTCAGCGTGCTTTGGTTTCATTAATACACCAGCCTGAAACCATTGGTGACCCCCGTGTCTTGTGTTTGATGTTTTTTGTTTATTTCCACAGTTTTATTTGTGTTCAGTTGATAGTTAGATTGTAGTTAGTTTTGTTTTCTTTACCCCTCTGCTCCATAGTTGTTCTACCCTGCCAGACCCAATAGGGTATGCAAGCGCTCTCCATTTGCTCACCTGGTGACCATTTGAACGCGAACAGACTGGCGACTCCACTGGGGATTTAGGTATCAAATCCTCCCTCAATTGGGTTTAATTCGCTTTCCTTTTCATTTTATTAACTTGCAGGGACACAAACCGGCCTCCGCCGACCTGCTGACCAATCGATTCACAGGAGAATCGAGAGAAATCCATTCGGAATTTCTTTCTCAGTAACTTATCACAAGCGCGCGGGTATTCCACCCCACAGATGCGCGCATGCACTTTGGTTCTTAATACGGTCCGCGCGCACGCACCATACGCGCCTCTGTCTATACTAACAGCCGCTAATTTGAACCAAATTTTTCATTGTAAGGTTTTGGATGTGGGGAAAGTCAGTTTCCTTCTCAAGAATGATGTCATACATGCTCTAAATACTGCACCACTTAGACCCCTCAACTTATAAAGGGGATAGTCAAACAAACATAGGCACTTAGGTGGATAAAAATCATTTTTCCCTTATTTGCTTTTCGCCACGTGGATGGCTTGCTTTGATTTATAATCTAAGTTGAACATCAAATTGTAATCACATCTAAACTCACACTCGGTACTAGAAGTTGCAAGTAACAATCTCGAGTATGCTCTTCTCTCGCTCCATCATGCGATCTTGAGAATCAGAAAGATATTGCGAAAACGATCTCATCTCCCTTTAACAAAAATTTCAAAACTTTTAGGAGAGGACAACGGCTCTTTCGAGACTCCTCTTAGTTTCATTTTTTCAAACACATTCTTGTAATGGGCCCATACATGCCCACATGTCAACAAATCTAGAATAGTGTTTGAGTTTCTGCTTTCTTAGATCAAAACACTAGGAGAGTTTAAAAGTTTGTAACGGGCCCA
>ML786997.1:196830-210551 GCA_009831015.1 Picea engelmannii | reverse complement strand
AACATATGCACTGGTATATCAAAATCACAAAATAAATCACAAACATACAAATACACAATGTACCTCTGTGATCAAAAACCTCCCCAGGAGGCAGTACCATATCTGGGTCCCCCCGGAAGTCCACCCCAGCATAGGGGAACTGGAGTATAAACTGCAGCATCTGCCACCATATCTGAGCTGCCTCCTCAGTGAAGTAATGTCCACCTTCGCCACCGCCGTGGCGAACCAAAATCTGTGACCACCACCTCAAGCGTGGCTCTCGTACCCCTGGTACCTCTAGCAGCACCCTCGGGTGCAACATCGACACCCTCTCCAAAAAGAAAGCCACCAGGATGGAGCCAAAAGCGAACTCCCCCCTGCCTGTGGACCGAAAACGGTCCAGCTGCACAATCTTCTGTGCATGTAGAGTCAGACCCCAGGCGAACCGCTCACGGCCCACTACCACCCTCTCCATCAGCATCATCTCGCCACCACTAATCTGGTGGGGCGCTCGGGTCCCATACACCCGAACTATCATTGCTGCTATGCAACGATGCAACAGGGCATCTATCCCACTAATGCGCACTGATGACCCAGTCATATAGTGCTCGCCTGAGCAGTATCGCTCGGTGAATTCCTACAGAGGAGTATCTCTCGGCAGCACAGGATCTGCCGGCAATGGTGTTCCCCGGAAGGGGAGCCCAGTCAATAAATAGACGTCCTCCACCGCAGTGAAGGTAATCTGCTCTCCTCGCATGAGGAAGAAGTGTTTCTCAGGGCTCCACATCTCGATCAAGAAATGGAGAAAATACTCCTGGGCCCGTATCAAAGGGCACTCAAAGAACTTTAGCAACCCACTGGCTGCTAAAGACGCTTGAACTGCAGGCCTCGCACGGACCACAACCTCTCGCAGCGGCGCCCAATCCCGCTCGCGCCACCGCACATCCATGGTCACTGATCACCGCCTGCACACAACCCAGAGTCCTATATTAGATTAGGCAATTATCCAATACATCAAAATGAGCTAATTTTTCACCCTGAAACCTTGCCTCAAAGGCGCGGTTTTACCACCCAAAGGCGCGCGCACATGCGCACCTGTTCACTATACAGGCGCGCATGAGCGCGCGCCTATTTTTCCCACAGGCGCTCTCATGAGCATGCCTGTTCACAATACAGGCGCACTCTAAGGCGTGCCTGTCATACCCACAGGCGCGCTCGTGAGCACGCCTGTTCATCCCACAAGCACGCACTCATGCGCGCCTGTCCACCCCACAGGCGCGCCCCTGAGGCGCACCTTAATTTCCTACCCACGTGCACACATGCACGCTTCTTCAAGGTACAGGCGCGCACTCATGCATGCCTTCCACTGAGTCACTTGTGCATGTGGGCCCACCCTCTACCCAAAAACCCCCTAAAACCCCCGTATGACCCCCCGTACCTACCCTACCCAAAAATTGAAAACCTATTACTATACAGGATGTTCAGACCACTAACCTGAATCTCACATGCCGTGAAACGGATGCCTCATGCTCTCGGAATCACTCAATCTCCTCTGGATCTGCTCAGAAACTCACTGTAGCAGCAGGTACAAATGAGGTGGCAATGTGGGCCCTACAACTATATACAGGGTTTTTTCCAAACTTCCACTCACCATTTTGGGAGCCCACGGCATCCGTTTTTCGAACCGTCTTCAGTCACGGGATCAACATCCCACCACCTACATCATGACTGTCCCTGGGCCACTTTTCATCCTGAGCCCCCGGGGTGCTTTTTTTTCATATCATGGTCAGGTACGCACGCGCATTGTCAAATTTATCTAATACATGTTCATATTTGGTATTATCTTCAGATATTGTTCACTTTGGGTATTTGGTTGTTATATGTGCAGGTACTTGATCCATCATCTCTTCGCATCATTCCTTCAGGTATATACTCAGCACTGGCATGTAGTCTCTCCCACTGTATTGCATTTACATTTCCAGTCACACCCTCTGATTTTGGCCTTTAGGACACTCCTTTCCGGCTCTTCCGTACTCGCACCTCCATTTTGCATCTATGGTACTGGCACCTGGTAGCTTTCTTACCCACATGAGTCATCTCATTCATAGCACCTTTTTTCACTTTGGACACTCATGTTGTTCTTCATTACCCTTTAGGGATGGGAGTCCCGGTAGTCTTACATCATGTTGCGAATCAACCACATACTTCTTCTCCTCATTTTGCTAACTTCCCATATGGACTCCCAAATCATCGCTTTATGGTTATGTTCTTTTTTACCTGCACCTCCGTAGGATCATGAACCCACCATCTCATCCCCCATCAGTTTGCCCATCTGCGAACCTATCTTCATTTCACCTACCTCATACAGAAACTTGCCAATGGGGCCCCCACCCTTCATCAGTTTCTCATGAAAATTCTTCCCTCCCTGGGGCATGCATTTCACACTGGGGCACCCGTTTCTGTATTTGTACATTTCTCCCCAAAATTATTTATTATTTATTATTTATTGTACAAACACCTTTACCTTCAGTCATCACATTCTTCGTCGTCACCGTTGGCGACTTGCTTTCTTTTTGGCCACACGCAACCCATGTCACCCTTGGATTGGAGCAGTACTTATCATTTACCCTTGCCGACATCGTCCATATCTTCAGAGTACCCCACAGGTCAGTTACCTATTCCCTCTAAATTTTCTCACATTGTCCCGCCTCTGGCACAACTTAACACCAGTCTTGTCGTCCCCTTGACACTCGACCTTGTTACACGATTGTGGCCACTATTTCTCTTATATATCCTCCAACCAAGGGCATTCTTGAGTCATCCCACTTCTTGACTTCGTTCCTGTACCTCTGCCACTTCCTCACCTCAGTAGATTCCATGGAGCACCTCTTCGCTTCTGGGAGTCACGTCCCCCTTTTGTCGACATCAGCACACTTTTCCAGAAGGGCGACAGTATCTTGATTCTCATTCTCTATTTTAATGAGAGATCTCGGACGGCACAGGGTGAAACACCATTGCTCCCTGCTGTCGTTGGCCCCCATAACATTCGACGCCAACACTCTCTCATGTTATGGTGGGTCTTACTTTGCGACTGTTGCAGTTATTTTTGTCATTTTCCGAAGACCTCTGAACGTGGTAGGTCCATCAATGCCCACATCATCGTCGCTGCTTATTACAATGATCATTGCCTGTTATTCAGAGTATGTTCCTTTGCATAATTGTCTTCTGCCTTTATCATTACCGCCCCCGAGGGTGCTGCAGTTGTCTACACCAGCACTTCCATCATCTTTTTTCAGAGTTACATCACACGAGCATGGGGCATGCCCGCCTCGTTTGTACACAGTTGTATATTTTTTCTCTGTACGTCTCTCAGAAGGTCAAGATACCAGTTCCTTCTCTCTCCAACGGATCGCTCCAAATGGTCCCACTCTTGCTTTCCCTTACAACAACATTCTCATTAGAAGAAACATTGATGGATTTCGGCTATACATATGCTCCTAACCTCATCCATCAGGGGGCATCTGTTATCACTGAAATTTCATCTGCACATGGCGACAAGAAATCCACATCATCAAAACAGCAATGATGTCATTCATGGCACTGAATTAATTTCACAGCACTCCAGAAGGGCCAAAAACTATACAAAGTAACCAAAAATTGAAGGGTTCTTTACAACAGTTTGATGCACGCGCGCATGCGCGGGACAAAAACGTGTTATTGGCGCATGTGCGCTCGACACGCGGCTGTCAACATAGAAACCCACGCATTTTCTAATACGGCGCATTAAATGAATAGGTCGGCCTCCCAACCACCTACGGACCGGCCCCCAAGATGATTTGACTCTCAAATCAGAGCCGTGTCTACAAAATTGGCGGGTTAATGACCTAACTAAACCCTAAACGGGTCCCTATTCACACTTGGAGAAGGTTACGTGACCGCCCGTGAAGATGCTATAAAAGGCCATGAGGGTACACTGTTTTGGTAGGGAATTCTAAGCACCGTTATGTTGTTCAGATGGTTCAAGGCTCCTCCTTTGACAACAAACCCATCAGCTGCATCACCCAGAGTTATTTCACTGTTGTGCGCAGTTCATTTCATTTGTAAGGAAAGCATTGTGTTGAGGGCCCCGAAGAGCCTTCCGCTGGAGGGAGAAGGAACCCCTGGTATCTTTCTTCAGCGTGCTCTGGTTTCATTAATACACCAGCCTGAAACCATTGGTGACCCCTGTGTCTTGTGTTTGATGTTCTTTGTTTATTTCCGCAGTTTTATTTGTGTTCAGTTGATAGTTAGATTGTAGTTAGTTTTGTTTTCTTTAACCCTCTGCTCCACAGCTGTTCTACCTTGCCAGACCCAACAGGGTATGCAAGCGCTCTCCATTTTCTCACCTGGTGACCATTTGAACGTGAACAGTAAGATCTCTCATTTTAGGAAAACGGGAATCACAGGATTGGGATTCCTGTTGACAAGAGTTTGGGATTTTCCATGATGAAAACCCCAGAGCAATTGTGGACCTTTCGATTTAAGGAGGTGACGTGTTGAGAGATTACCTGTCTCAGGAAATCGAGGATTGAGGATTCGGGAGTTCTGTTGAAAAAAAATCAGGCTCTTGCCTTGACAAATCCCGATCCATAATGTCGAGACAATAGCATGTGGCTAAGTCCCGATGGACGGACAAGATTCCTTCAGGAAATCTCAGGGTCCGTAACGACCATCCGATGTGAGGAAGAGATGCTAGTTTTACGTTGGGGTGCGAGAGCGCATTAGGGTAAGTAGCGAATAGATCTGGATGGCCAAAGTCCACCGACCCACATCTACGGCTGAGGATGCATTCCGGAGCCCCCTTGCCATTCTGCCTTTAATGGGGGGTGGGGGGGGTCTGGAATTGGACGCGCAACTCTTGAACGGTCGAGATTAATTCATCATGATCAATGACACTCAGGTGGATTCCGGACCCCCTTTGCCATTTTGCCTTTAATGGGGGGGGTCCAAAATAGTGTGGCGCATGAAGTGGGTCCCCTCCTATCATGTCGACCACCACATCGCATTTCCCTCTCTGCCACCTGTGTTCCACTTAACCATGCAACGGGGCCATTTCTCACTTCTCTGACCCTGTTGGGATTTGTTCCTATTAGCCATTTGCTAACCCTATATGGATTCACCCCCATTGGCCTATCGCTAGCCCTGTCGGGATTCGGCGGTTTCCAAGTCAAATGACTCGATGTCACTGTAGCGCCGAGGTGTGAAATATGAAAGAGGTAATGCATTTATTCGGACTGTGATCGTGACCCGAGACCACATGGGAGGAGGTAGAGAGAAAGGGTGAGCTTATGCTGGTCCTCCATTGATGTTTAGGGCTTCTAATTCGGCAGAAAACCAGGAAAAAAAAAATCCGATTTAGGTAGTGGGTATGTGACTGAGTTGGCACACGATGTTGTTTTCAGCATTGTGGGCTTACTGGACATCCTTCAAGTATGCTATCGGGTTTACACCTTTCCAGTTAGTTTATGGCCTCAAAGCCATCTTGTTGATTGAATGTGTGATACCATCTCTAAATATAGCCATTAAACTTCTCCCAAACACTTTCGCTGAAGAAGAATGTCTGTTGTATCTTATGGAACTAGACGAAACCCGTCGCGATGCCACCCTGGTTATAGAAACCCATAAGAAACGCGTCAAATCCCAATATGACAAACATGTCAAGCCACACATTTTCTCTGAAGGTGATCTAGTTCTCCTTTATGAACAAGATCGAGATTTGCTGGGAGCCAAAAAATTTAAGGCTCTGTGGCGAGGCCCTTATATCGTCGGACGAGTGTTGGAGAAAGAAGTATATGAGTTGGTGGAGTACGATGGTATCCCTTTGAGTGAACCCAGAAATGGGATATACTTAAATAAGTACTATGCCTAGATCATATGTGCATGAGTGCTTGTATTTTATTGTATCATACTTTTGTGTGTTACTTTAGTGTGCTTTTTCTTTATTTGGTTTCTACCCTCAACCACTTACCTCACATTGTGCTTCATTTTCAGATGTCATAGTTTTCACTACCCCACATTGGATTCGCCAATGGCACTAGTCGTAGCACTGAGAACCTTGTTGCTGTTGCATGGGAAATTTATGCACCTACAAATGAACTTATCAGTCTACGAGGTGTTTTTCTCGGTCATGCGACCAATAATATCACAGAATATAGTGTCGTCACTGAGTTGTTGACTAATTTTATTTCACTTGGTATCTACCACCTAGTTATACAACTTGATTCGTAGCTAGTAGTGCTATAGTTAAGTAATGTCTATGCTATCCAGAGTCCTACTTTATTGCAGGTATATCTACAAATTCGTCTCTTGGAACGTCATTTTGATTATATCGAATATCAACACATTCCTAGATGTTTAAATACATTGACTGATGCTTTAGCTAATTATGTGTTAGACAAATATATGAGACTTTTATAAAACCAATCACACATCACATGTATTATACAAAACAAAATAATTTGATAGAAGCCACATATATACATACATACATACATACATACATACATACATACATATATATATATATATATATAACGATCAAAAGTTTTATAAAAGGTTTTTGTCCAAGGACCAAAATATCAAAATATATGAAGCCCATGGATTCTACAAATTAGCATCATGGATAACGCTCACGGTAACATACAATTGCTCAGGATACCCTATGAAGTAGTCAACTAAGAGACTCAGACACATCCATAGTATGGCATTGATAATTCCTTGGGATATCCCCAATAGCGATGTCTGGGACATCCGCAGTCAGTCCCTCTAAGTTCTGTTCAGCTACCTCGTAGTCCTCAACATCCCATCTTGCCACTAGAGCCACTTCTCCTCATCTCTGAATGGGAGACATTCCTGGAGGTCAATACGGCCACACATCTGTGTCGTCAAAAGAAATTTTTGATTAGTCCTTGGATCAAAGACATAAAAAACATTTTATATAATAAAATTTGCAAAAAACATTAAAAAGAACAAAATGTGTACTTCTTACCTAAGTCACTCCACTGAGCATCCTCAAGCAGAACCAAATCCAGATCTTCTCGGAAATCCAAGCTGGCATATGCATAGTCATTGATCATCAACATCTGGGGCCTCAACCAGTCAAAAAATGAATTGTTATATTTGATTATAGGCCCTACTATGTGTCGAGCCATGAGGTTACACCACCTCAGCATCCTCGGATCCTGTGGGGCTGGTAAACCCCAAATCTACCTGTAGACGCAGCAGTGGGACCCTCTCAAGGAAGAATGACACCAAAAGTTACTCGTACCCAAACTGCTTCAGGTCACCCCTTCTACACTTTGTTAGTTGCCTCTTCATACTGTGGAGAGCCACGTCCGACCAGTTGAAAACCCAAGGCTCTGTGCACTCTATTTCATATTAGAAATAGCTCTGGAGATCCATGTGTAGAGCAACACTCCTGACCATGCATGCAATGGTAAACAAGATAGTCCGCAAGGTCAGATTTTGGACACCCCAGATGGAAACCTTACCCTTGCTTCTCTCCGCCTTAGGAACACAATATTGGTGAACATACTCACTCACAGGAAGTATGCCGCCTCTACCTCCAGAAAAACCCGTCAGAAAATAGATATCTTCGATATCTAGTGAAAGCGTGTGGACCCCTACATGAAATACCTATTAATCCACATCCCACATGTGGACCAGGTACTCTAACAGCCTGAGTTGGGCTCTCATGCCCGGGATCCTGAAACATTTTAAGAGCCCACATTCCCAGAGGGAAACAACTGTACCCGGATCATTTTCGACAATGGCATCATCCTCTTCGTGTTCTTTTTCCCTCCATTCCAGCATCATGATGATCAACACCTGCAATGGAGCCATGAGAAGGAAGTTAGCAACTTGTTTTAACCTCTTGCATAAAATTTTATTGAGTAAAAACATGCATGAAAATCCATTTTTGGCCCTCGCAGGTGAAGCTTGCACACAGTGTGAGATTCTCGCAAGTGCATTGAAACCCACCTGCAAGAATCTTATATTATCACAGGTCTCGAATAGCTCACCTATGAGAATTCCTGAGCGCACCCACCAGCCCTAAAATGGACTCAAACACTTAAATTTGCCAATAAAAATCAATTTTAATCCATGAAAAAGTTGAAGAATCATGGGATTACCTCGTTGGCTGAAACTATTTTCCAAATGATCGCTTGTACCTTTCGCAATCAAGCAAAGAAATTTGGAGAAAAAAAGAGGTGTGTTGGACAAGTTTTTGGCAAAGTAACAATGAAATGGTAAAAAGGGATTTTTACCCATATTTATTCACTTTTTTACTATTTCTTATTGATTTTTTATATTATTTTTATTATTTTGTTTAAAAACCTAATACCATAATAGCCTTGTGAGTATTGTTTTTCACAGGTAGGTGACCTAGAATCCTGAATGATGGTGTACGAGTATTATTTCTTTTTTCGTCACATGTACGAATACTTTTTTAGGGTTTTGTAGGAAAAACCTCGAGCTCATTCCTCGTTCGTTCTCGCGCTCGAAAATACATGAGAACGCAACCAAGTATACTTTTGTCATCTTTTTGTACTCGTCATGGTAACACAAAAATGATGAAAATAAGGGAGTATCCTTTAAGCTCTTTTCGCGCTCCATAAAAACGAAAAGATTGTCGAGCGATCTTGTTCTTTTCACGCTCATAAAAGTATTTGAAAAAAACATTCGATGAGCGGTATTTTATCACTTTTTTGGTCTCGTAGAACTAATTTACGAAAAATGAACTGGGAGAGTCCTCTTTAAGTGTTTTTCAGACTCTCAAAACATGAAAAACCCTTGATTTTTCTATCTTTGGACTCGTTAAACAAACATTGAAAGGCCCTTATGGGATCAAACCACTCCTTCCTAGGGTTTGTAAAATATACTCTGAGGGCCTCGTCCAAAGGATGAGCTTACATCGACAAGCATATGTTATCCTCCTCAAGCTTGTGTAAAAATAAAAAGGCACTCGCCAACAATGGTGGGGGAAATTTTGGGAAAGGGATGTGTTTTGGTATTTGTATTAATGGTAGTAATCATTTCTCTTGAACATGACACCTCATGTTCATCATTTGAATCTAGGTTGGGAAATCCATTTGTCTCTCGTCTGACTTACTACAAGGTCATATCTTGGGTCTTCTTTGAGTCAATTCTGTCAAGACCATTGTCGTGTTGTTCATATGTTCAAGAGAAGTCCAAACAAGCCCTCCATTGAGTCGTCCATCTGCAGTTGTCAATTCTTACCATGTTGGCCTTCCCTATGTCTGTTTCAAATCATATTCATACTTTGAATTACCCTCAAAATCTGTTACTTATTTTGTGTCATTGATGGGGGATACATCAAGGCCCTCCTGTGACGAGTCTTTTTCCATCGACTTCAAATCATTATCTGGGAATAAGACTTAGAAATCATTTAGTACCTTAGAACTTGCATGCCTTAATGGCAAGTCTCTTCGCTTTCAATAGTGGATTCACATCATTGGTGCCTGATCGAGAGATTCCGCCGAGTGTTCGACTTCAACTCATTTATTCACATTCGTTCGGATTGTACTTGGGTACCTTGGGAGTCATTGACATCAATGGTGATTTAACTTGCACTTGTTAATGGTTTTCATCAATGACCGGTAATCGAGTGGTTTCTACCATGTTTGACTTCGACACATGTAATCACATGGCTAGATTCGTACTTCTCCAGACGATGGGATTAAAGATCCTGGGTCTCATCTTTTTGGCCTGGGTTGTGCTGGAGTATTTATGATTTGTATTGACACATAGATCCACTTTGTATGCCGCATGGTTATGTCCTAATCTCAGTCTTCTAACATAGATCCATAGTGTAATCCTGGGGGCTATGTATTATTTTGATGACATGGATCCACGGTGTATGATTTGTGGCCATGGCCTACATTTATGATTTCATTCATTTGTGGTCTTAGCATGGGAATGCCTACCTCAGAATTGGTATTATATTCTACATATGCTTGATTGTTTGCAGGTTTCTCATTAGGTGTGATCCTTGTTTCTGACACACACATGCATTTTACAAAGTATTTCGACTGTCACGAGTTTTAACCTCATACTTTGGGGGGCATTCGGTTACACATTATTTTGGTCACTCTGGTGGTGTCTCTACAATTGTGTGTTCAAGCCCTCATAAGGACCTTTTTCCTAAGAAAAGTGATTGTTGTCTTCTTCCATAAAACATATTTTTAAGATGAGTTCGCAGGCTACATGTATTGTAGGGTGCGAGAAACCCTGATTCTCGTAGGCGACCCTATACTTGGAGTGTGAGATGTTCGCAGTCTACTCTATAGGTAGGGTGCAAACCTACTTCAAAGCTTAAAATTAAGAGGAAGTTATGAAGGTTCTAGAAGAGGATATTCTAGAAAATGAGTTGGCATTCTCATGGTTGGCATCCTACTGACTTCTCAGATTTAGTGGAATCATCCTCATCCTTTAACCATCTCTCATTCTCCTATATAATGAAAGGTTTCTCAAGGAAGAGGTTAAGCAAGATTTAATAGAGAATTGATGAAAGAATAAATTCAGAATTGTGTGAGGAATCTTGTTTGAATTAATGCTTGAGGCCTCCATTTGTCCATCAAGCCATAGTGGATCTTCTTCATGCAGTTTGGAGCAAGTGTGTGTGTTAGAACAAAGGACCATTGAAAGGAAGCTTGCAACATCAAGGCAATCTAGTTGTATCTTCTACTTTCATTTAATATAATATAGTGGCATGTCCCTTTCCCATAAAATCACTCTTATTTTATTGCATAATTCCTTGATCAGATGCATAGGTTGTCATTGAATATACTTTACTATCTTCACTTTGGTTGGTTTGTTTTGTCTTGGATCTGATCTCCCAAGAGCACCGGAGTGAAGAAAGAACAACAAAGACCTAAGGAAGTGATATAAATGTATGTCACTCATTCCTCTTTTGGTAGTAAATTCAATGATAGTTGCTTAGGGAAAGCATCATGTCCTGTCCTGTTTTTTTCTAGATCCAGGTGGATCTAGGGAGATCTATTAGTGTCCACATATACTGATTTATCCGATAACACCTAGACAAAGTGATTTCTCTTCATTGATAGTGATGGTTTACAAAAATGAAGTTTCATGGTGTATGTGTCCAGATTATAGAGAGCTCAACAAAATGACCATTAAAGAAAAGTTCATATTCCAGTCATTGATGAATTATTAGATGAATTGCAAGGAGAATTTTTCTTTACTAAGTTGGATCTTCATTCTAGATTTCATCAAACCATAATGAGGAAATAAGGTATTCCCAAATTAGCCTTTAGAACACATCTAGATGATATACTAATCTATAGAAAATCTTGGGAAGAGAATGTACAACATTTTGAGATGGTCTTAAAAGTATTGGAGGAGAAAAAATTGTATGCAAAGCCTTCCAAGTGTCCCTTTGGGGTTCATGAATTGGAATATTTGGGTCATATTGTATATCATGAAAGTGTCAAAGTGGACCCTAAAAAAATTAAGGCTATCATGGAATGGCTAATTCCTAAAATCTTAAAGAACCTTAGAGGATTCTTAGGATTGATGGGCTAATACCACAATTTTGTGAAGAATTGTGGTTAAATAGAAACGTCTCTAACAATGTTATTAAAAAAGGAGGCATTTTATTGGACTCAAAAAATAATCAAATATTTTGAAAAAATTAAGGAGGCTATGTGTACAACTCCAATCATGGCCATGCCTGACTTCAAAAAAACCTTTATTATGGTATGTGATGCCTAAGGGCATGGAATCAATGCAGTTTTGATGTAAGAAGGAAGTCCCCTTGCCTTTGGAAGCCACCAAATTAATGGAAAGAAATTACTCAAACCCATTTATGAAAAGAAAATGTTGGCCACATTACATATAGTTAAGAAATGGTTCCCTTACCTAATAGGAAGATACTTCAAAGTAAAACTAGATAATGACAGTTTGAAGTACTTCTTGGAACAGTGATTATCTTCAAAAGAGAAACAAAAGTGGGTTACAAAGATTCTAGGTTATGAGTTTGAAATTACCTACAAAAACAATGTGGTGGAAAATGCACTTTTAAGGAAAGAAGAAGACATAGAAGGCTTACTATGTGTTATTTATGTTCCACAATCTAATTGAGTGGAAGAAGAAAGGATAGAACATAGGAAATATCAAAATATATGCAAGATCATTCAACAAATACAAGAGAAGCCAATTGCATTATATAAATTTGTGTGGAACAATGATTCACTATGATACCATGATCGCCTATATTTATGTACTAATTCCCAACTCAAACAGAAGGTATTTTTGGAATTGCACACTTCTCGTATGCGGGACATTTAAGGTTCCTGAAAACTTACCACATGATCAAGAAGGATTTTTAATGGGGAGGTATTAAAATTAATGTTCAAAAGTTTTTCGTTGACTGTTTGGTTTTCCAACAGAATAAGGGAGAGACAATCAAGACCCCAGGTATCCTAGAACCATTAGCCATACCTAGTCAGCATTGGGAAGATGTTTCAATGGATTTTATTATAGGCATACCCAAGTATGAAGGAAAGCATATCATCATGATAATGGTGGATCCACTCACAAAATATGCCCATTTTTTCTCCCTTTGTCGTCCTTTTTAAAGTAAGTATAGTAGCTGCAACATTCATGGAAACAGTTCAGAAGCTATGTAAAATCCACAAGGTTATTGTAAGTGATAGAAATCCAATTTTCACTAGTAATTTTTGGACTGAATTATTTTCTTGTTTGGGTACCCAATTGTATCACAACTCCTCTTACCATCCTCAATCCAATGGGAAAACTAATATTGTGAATAAATTTATAGAAGGTTATCTTCATTGCTTTGCATATGATAAACATACACAATGGGTCAACTGATTTCCTTTGGGAAAATGGTGTTACAACACGCCTTTCCATACTTCATCAAAAATGTGCCCATTTATGGCACTTTATGTATATAATCCTCCATCCATCACATTATCCTTGAGAGGGAACATGAAGGTATTGAGAATTTGAAGTGGGGAATTGGGTATTTCTGAGTCTACACCCATACAAACAAACATTCCTCAAGCAACAAGAGAAGGAAAATAAATTACAATCCAAGTACTATGGTCCCTATAAGGTGTTGCATAAGATTGTAAGTATGGATTAGAAAATAGAGTTGTCTCCATCTTCACATGTACCCTAGTATTTCATGTTTCCTGCTGAAATAAGGTAATTGGGGACAAGGTCCCAATTCAAACTATTTTACTAGAGATTAATGAAGAAGGGAAAACAATACTAGAACCAGAAACAATCCTTGAAACAAGGCTCAAGAAACTATAAAATCAAGCAATTACTCAGTACCTCATCAAATGGAAGAAACTACCAATAGATTAGTTCTTCATGCATAAACATCCATAGCTAATCAAGTGTTGAGGGAAACACATGTTTGAAGGGGAGAGACATGTTAATCCTCAGATAAATCCCTATATATTGATTTATTACATTTATATTGGTATATTAGCATTATTGGCTAGACCCTTTAATTGTAATTGTATCCTGTCTCCTATGTATACCAATGAGACATAGTTTTAGAAATCATCTCATCTTGTACATGTGTCCTATTGTAAAAGGAGATTTCCCCCTTGAATATGCTTCACATTCATTCTTCTCTCTCATTCTCAAGGTCTAGAGTCACTTCTATTTCTCTTTTTATGTTATTT
>ML786997.1:175412-195506 GCA_009831015.1 Picea engelmannii | reverse complement strand
ACTATAATTTAAAAAGTTGTCACTGTATGAATAATGACAAGACCAAAATCTTCTAGTATTGCAATTTTCACAAACTAAAATGTAGAAGAATTGTCGGCATTTGATGCATGTGCATCATTCCTTGTTGCATTTGTATTGCTAAGAAAATTGGACATGCTTTGTCTTAATCTCATAGAAGCAACTACATTTTCCCCCAAATTATTTCTGAGGCTCTCCAGTACCTTTACCACATCTCTCATAGTTGGCCTTTCTTCAGGTGAATCTTTCGAACAAAGAAAACCAACCCGTAGCAAAGAAAGTAGGCATGTGTATACATTATTTTCTTCAAATTCATCTCCATATAGCTCAATAAAAAGTTTGTAGTCAATTACCTCCTTCACTCTATTTGGAAAGGCTAGGTTCACCCACTTGTGCAAGTTTAGATCTCCTGAAAACATGTCACTAGTTGGTCGTTTCCCGGTAATCATTTTCAATAACAAAATGCCATAGCTGTAAATATCTCCTTTGGTAGACATTGTCTCACCTAATCCATACTCTGCATTAAATATAACCTTCATCAAATTTTACTCGACTATTCCATAGAAATGTTTTTATAAGAAAAGACAAGAAAAAAATTAACATTAAAAAATGTCATACCTGGTGGAATGTAGCCCATAGATCCTTTCAAAGAAAGTGTTGAAGTAATTGACCCATCAGAGGTTTCATCAATTAATCTTGCAATACCAAAATCTGCTACAAAAGAATCATGATGAAGATATTCGATGGCATGGGCCACATCTATGGCAATGTCCAATCATGTTTTTAGTTCCATATCGCATACATCTTCACCATTGTTGCCATCTATATTAGGATAAAAATTCTTGTCATCTATATTAGGATACAAAAGCATTTTCAACTTCTGAAGAGAGACAATTGGTATTGCACCTGATAAGGAGTTGGAAGAGATATCTAGGTTCATGAGACTCAGTAAATTTCCACTTGAATCTGGAATACAGCCTTGGAAGGCATTATGAGATAAGTTCAATAATTGAAGTTCACTACAACTTCCAAGTGCAGGAGGGATCACTCCAGTCAATTGATTGGTGGAAATGTCTATAGCTTGAGTGAAGTTGAGCCATTGCAATTTTACCGATCTCCATGGGCAAGGAACCTTCTAATAAATTCCGCGACAAATTCAAATAGAATTGTAAATGAGAAAGTTTCTCAATTTCATGTGGTATACTTCCAGTTAGCCTATTGTGAGACAAGTCAAGCAATTCCAAATTTATACAATCAACTAAGTTGGAAGGTATGCTCCCTGATAACTTGGTGTGATGAAGATGGAGTCTTCTTAGTTGTTTAAGGGGTGTAAGGGAATTTGGAATCTTTCTAGAGAGAATATTTCCACTAATGTCCAAGAGACCAAGGTGTTGTAAGCCTTCAAAGTGATCCGGGATGTTTCCTTCTAATCTATTGTTACTTAAATACAATCTTTCTATTTTTTGAAGGTTTCCTAATAGTGGAATGCTACCATTTAAAATATTTTCACTTAAATATAGAAATGATAGGCTACTAAGATTGCCAATATGTGGGGGGATGTTTCCTTGTATTTTGTTGTTTGATAATGACAAATAAGACAAATTGGTAGAAAGTCTACCTATGACAAGCAGCAAAACACCACTTAATTTATTGTTTTTCAAAGCTAGTTTTTTTAAGTGAGAACAATTGATAAGAGCTACAAGAAAGAATATGGTTTTAGTGTTGCCATTGTCAAGTTGATTAGTATGAAAGGAAATCATTTCAAGGAGGAATAACTTACCGAACTCTATGGGCACACTCCCACTCAACTTGTTATTGTCTAGAAAGAGTTCTAAAAGTCTGGAACAATTTCCAATAGAATTTGGGATATTTCCACTAAATTGATTTCCCCATAAATAAAGCGATTTCAAGCTAAACATATATGACAAAGATGATGGAATGGTCCCTAACAAATCATTTTCATGAAGTAGAATCTCTTCCAGATGGGTGAGGCAACCCAATTCTTGTGGAACAAGACCGACAAGATTGTTATGTGCAATATCCAATTGAACCAATGATGAAAGGTTTCCTAAGGAAGAAGGAATGGTACCTGTGAGCTCGTTTAAGGTGTGTATGAGGAGAGTCAAATTTTTGGAACTGCTGAGTTGACTTGGAATGGAACTGGTGAGACTATTGTCTTCCAAAGTCAAATGAATCAACAATGAAAGGTTTCCAAAGGAAGAGGGAATGGTACCTATGAGTTCGTTCTCTCCCAGGTAAAGTTGTTGCAAATGTGGGAGGGAACTGAACTCCCTTGGGATATTTCCAGTCAGATTGTTGAATGTGAGTGTCGCGTAAGTCAAATTTCTGCAACTGCTGAGTTGACTTGGAATGGAACCGGTGAGACTATTATGTGCAATATTCAATTCAACCAATGATGAAAGGTTTCCTAAGGAAGAAGGAATGGTACCTGTGAGATTGTTTGATTGAAAATTCAATTCAACCAATGATGAAAGGTTTCCTAAGAAAGAAGGAATGGTACTTGTGAGCTCGTTGTGGGAGAGTAGCAGGAGAGTCAAATTTTTGCAACTGTTGAGTTGACTTGGAATGGAACCGGTGAGACTGTTGTCTTCCAGAGTCAAATGAATCAACAATGAAAGTTTTCCCAAGGAAGAGGGTATGGCACCTGTGAGGTCGTTCTCTCCCAAGTAAAGCTTTTGCAAATGTGGGAGGGAACCAAACTCCCTCAGGATATTTCCAGTCATATTGTTGAAGGATATTGACATGAAAGTCAACTTTCTGCAACTGCTGAGTTGATTTGGGATATTTCCTTCCAATTCGTTATGTGTCAACTCGAGCTTCCTCAAATGAAATAGATGTCCCAATTGAGGTGGGATATGACCAGTGAGCACATTCCCTGAAAGATCGAGTGAGCGGAGAAAGGACAAATTTCCGAGCAAAGGAGAAAATGTGCAGATCCATCTATTTGGATGACGGCAGTTGCAGCTAATGCCAATCCAGTTGCAAAAGGGGTTGGTGGGACTCCAATCTTCCATGGAATGCTGTGGATCGCTGGTAATAAGGTTCTTGAATGCTAGCAGGGATAGGCGATCATGGTGAAATGAGTGGGTAGGGGTAGGGCATGTGGTGACTTCAATGCCAGGAACACGCTTATAGCATGAGTCAGGGTGACACTTATAGCAGTAGTTAGGGTGGAGGAATCTAGGATCTCTTTCGACAATGAAATGCTACATTGAGCATTTATAAGTTGTAACTACTTTGCTACTTTTCATCAATAATACAAAAAACTTGTTCCTTCGAAATATCTTGTATTATGGTGGTTCATATTTACAATGGTTTTTCATGCATTTAAGTAGAATACTAATTGCTTTGTATTTTTCGTTATTTTACATACAACTAACGGGTAGTTACTACTATAACTACCTATATGTATAGATATACTTCTTCAAGGTTTTTGCATGTTACGGAGGAACCCTCGAGAAGGAGAGAAAGGAATCCATCAATCAGAAATGACACCAAACATTAGGATCTTGGTGAGTCAGATTTCCCCTTTCTCAATAAGTTAGTTATTCTTGTGAAATTTAGTTATTTTATATTAGTTTAGTATTATGTTTGAAATATACTTATATATGGTCATAGGTACACTGTAGTATATCCCACTATTGTAGGAGATTTATCCTCAAAAGTAGAACTAGCGACCATACTAGGGATCTTTCCCTAGTGGGCCTACTTTGGGATTTAGTTACGTGTTTGTTTTATTTATTTGTCATTATTTTGCCTTCAACTGCTACTTGGCACTTGGATTAGTAGTTTACAATCATTAGAGTATTTTTCCTTTTCACTTGAGCCACTTGTCGTGTCTTCTTTCTTTTTTTTTGAAGCTTTTGGAGCACATACAAGGGTTGTAGTGGACACAGTTGCATACATACACACGCTTGTCAATGTGTACATTCATATATACATGGGTCTCCTTAAAGAAAATCGTGTACATAATCCTAGAAAAAATGATCCAGGTGGATATTGGTGGCCACCCACTAGTTCCAACTTCCAACTGGCTCATCTTGACAATTTTCAGTTCAACGTGTTTCTCTGTAATGGGGACATTTCTTTGTAATTGTGGGTTTTTCACTTATGGGGTTGTCATGAATCCCTACACAACATCCAGGTGGATATTGGTGATCACCCACCTATTCCAACTGGATTATTTGGAAGTTTTCATGTCAGTACATCTTTCTGTACTTCCAAGGCCGTTTTGGGGCTCTAAACATTGTTTTCTTGTCTTTCCATAGTCAAACTATAGATACAGTCAGAGTTTGATGACATAATGTATAGTTCTTGAAAATACCTTTCCAATGAGCTATCAATCACCTAAAACAAAGATCGTATGCAAAAGTTACAACCCCGAGAAGTTAGTGTGCTAACTTCAATGAGGCCCACATGACTTTTGGTGCTTTATCTCCTAGGGTTAGGTTTTTGGATGTATAGGGTTTTGGAACTCATGTTTATCATAAAATGGCCTTCAGAGCCTCATTGTAATGATCTTCTTGTGAATGAGTGTAGTCGTCACATCCCTTCTCAGAGATAAAGTTTCCACCATTCTAACGAGTCTTGCACTCTGTATTTTTACAATCTATGTACATTTCTTTCATTAATATAAATAATGTATTGTTGTATTTCTCTGTTTCTAGAAATTTTTATGTGTATTTCATTGTAATATATCTGCTTTCATTTCGTTTTGAAAATAATCGGGATCAGTGGTATAAGAACAGGCTTCTCTTGATCGTTTTTCAGTGCATGTCCCAGACAAGGTCTTAGTATAGCAAATTGGGTCTCAATCTTGTCTCTATTGAGGAAAATCACTCTCGTACACCCAAGAAACCCTCTATGGAGACAGAAAATAAAAACAACAGAGAAAAAGGTTCGATTAACCTGTTGCTTGAGCAATCTCTCGTGCGACAGAGGGACAAAATGATGGATAATTTTTCCCACATCCTTCAATGTCTGTCAATAGTGATAGGTGCATCTTCATCTGTCATGGAATGACGTGGATCACTGGTAATGAGGTTCTTGAATTCTAGCAGGGATAGACGATCATTGTGAAATGAGTGGGTAGGGGTGTGTTAGGGTCCTAACCTGCACATAGGTAGAACAATATATTCAGATGTAATAAAGGTCAATATTAATAAGGCCTTGCAATAAAATAAAATAAGTCGAATGTAAGAAGACCTAATAGAAGATTACGCTTCTAGAAGGATCTTCCTCTATATGCTTCTTTTGATAGACATATTTAGTATAAATAGGAGTTAAGGGTATGAGAACCCTAGCTTGGATATTATTGTAATAGAGCTCTGCTCAACTGGAGGTTGCCCCCTCGAAGAGGCCCATGAACATTGCTTTCAGAAACAAAGTGTTATTTCTGTTGTTATTCTTATATCATTTCAGTGTTATTGTGGTGATTGTTTTGGTTATATTGCTATTATTCTTCCATTTCTAGCATTTTATTTTTGTTTTGCATACTTTTTATAATTGGTATATTACAAGTGGTATCAGAGCACTTTCCTCGGCAAAAAGTGTGGGTTAAATGTTTTTTCAGGGTAGAGACGTATTCCGACGTCTTTAAGCCACAGAGATCTGTCGTTACACACATAAACCTACGGTTGAGGGATTCATACATGCAGGAAATACAACTGGTACTTAAGAACACATCTGTTGGCCACCCTTGTAACCCCTATTGGTACCCCTTCGAGTGGTAGTGCATCATACAACACCTGTGTACAGATCGGCCTAGATTACCTGAAGCCCTATTTAGATAAATCGATCGGTCGCCTGAATGCTATAGTCCCACCAAGAACAACACTCGGGAAGATACTCTCTAGTACCTGGGTAGTCAGGTAGTACGACTAAGGGTATGGTTTATCCTCCTTAGTTAGTGCCCTGAGATATTGGGTCGAGTACTACTGTTGGACCCCGCACGTATATCAGAGAGCTATAGCACAAGGCAAACCCTTGTCTGTAGAACCCTTGAATACCTAACCCTTGGGGATAGAAACATAAATAAATTAAAACAGACAAGATCTATTGCCATGCAACTGTGTTCTCTTTTCCAAATCACTACACATTTATTCTTGGTTAAGCATTTGAGCATTTCATCACTGCAATATTCTTCACCATTATTTGAGACCTATTCCATTGGATTCATCTCTTCACCCTTATCACATTCATACATATCATTTTTCGGAAAAAAAAATTACCCCACCCGCCCCTTTTCGGTTCCCTCATCCTCATGGACCATACCTGTAGCCAAGACTTGGAAGCTCACTTCAATACCTTGCAATCTTGTCTCACCTAGACCCAACAAGAAGTGAAACAACTCAGTGCCAATGTCTCTGCCATCAATACAATCATGCAGTCCTCAATGGAGGAAATCAAACAAGACCTGACCACCCAACTTGAATCTGTCTTTTTGTCAATCTGCACCAAGCTTCATATCCCTATAGATAACCCTTCCTATGACTCACCTCCACATACAAAAGGTGAACATTCCTGTCATTCCCATAACTTTCAGCACCATCACTTTCAACGTGACCTACACCTTCCATGGGTGGATGTGACCAAATTTGATGGATCGTACCCCATTGGTTGGGTAACCCAAATGGAACATTATTTCTCTTTATACGACATTACAAATGACTTGGCCAAACTACGGTATGGTGTTCTCCATCTAGATCACGAACGTTGGCAATGGTGGCAATGGAGAAAAACTTCCCATTAAGGGTATAATGCTTGGACACACTTTGTGGCAGAGCTTTATGAACTCTTTGACACTGACACCAAACATTTGGGCCATTTGACAAAGTTGAAACAATCAGGAAAAATGGAAGGCTTTCTAGTTGCCTTTGAGCGCCTGGCTTTTTGGACAAAGGGCATGTCTAATGCCTTTTTTCGAGAGTGTTTTATCAGTGGCCTCAAGGATGAGATTCGGGCCCATGTCCTCATGGCTCGGCCTCATAGTTGGGTGGAGGCTTATAAAAGAGCTAAAGAAGCACAACAGGTTGTATCTTCTCAAAACCGAAAACCCTCCTGTATCCCTCGCCCTAAACCAGTAAATCCCACTACACCCTCTGCTGCACTAAAGATTCAAAAATTGACCAGGGCTAAAATGGTTGAATGCCAACTCAAAGGCCTTTGTTATAATTGTGATGACAAATATTTCTCGAGCCAGAAGTGCAAGGAACAAAATATTTTTATGGCCATCTCCGAGGATATTTCGAAAGAGGATGTTGAAACTCCCCTTATGTCTGAGTCACCTGAAACCACTAACATAACCCCTCCCTCAGACCCTCCCGAAGTAGAACTGGTCATTTTCCTCAATGCTCTCATTGGCTTCTTCGCTCCCCAAACCCTCAAGTTAATCGATTACATCAAGTATCAGAAGGTCATCATTCTGGTTGATAGTGGAAGCACCCATAATTTTATTCATCGCTGCATTGCCAAAGAAACTCATTGATACATCCATACTGCCAATAATTTCCAAATCATGATTGCCAATGGTGGTTCATTGAAATGCGGAGGGTGTTGTGAAAATGTTTGTCTCCAAATTGGTGAATACCACCTGAAATCTCATATGTTTGTTATTGACATGGGTGGTTGTGACATTGTGTTGAGTACAGACTAGCTAAGGACTTTGGGTCCCATTCTCATGGATTTTAAGGAATTAACCATGCAATTTGACCAGGAGGGCCACCAATGTAAGTTCCAAGGAATCATCGTCGGTTCACCTGAGATCATTAGTTCGCATCGCATGGAAAAGTTGCTCAAAAAAGGTCATTCTAATTTTATTTCCCAACTCCATGCCATAAAGCAACAGAGACACCCTCGATGCCGCAAGACCTCCAAGCCATCCTTTCTAAACATCAAGTGGTATTTTCCACTCCCCAAGGAATCCCTCCTTCCCGTGGTGTTCATGATCATTCCATTTCACTTGTACCCAGAAGCCTTCCTCCCAATATCCGTTTGTGTCGTCACCCCTTTTCCCAAAAAAATGAAATCGAGAAAATAGTCAAGGAACTCCTTAATGCAAGCGTTATCCGACCTAGTATGAGCCCCTACTCTTCTCCTATGGTCATGGTCCTGAAGAAAGAAGGTTCTTGGTGAACGTGTCATGACTTTCGTGCCCTCAAAAAACTTACCATTAAAGACAAATTTCCCATTCCTATCATTGATGACCTCCTGAATGAATTGAGTGGCACCCAATTCTTTACTAAATTTGATATTTGTTCAGGCTACCACCAGATACGTATGAAAGAGGCAGACATTCCCAAGACTTCCTTTAGAACTCACGAGGGCCATTATGAATTTTTGGTCATGCCCTTTGTCTTGTGTCATGCCCCCTCCACCTTCCAAAGCCTCATGAATCATGTCTTCCATCATTTTGTCTTAGTTTTCTTTGATGATATCCTCATCTATAGAAAAACCTGGACAGGCCATCTT
Organism: Picea engelmannii; assembly: GCA_009831015.1. Taxonomy (NCBI): domain Eukaryota; kingdom Viridiplantae; phylum Streptophyta; class Pinopsida; order Pinales; family Pinaceae; genus Picea; species Picea engelmannii. Next base: position 186,998 of record ML786997.1, on the reverse strand, counting down.
GCTCATGTGGATCGAGTTCTCCATCTACTCTCTCAGCACCAACTTTTCCTGAAACAGTCTAAATGTGCTTTTGGCGCCTCAGAAGTAGAATACTTGGGTCATCTGGTTGGCAAGGATGGCATCAGGGTGGATCCAAAAAATATTGAAGCTATGCAAGATTGGCCTCACCCAAAGACTCTCAAAAGCTTGCATGGATTTATGGGCTTAACATGGTATTATCGCAAGTTTGTTAAGAATTATGAAAAGATTGCAACACCTCTCACTGCTCTCCTAAAAAAGAACTCTTTCACTTGGACTCCAGCCACTGCTCAAGCTTTTCAAACCTTGAAGATGGCCATGTGCACCACTCCAATCCTGGCCCTTCCTGATTTCACAAAGACCTTTGTGTTGGAATGTGATGCCTCAGGGAAAGGAACTGGTGAGGTCCTTATGCAAGAGGGTCAACCTTTGGCCTTTACCAACAAGAAACTATCTGAAAGAAATCTGGGCAAATCAATCTATGAAAAGGAAATGTTGGCTATTCTGCATGTTGTTTATCTGCAACGTCCTTATCTATTGGGGCAACGTTTCCAAATTAAGACAAACCATCAAAGCCTCAAGTATTTTCTGGAACAACACATTTCCTCCCTGGAGCAACAAAAATGGGTGACTAAGATCTTTGGATATGATTATGAGATCATTTACAAAAAATACAAAGACAATGTGGTTGTAGATGCACTTTCTCAAAAATATGAAGATGAAGGATCCCTTTTTTCTCTTTCCTTCATTGTACCAGATTGGCTCCAAACTGTTTGTCAAGAATGGCTACAAGATCCCAAAAGTTCACATCTGATCCAACAATTGCAGTCCAATGCTCCAGCTTCCCTAAGGTACTCTTGGCTCCATGATGATCTTCGATACAAAGTCTGTTTGTATTTAATTAAACAATCAAAGTTTAAATCCACGGTACTTTATGAGCTTTATGCTACACCTACAGTGGGGAACGTTGGGTTCACCAAAACCTATGACAGGGTCAAACGTTCTTTTTTCTGGGATGGTATGAAACATGAAATTCGTAATTTTGTCGTTGAATGTGATGTGTGTCAATGCAATAAGGGAGAAACTATCAAATCTCCAGGCACACTACAACCACTTCCAATTCCACCTGCTATTTGGAAGGATATCTCTATGGATTTTATTACCGGCTTACCCAAATCGAGAAATAAATCAGTCATCATGGTGTTTATTGATCGCCTTTCCAAGTATGCTCATTTCTTTTCTCTTCAACACCTATTTACAACATCCACGGTGGCTCAAATTTTCATGGATCAAGTCTTCAAGCTTCATGGCATGCCACACTCTATTATTTCTAATCACGACCCAACTTTCACAAGCAATTTTTGGCAAGAACTGTTCAAGCTACAAGGCACCCAATTTCATCTCAGCACAACTTATCATCCCCAGACTGATGGTCAAACAGAAGTTGTCAACAAGTGTTTGGAAACATATTTGAGGTGTTTTTCCTTAGAAAAGAAAAATCAGTGGGCTCAATGGTTACCCCAAGCTGAATGGTGGTACAACACTTCATACCATACAACTACACGCATGACTCCTTTTGAAGTGGTATATGGACCGAAGGCACCTTCAGTTCTCTCATAGTTTCTTGGTGTCTCGAAGGTCTAGGCGGTTGACCAAGCACTTACAGTTCGAGAGGATATTCTTTGTACCCTCAAAGAGAATTTGTTCATGGCACAGAATCGCATGAAGCACCAAGAATATCAAGGTCACTCTGAATGTCAATTTGCAGAAGGGGATTAGGTGTTTCTTCGACTGCAACCTTACAAACAAACTTCCCTCAAGGTCGAGCATTGTCAGAAGCTAGCACCCAAATTTTATGGTCCTTATACCATTCTCAAGAGTGTGGGACAAGTAGCCTATCAGTTAGCTTTGCCCAATCATTCGAAACTACATCCTGTTTTTCATGTTTCATGCTTAAAGAAGGTGATTGGAACTAAGTGCCAAATTCAAACCAACCTTCCCGAGTTTGCCGAAGAAGGATCCATTTGGCTACAACCACAAGAATTTTTGGACTAGTGTGAGTGCCACTTGCATCAGCGAACCATCAAGGAAGTGTTAGTCTAGTGGAAAGATACAACTCCAACAAATGCCACTTGGGAACCAACTACCATTCTGCAGCAATTTCCACATCTCCAGCCTTGAGGACAAGGCTGTTTTTAAGGGGGAGGACATGTTAGGGTCCTAACTCTTACATAGGTAGAACAATATATTCGGATGTAATAAAGGTCAATATTAATAAGGCCTTGCAATAAAATAGAATAAGTCGAATGTAAGAAGACCTAATAGAAGCTTTCGTTTCTAGAAGGATCTTCCTTTAGATGCTTCTTTTGATAGACATATTTAGTATAAATAGGAGTCGAGGGTATGAGAACCCTAGCTTGGATATTATTGTAATAGAGCTCTTCTCAACTGGAGGTTTCCCCCTCAAAGAGGCCCGTGAACATTGTTTTTAGAATCAAAGTACCATTTATGTTGTTATTCTTATATCATTTCAGTGCTATTGTGGTGATTGTTCTGGTTATATTGTTGTTATTCTGCCATTTCTAGCATTTTATTTATGTTCTACATACTTTTTATCATTGGTATATTACAGGGTGAAGGAAAAAATGAGGAGGAGAAACAAAAAACAAAGAGATTACATGGAAATGAGAATTAGAGGAGGATAAAAACACAACGTTTCTGAAGAGGGAGCAGAGCAAAGGAGATTTGCAGTGAGTATGGAGCTCTCACAAGTAAGTATTTATAAATAGAAAGAATATAGTAAGGATGGGATGAAGTTTGTGTTGAGTGAAAAGTGAAAAAACAATGTGACGACATCATCATCTGTCATTGCATAAAATTAATAAATGTGCGAGACTTGTAAAGAAAAGAATATGAATAAATGTGGTAGATTTGCTACGCCGAAAGCGTTCTTTTAGGGGGAGTTCACTCTCGAATTTTTGTCATCTGTCCATATCCATTGGCAACCTGCCACGTGTTTTTCCTACTCCACCACCTTAGTTCCGGTTGTTGCCTTCACCAATATACTACAACCTTGTGTTTCTCTCTCCACTGCCTCAGTGTCGGTTGTTTCCTTCACCGATACGCTACAGCCTTGTTCCTGCAGGTGGCATTGTAAGGCTGTACAAAGATGGATCTACAATGTCATTCCAGTCCCTTTCTCTTAGGGTGCCTTTGTCGATGGCATTACTTTAGAGGGGTCAGTGGCCTGAGTTCCTGAAGAGAGAAGGGAGAAGAACTTTTCCTGAGAAAAGAAGTTTCATTTTCCTTTGTAAAAGCCCTGTAAAAAGGAAAGTTCGCAGGTTGCTATATAGGTAGGGTGAGAGAATGCCTGATTCTCACAGGTTGCACCATAGCTAGGGTGCGAGATGTTCGCAGGTTTCTCTATAGGCAGGGTGCAAGAATGCCTACACATGGGAAAAACAAGCGTTTTCTCGAATCTTCTAGAAGGAGAAACTTCTATGGTGAGGTGGCATCCGAATGGTTTGGATTTTACTCGCTTTCATGATTTAGTGGGATCATCCTAACCTCCTCACCTTATCCTCTTCAAATTATAAAAGGAGAGGAGTTCTCATGGAGAAAGTTAGCTTTTTTTAGCTTTGGAGATTTTGGGATTAGCTTGGATTGGATTGAGTTTTGGAGATTTTTAGCTTGGCTAGATGAGCCACTTTGTCAAGATAGATTGTGAATATTATCAGATCTATGCTCTCAGAATTCTTGGAGTGAAAGTATATGGGGAATATAGGACAGTTGGAAGGGACCTTATGACATCAAGGCCATGGTTGTAATCTCTCTTTCACATTTAATATGATACAGTAATATGATTCTTTCCTATAAAGATTTTTGTGTTTTATTGTATGATTCCTTGATCACATACATAGGTTTATATTGAGTTTATGCTATTGCTATCACTTTGGTTGGTTGCGTTCTTTTGCAGGATCATCATTGTATGAGCGTTAAAATGGAGCTAGCATGGTGATGGCGAGAGGAAGCGACATTTAAACGGTATGTCACCCATCCCTCTTTGGTTAGTAAATTCAATATTTAAAACTTAAGGAAAGCTTCATGTTCTTGTGTGTTTTGTTCTAGATCTAGGTGGATATAGGGAGATCAGTTAGTGTTTGCACCTACCGATTTGTCCGAAAACAAAATTGGCGACTCCACTGGGGAAGGGATTGTTTCCTAGTTAGTCTAGTTTCCCTTGCTTTGATTGCTTGTTTTCTGGTCTCTGAGTCTGTGGGAGATCCATCCAGACTCTCTGGATCTGAAAGTTCACTCAAATTTAGTCCTTTTTCAAATTTTTTCTTGTTTACAGGAATTCTCACACTGTACCCTTTAGTGGCCTGTGAGAAACACCTGAGTTCGCACCTTGGTGTTAAGTCCAGTGCGAATCCCTCGCAGTCAACCTTTGTTCATCCTGCAAGAATCTTTGATTCTCGCACTGTAATACACTGCCATCTTGTGAACTTGTTTGTACAAATTTTTGGATTGGGTCTTGTCATTTTTTGATGCCCAGTTTTGCTTTGAACAACTGGATTGAACTTTTGGAGCCTATATTGATCTGTTTATAGTCTTCTTGACATTCTTTGAGTTGCTTTTATCCATCTTTTCTTTTTTTGGTTTTGAAGGATTAGTCTCTTGCTTTGAGTGTCTTTCAATTACAAAGCATGTGTTTTCTTTGGAATTGTTTAGGGAAAGATCAGATTTCTTATGAATAGTTCGCTTTAAAAGAGAACTTTTAGTTTGGGTTTCTTTGTTTTAAGAAAGTTCATTATTGCTTTTAGCGAAATTTTTGAAACAAAAAGATTTAATTTCTTGCTTTATATTATATTGGGGGCATCCTTGCATTTCAAGTAGTGAAATTGCATGATTCTTGGGGGGGGCATGAATCGTGCATTGGTGTACAGTACCTTTTTCTCATTTCTTAAGAATCTTGATATTGATGAGTTTTAAGATTTTGGGATGTTGTTCATCTGGGAATGATAAATGTTTTCTCCTTCTCGTAGCATAGCTTTCATCGAAATGAAAAGATTGCATCTTCATTTCTTTGCATAATTTTCGAGTCGGTTGAAACACCATATTGTCCACACCATTTTCCTATTGAGTAACAATAGCCATAAAATAAAGCACTTATAAAACCTGATTAGATAATTTTTATCTTTTCTGGTAGCAAACCTACAATAGATTAGTTGTAGGGATTTGGAATAGGTGTGAAAGATAACTTTCCAAAGTTGCAAACAAACATAGAATCTTTAGTTAGGGAGTGATTAAATCCACTTATTACATTTTGTCTTGGGAAGCCCTTATAACACAAGGGTCAATCACGAGGTCGCATTGAGACTAGCAAAGTTACTCACCCTGCTTTTTTGGTCTTGGTATAGAGATTACGTGTATTATGGGGGTCGCTTGAGAGGTATACCCACAATGATGAGTGGAAGCCTTTCAAGTTGATTTCGGGCTAGATACCTTGCCCTTGTGCGTGGATCGAACTGTCGATTGTTTCCCCAGGCATCACTGTAATGATTGGTAACTTTAGTGCCCTATCTCTCTAGGTTCTTTACACGAGGTGATTGTGGAGGGGCAAGTCTTCATGGTACCTGGAATCAACGTTGGCCAAACTCACTCGGGCTCCTTGGAGGGTATACCCACGATTATGTGTGGGAGCTTGCACCAGGGTGTAAGTTCATTAAGTAGGTCATCAACGTAACTTTTCCACTAGCTCTATCTCAGCCCCTTCTTACATTGTTCCCATGACGTTGGATTTCATCACCAACTAGTGTGCTCATTGTAAGTAGGTTTTGCTTGTTTGTTTGCTTCCTAGATTTTTAGCGTGTGTTGTTTGTTTTCCCTAGCAGAATCTAGGTTGGATTTATTTAATGGCGTCAGTTCCTGGAATGACCACTGAAGGAACCCCTGCTCCAAGGGAACCTTTTGTTTTTCCTTCTAATGGAAACATTGGTCCTCCTCATATCGCTACTTTGAGCCTTCCAGGTCTCACTATTGGATTACTGGTATGGTTTTTTTCCACTCAGGTAATCCCGAATGCAGTTAGTGCTTCAGTCACAAGCACTTTCCCCCAAGAGCATCAACCTCATGTTGATCCTTCACCTTCTTCACCAGTAAAGTCTTATTCGCCTTCTTTGCTTGCAATGTCGCCTTCCATTTCATCTTCTTCGTTGGGTGAAAGTTTTGAAGCTAGTAACCTGGTGAATAAGAAGAAGAAGAAAAGAAAGATTAAGAAGAAGAAAGATAAGCGAGGGTCAAAACCTTCGACCATTGTCAAACATGTTGGAAAACAACCAGTTACTGTTAAACATGCTGGGAGTGTTGATGATGTTAAGATCACCCAAACAACCCATAAGCCCAAGTACCCTTGCAGGCTTTGTAAGGGTATCCATATTCTTAAGGAATGCCCGGGTCTATCCAAGGTTATAGAAGCATGGTCTACACATCCTCGCCAACCTATGTCGTTAGCCTCTGAACAACATGTTGATGACCTCCCGTCAACTAGTCACGATACTATTGGGAAGAAGAAAAGTAGAGTCAAGTTCCTGTGCATGTTATGCAAAGGGAGTCATCTCACTCACCTTTTCCCTTGTATGGACGAAGCCTCTAAATTATTGGAAGACATGACTATTTCACAACCTCAACTTCTAGCTGCTTATCGTAAGCTTTCTCTCAACCCTCCAATAGTTGATGGAATGATCACTCTGGTCCCTTCACCGGTTAATCCGATTGATCATGTCGTCAATCTGGTCATGTCCTTAGTTGAACCAGTTGACAAAGTGGTTGATCCGATACCATCCTCGGTCAATCTCGTTCTCCTCTCAGAGAGAAAAACTAAAGAGGTCGATCCGATCCCATCCTCGGTTGATCCCACTCTCCCATTAGAGAGTGTCACCCAAGTGGTCGATCCATTTACACCTGTCAACCCCATTGTCCCCTTGGAGAATGAAACCCAAGTGGTCTATCTGAACTCATCATCGGTCGATCCCACTCTCCCGCTAGAGAGTAAACCCGATACTGCCCATGTTTTTCTTGTTGATACAGAATCTCCCATGCCGAAGGGTATTCCTCCTTCTCTTGTAGGACCCCCTCCAAGTAATGAGGCCATTCATTTTGATTGGGGTGTGCTAACTGGACCCCGTCTTCCCTCTCACATTCCTTTCTAGATTACAGTATAGGTTTGTGGTCGATATGTCCCTCAGACACTGATAGATGAAGGTACGTCCATTACTATTTTGTCCTCTATTGCTTGGAAGGATTTGGGTTGTCCTCAACTTGTGTCGGTTATGCAGAATCTGTTAGCTTTTAACAGAAGAACCAGTCAACCTTTAGGGACCCTTCCTCAGTTTCCTGTAACTTTGGGAGGAAAAACTGTCTTTATTGATGTCATGGTAGTCCAAGACCCCTTGGATTTTGCTTTACTCCTTGGGTGAGATTATGTCTATGCCATGAAAGCTATTATGTCTACTCTTTTTCATGTGATATCTTTCCCTCACGATGGATGAGTTGTGATTGTTGATCAACTTTCATTCATTGACCCTGACTGGATTGCCTCCCTAAATGTTTCTTATATGTAGAAGGTATCACCCATGCCACAGGTCAATTACTTGGCATTGTCTCCTATGGCTTCGACTTCTGATGACTTAGATCCAGTAGTTGATATGGTGATCTCTTCAATAGGGTTGTTAGAGCCTGATCTCTTTACTCCTATCGCGACCCTCGACATGGTGTCCTTCCAGAGTGTGTTTCTTCCTTCCAGTGAAGACCTCTTGGAAGCCATGACCGAGTTTTGTCCCTTGACATGGTGTCATTCCGGAGCATTGTCCTCTTGGATTCCATGATCAAGAAACCACTTTTGAGGATAGTTTTTGCATCTCTGTTACAACCTAATTAAAAAATGAAACAGAGGTTTTGTGGATAGTTTTTGCGTCTCTAAGGCAACCTCATTAAAAAATGAAATAGTTTTCCTCCTCTCTATTTGAGTCAAGTCCTTCGTCTAGTGTTTGAAGCTTCATTTCATTCTCCTTTGCAGTTGGATGAAACGAAGCTTGGGGGGCAATACTCTCAGCCTCTGGACTTCATGCTAAAGTAGAGCCGCTAGCTTCTTAAGCTGGGGGCTAAGTACCAACCATCCATGTGTTATGCGTTGTGAAGTCGCAAGCATAGTTTTATATGGTTCAAGCTTGTGTAAAAATGAAACCACTTACCTCAAGCATAGTTCCCTCTAGTTCAAGCTTGCGTAAAAATGAAACCAGGTCCAAGCACAGTTTTGTTTTGTTTTAAAGCTTGCGTAAAAATAAAAACAATCCCAAGCTTAGTCTTTGTTCTTTCTCATGCTCGTAAATACATGATAATAAGTTACCGAGCTTAGTATTTATTCTTTCTCATGCTCGTAAATACATGAGAATAAGTTACCGATCTTAGTCTTTGTTCTTTCTCATGCTCGTAAATACATGAGAATAAGTTACTGAGCTTAGTCTTTGTTATTTCTCATGCTCGTAAATACATGAGAATAACTTACCGAGCTTAGTATTTGTTCTTTCTCATGCTTGTAAATCAATAAGAATGTAACCAAGTATAATTTTATCACTTTTTCGGACTCGTAAAGGTTATACGAAAAAGGAACCCCCTAGAGTTCCCTTTAAGCTCTTTTCAGACTCTCTAAACATGAAAAGATTGCCAAGAGACCTTGTTCTTTTCATGCTCATTAAATTATTTGAAGAAAACATCTATTGAGCGATAGTTTATCTCTTTTTCAGTCTCATCAAACTACTTTACGAAAAATGAACTGAGAGAGTTCTCTTTTAAGTGTTTTTCTAGACTCTATAATCATGAAAAACCTTCGAGTTTTCTATCTCTGGAGTCGTTAAACAAACATCGACATGCCCATACGGGACCGAACCACTCCTTCCTAGAGTTCGTTAAACATACTCTGAGGGACTTGTCCTAAGGATGAGCTTACATTACAAGCATATGTTATCCTCCTCAAGCTTGCGTAAAAATAAAGAGGTACTCGCCAAAAATGGTGGGGGGGGGGAATTGGGAAAGAATTGTGTCTAAACCTGTATTCTGTGGAAGAGTCACTTTTGAACATGACACCCTCTAACGTGCTTTGTGTCTAGGTTGGAAAATCCACTTGTCTCCTGATCATACACCCTTATAAGATTACAAATCGGTCTGTGATCCCTGTTGTTGAGTCAATGTTTCCAAGACAATTGTCGTGTCGTCAATATGTTCAAAGAGAAGTTCAACCCAGAAAGCCTTCTATTGCATCAACCATTTCTACAGTCCTTAATCCTTCTATTGCGTCGGCCATCACTAAGTCTTCATCAAATGGTAATTAATTTCATCTTCCTTCCCAAGAATAATTCAATGGTGATAGGTTGGAGTAAATCGTACCCATTATTGTTTATTGTTTAGATGACCTATTATTGCAAGTTACTATTTTTCCAGGGCCATTGCTACACAAGTAATACACACTCCCTCTCTTCATATTTTTGTTTAGAAATCCACATAGACACATATATGTATATATATTCAAATTTTAGCCACTAAGATGCACACATATATGTATATATTTAAATTTTATTCAAATTTTAGCCACTAATATGCACACATATATGTATATATTTAAATTTTAGCTTCTAAGATACTTTAATATGTGTACCTCACATATATGTATATATATTTAAATTTTAGCCACTAAGATGCACACATATATGTATATATTTAAATTTTATTCAAATTTTAGCCACTAAGATGCACACATATATGTATATATTTAAATTTTAGCTACTAAGATGCTTTAATATGTGTACCTTACACAGCTGGGAATTCTCCTTGTTAAAATCTTAAGATAGATTAATATGTGAGAATCTGGCATATAACTTTCCTTCTTTGAGATGATCTTCTAACTATTTGCAAAGAGACTTTATTTAAACTGTAATAACTAGGATTTTACTCTATCTAGAGGTGATTTTAGTAACTCATACCTGAACCTTATATTGAAGGCTTCTACCAAATCATCCCAAGTGGTTGTGTCGCCTCTACATCTTTATGTTGTACGACCATTACACTGAATTCAAGGTTCTAATTATCTAAATGCCAAGTAGGGCTCATGGAACCAAAACAAAAAAATCTACAATTCGAAGATTGGATTCCTTGGCCATTCATGATACACTGAGAAATGAATTGGACTGAAGCATTTTCTGACATTCCAACTCCAGCCTCCAGGTTGTACTTGCACCTACTTGGCATCCCATTTTCTACCCTGGATTATAACCAACATTTACTTGTCCTTGATTTAAACAAACATAACCTCCTGCTACATTGCATTTCCCTTGCCATGGTCCTCCATATTGCTGCCCACCAAAAGAAATAACATCTATCCATGTGCCAAGAGCCAAGATCTTCAGTATTTGAGACATGATAACTCCTTCACAATTTCTCTCTGTTTCTTTACCCCTGAGGAATTACGTAACAATATTGCAATTCTATTAAACAAACGATATTAAAGTATTGGTCTTGAGTATTTGTTGAATTGATGTTTATTATAGGTCATTGTGTCTCTATATCCACGTGTCTCGGAACTTTCCGCCAAACGTTTTATACATGCATGCTAGCTTTCATTCTCTTGACAAGCTATTAACATATAATAGTGGCAGAAATAAGGTAACGATAGGAGGTGAAACACATGGCTTTAGTGTTGAAAAGTTGTTAACATATAATAGTGGCAGAAAGAAGGTAATGATAGGAGGTGAAACACATGGTTTTAGTGTAAATTATTTAACATAGTACATGCATAAATGTTAGTTGCTGAAAAGTATGTTATATTCTTTCATAAATATGTTATATTCTTTCATAAATCTATATTGAAGAATTTTTTTATAAATTATATTACATTTTCATTTTGAAAAAAGGGTTGTTTTATTTTTTTATTAGGTTGGCAACATTATTACAACCACAAACACTGGGATCTAAATTCTATTTTTTTGCCATATATAATAATTATGAGAGTGAGCCATGCCTTTTTCACCAGTAACACTCGGCCACGACTGTTACAATAATTTTCTCCATTTTCACACCATTGATGAATTTATTTCAATTAATGTGTGAAATTCCTCCCAAGAAGTTTTGCAAGTAGGATGTTTTTGAATGGAAAGAGTTTCAACTTGCTTTTTCTCGATTGCCTTTATGACATAATTTTACAATGCATTGCCAAATTTTTTACCTCAAACATTTAAGGGGTTTGTAATGTAACAAGCACATATGAAGGGGTGTCGAGTAGAAGCGTATCTAGTTAATGATTTCGACTTTGCAAAACAAATGCATTCAGTGATGGGATGGATCGTCATTGTAATAAATAACGATCAGAAGAAACCAAACTTGAAACAAATGGAGAAATATGGGTTTTAAGAGGCCATATACTTATTTGACATATGTAATGTTTTAATTGTGTTTTTTTTAAATGAATAGGTATTTTTCTTGTAAAAGTATTAAGGGTTTATTGTCATTGTAAATTAT
>ML786997.1:128499-162108 GCA_009831015.1 Picea engelmannii | reverse complement strand
ATCAGTTGAGGGCCTCAAGAGCCTTCCATTGGAGAGGGAAGGGACCCAAGTCCTCTTTCTCCATTGTGTATCTTTGGATTTCATCAATCAGACCATCTTATATATTGGTGATATTGGTCCATTTTCATTTGTTTTTATTTTTTTTCCTATGCTCATAGTTTCATTTAGTTTTTGTTTAATTATTGTTAATAGCTTAGTTGTTTTCTTTCTAACCCTTTACCATACAGCTGTCATGACTAGCAGAGCCCAACTAGGCATGTAAACACTCACTTTTTGCTCACACATCAACGAAAAGAGTGCAAACACCCACCTCTACTGACCCACCTAAGAAAATTCTGCCAAGGGGTCAATCTCAAGAGCCCCCTTTGGAAGACACATTGTTACCCAGCAATAAAGTCAAGATGACAAAGACTCAAGAGTCTGGAGGGAAAAAGGCCGAAACCCAAACAAAGGAAATAGGACCGATAGATAAAGTTATATCCGCGACTAAAGTCACGAATGATAAAGCGATCCAGACAAATAAGTCAGAAGAAAAAAGGCCGGAGCTCTCAATCAAAGAAACAAACAAGACCAATACGTCTTACAATTTTGAAAACGAATTAAATAAAATTAAGATATCGATTCCTTTGGTAGAACTAGTGAAAAACCCCACTTATCGGAAGCAAATTGCCAAAGTGATGGGTGTTCATGAGCCAGAAAGTCACTCCGACGTTATCAACCTAGAAGACGACAGACCCAACATCACCTTTGGTCCTCATTTTGAGGGATTCAAAGACAATGTTGCTCCCTTCTATATCACCCTGAATATACATGATCAGTTACTACATAACTGCATGTTAGACTATGGGGCTTCACATAATGTCATGCCCAAAACTATAATGGAGAGGTTGGGGCTCCAAATCACTAGACCCTATGGAGACCTATACTCGTTTGATTCAATAAAGGTTAAATGTATGGGAATGATAAAGGATCTGGTAGTTACCCTAGCTCAAGTTTTGGTCAAAAGTGTCCTGATGGATGTGGTTATTGCAGACATTCCCCCCAAGTATGGTATGTTATTATCTAGATCATGGGGAGCCAAGTTGGGGGGTTCTCTACAATTGGACATGTCATATGCCACAATCCCAATTTTCGGTGGTCAGTTTACTCGTTTGTACCAAGAAACAAGACTAGCATATACTGTCAGTGATCCTCTTAATCCAAATAATTTTCCCATTTACGTTGCAGACCAAGATTTGGGGAATTTCATATTATCGTTTGATGATGTTTTAGATGGATGTCCAAGAGAAATTGATATGAAACAGGAAGAACTTAGCCCCTTGACTGAAGAACTATGCAAAAATGGTATCTAGAAGATGTACTTCGATGGCGCTTCATCTTCTGAAGGGGCCGGTGCATGCATACTTTTGGTAGCTCCTGAATGTAAGTTTACCGTTCCTTTCTCATATCGCTTGCAGTGGGACATAGATTACACCAATAATGTATGCGAGTATGAAGCTTTAGTCTTAGGTTTAGAGGCTGCAAAGAAGTTAAACCTAAAGAATTTGGAGGTTTACAGTGATGCTGAATTGATAGTGAAACAAGTAAACCGACAGTACCTAGCCAAACATCCCAGATTGAGAACATACAGAAATTGTGTTTGGGATTTAATGGAGAATTTTTTCTCATCTATAAAAGTCCATTTTATTCCTCACACAGAAAATCTACATGCGAATGCATTGGCTAAGGCAACCTCGCCCTTTCCCCCCCCCACAAATGTTAAGTTGAAATATCATATTGAAATCAGGTATAAACCCTCCATACCAGACAACGTCCGTCACTGGCAGGTCTTTGAAGACGACGAACAGATTCAGAAATTTATTATAGCAATAGGTGAATTCTCCGAAACCCATCCAGACCAAGAAAACCAAAATGACCCGAGGTGGATTATGCAAGAAGATGAAAATCCTGAAACCTTCCAAGAAAAGATAGCCGATCATCGCATGTTGGTCCTTAAAAATAACCAAATCCCGAAAGGCTTAATCCCTTTGGAAAGACTCTTCGATCAGAATGACATACCTATGAAGACCACTTTATAGCCCCAACCAGAAGAAGTGGAGGATTGCAACATAGGAACTGATAAAGATTCCAGAATAGTAAGGATATCTAAACTCCTCCCTCCTAAGGTAAAATACCAATATAGAGACTTACTCAAACAGTATAAAGATGTTTTCGCCTGGTCCTATGATGAGCTTCGAACATATGATACTTCCATAATTGAGCACAAAATACCCTTGAATCCAGGAGTTAAGCCTTTTAGGCAGAAGCTCAGGCAGTTTAACCCCATTTTGTTGCCCGTCATAGAAAAGGAAGTTAAGAAGCTTTTATATGCGAAAATAATTGTACCTCTAAGATACTCAGACTAGGTGGCGAATTTGGTCCCTGTCAGAAAAAAGAGCGGAGAAATCAGACTATGTGTAGATTTTCGGAACTTGAATAGGTCCTCTCTTAAAGATAATTATCCACTTCCCAAAATGGATCACGTCCTAGAAAGGGTAGTTGGAGCAAATCGGATGTCTATGATAGATGGGTTTTCTGGATATAACCAAATCGCCATGGACGAAAAAGACAGAGAAAAAACTGCCTTCACCACACCTTGGGGTACATTCATGTATGATAAAATGCCTTTCAGTTTAATGAATGCAGGGGCTACCTTCCAGCGCGCTATGGATATCACTTTCATTGGGGAAAGAGATAAGTTCGTAGTAATCTACCTGGATGATTTGACGGTTTTTTCCAAAACCGATGAAGAACATTTGGTCCATTTAAAACAAACTTTCGAAAAATGTCGCAGGTATGGCCTGTCTTTGAACCCAAAGAAATCACATTTCACTATGCAGGAAGGTAAGCTTCTAGGGCATATCGTATTTAAAGATGGGATCAAGATTGATCCCAAAAGGGTTGAAGCGATACAAACTATCAGGATTCCTAGAAATGTTAAAGAGATTCAAGCTTTCTTAGGAACGATAAATTTCTTGCGAAGGTTTATACCAAATTTCGCTGAGATTGTCAAATTGATCACAGCAATGCTAAAGAAATATAGCGGAGTAAATTGGACGACCGAGGCCAAAGCGTCATTCGAGCATATTAAAAAATTCATCAACGAAGCACCGGTGTTAACAAGCCCAGATTACTTGAAAGATTTCCTTATCTTCTCATTTGCCTCTCAACATACTATCGCCGCGGTATTGCTGCAAAAAGATGATGAAGGCTATGAGCGCCCAATCGCGTTTTTTTAGCAAGAGCCTTAGGGACGCCGAACTAAAATATGATATAATGGAAAAATAGGCGTACGCAATGGTGAAAGCGCTAAAAGCATTTAGAACTTATGTTCTACATAAAAAAATTATCATGTACGTGCCAACCAGTGCTGTGAAGGATATATTGGTACAGCCTGACAGTGATGGAAAACGAGGGCGCTGGCTCGCTAAGATTCAAGAATTTGATCTGGAAATCAAGCCAACTAAATTGATAAAAGGAAAAGGTCTGGCCAAACTCTTGGCTGAGTCAAACCTTGGAGCTCTTGATATCAATTGCCTACAAGGAGAAGACGAGGACACACGTTTGCAAGAACCAGGTGACCAGACATATCCAAACGAGGTTGAAGAAAAATTCATGTCATCAGGCTGGTATAAACATATAGTTTTCTATTTGTTAAACTTGAAATGTCCGGACGGACTGACACCATCCAAATACAGGACTTTAAAGCTCCATGCTGTGAAATATTGCATCTCCGAAAATCGACTATACTGGAAAGATCCACTCAGGTTCTTATTGGTCTGTCTGGTCGAGTCGGAAACTCCACGGGTCATAGAGGAATTTCATGAAGGAATCTGTGGGGGCAACCATGCATGGAGAGCCACAACCTACAAGATTTTGAGGGTAGGATACTATTGGCCGAAATTATTTTCAGACATTAATGCCAAAGTACGTGCCTGTAACTCGTGTCAAATATTCACCGGTAAGAAGAAACTCCCCGCATTGCCACTCGTTCCAGTCAAAACCGAAGCCCCATTTCAACAATGGGGATTAGATTTCATAGGGGAAATCAATCCCCATTCCAGTGCTCAGCATAAGTGGATCTTAACAACCACAGATTATTTTACCAAGTGGGTGGAAGCAATTCCAACCAAAAGGGCAACAGATTCGGTGGTGATTGATTTCTTGGAAGATAACATTTTGTCGAGATTCGGGTGCCCCCGAAAGATTGTTACTGACAACGCTCAGGCCTTCAAATCCATCGCCATGATCGATTTCTGCCAGAGGTACAGTATTGTTCTCGGCCATTCCACTGCTTATTACCCTCAGGGAAATGGGCTGGCTGAGTCATCAAATAAGAGCCCGGTAAACATGATTAAAAAGGTATTGAACGAAAACAAGAGGTCCTAGCATATACATTTGAAGTACGCATTATGGGAAAACCGCATTAGCACTAAAAGATCTATCGGCATTTCTCCGTTTCAGATGGTATATGGGACCGAGGCGGTTCTTCCCATAAACTTAGCATTGCCAGTGATGAAATTATGGCAGAATCAAAATGAAGAGCCCAATCATGTGACTAGAAGAATTAACCAACTCATTGAGGTTCAACAAGTTAGAGTGGAGGTTGATGAAAAAATGCAGAAATACCAGGATGATATGAAAGCACTATTCGACCTTAAGGTGAAGGACCGAGAGTTCCTCCCAGGTGACTTGGTGTTGAGATGGGATGCGAGAAGAGAAGAAGCCGTGAAGCATGGTAAATTTGACCACCTTTGGTATGGACCATTCAAAGTCTCGGCTCCCGAAGGAAAAAATTCCTTTCTTCTGGAGAATATCAATGGAGAAGTTCTCAGCGCCCCGGTCAACGGGCGATATCTGAAACACTATATGACATGACAATCATCGGATGAAAAAGGAAACAAAATAGAATAAAAAATAAGAGATCATATATATATTTGTAAATAAATGAATTTTACTATCAATTTTTGTACATATTTATGTTTTTGCTCAAACTTTTATTGTTCTCAATTTTTGGCTTTCGTCCTTAAAGTTTTCACCACATTTTCTAATCAAGTTTATATTTGTCTTTGCAGGATTCCGGCCTCCGACAAAGAAAGCAGAAAGCAATAATGTGCAAGCCAGTGTGAAGAATAGAACAAAAAGAAAAACAGGTGATACATAGGATAATTCATAGTCCACGAGGGAATTGAAAAGACAGAGGTAAGTTTTCCTGATACATAGGTCATGAAAGGCTGTTTTAGCAATCTGAGGTAATATTATTCAAATTGCAATTTAAAGATTAGATTACTGGGCTATTTTTGGCTTAATGGTCTTCGTACTAAATTTGAATGATATATTAAACCCAAAAATGCAGTCAGTCGTAATTCTCGTTCCCAAATGCGCTCGAAGATTAGTCCAAGACTGTTGTGACCTTTTTGATATTAAGCCATTTGATTGCTACCTTGTTTTCTGTTTATTTTGGGGCCTAACCTTAGCGAGTCACTATCTTCCTGAGCCTTTGGGAAGGGATAAAGGTTTTTCGTTCCAAACCCCAGGGATTCCGAAGCAGATCTTAATAAGAAAGATGGTCTTCACAACTACTCGATCCTCTGCTAAATTAAAAAACGCCTATAGCGATCCTAACTTTCCTAGGTTTTTCAATAGCGTCCGAAAAATTAAAGCTTGCTTGAACACGATGTTCCTTTAAATTTTATTTTTCTCCCCTGTCTCCCTAGGAACTAAAGGTCTTGTGAGGGTCAAAGAAAGGTTGATACCGAGTAATCAAAATAAGTTGACAGACCTCTGATAAAAAATATTACACAGATCTCAGCCCTAGTATAAACTGATTGCTCCCATCTTCGTGTTTTAAAAAAGTAAAATACTAAGACAGGTGGTGAAAGGAAATTCAGAAATGATTTCCCCCACCTAGTCCATTAAGACGATGAAAGGAAATTCAGAAATGATTACCCTCGTCTTATCATTTAAACGCATAAATATTTTCTGAAGTGGTGAAAAGAAATTCAGTAAAAAGGGTCAGACAACTTCACCGGGGTACTGAACAGACTCGCTGGCAGTGAAGCAATGTCTGGGAGATCTGTAAGGCTGTTATACATAAACAAAAATCAACTCTAGTGATCAACCCTTTCTGAAATCCTGATCATTGCCCCAAATTCCGATGGCTCTTCCCTATTTTACATTATATAAAATCATTCTTTTGATGCAAGCTGAGAATCACAAGACCTGTTGAAAATCCTAGGACTGTTATGACTGTCTTAAAGCGTTCCCCAAACTTAGTAGTGAGAAAGGGAAAATTGCGAAGGTGACTTCAGCTGTGTTTGGAAAGAGTATCTGAGTTCGAAAAATGTTTCTGGGTTACCAAGCAAAAAAAAATTCCCCCTTTTTTTCTATCTTTTTCCGCGATGTTTCTGTTGATTTTTAGCCTATGACTCCATTTTCCCAATTTTGGCACTTGGTCTACCGTTCTTCCCACCTCACAAGGAAGCGATATCCCTAGTTGGAGCCTATGTTGGAGCCACCCTTGTTTTTTCACCTCGCGCAATTTTCAAATTTTGATACTTGAGATCTAGATTTGTTTTTTCCTTTTATTCAGGAATCATAAAGCTCTGAAATCCTGTCCCATGGATAGGATTTGCTTTGTCACTTTCAAAAAAGAAAAGTCCATTTTTTGCAAGTATGTTGTTCCTAGGGTTTTAGTTTCGAGGTCTCGCAAATCAGACACCTTATTTCTTAATCCAAAAGTCCCGAGTCACGAGAATGAGAGCTCGTTTATAATTTTCATCCAAGGCAAAAATAGTATAAAACCTTTAACCCTTGATTAGACATCATCGGGGTTTCACGCCTCTGCATTTGTCGACCCTAAATTTTGGTTTGTACAAACCCGAGAGCCGAGAACGCGATAAATTTTTGATAACCGTAGTCAAGAACCAAGGGTAAAAAAATAACCACGGTCAAACTTGGTTCTCGACACATCACTGCTCGGAATTTTCTTTCATAGAGTTAAGGTGTCCAAAACTCCGATTCGCAAAGTTGTGACATAATTATTCGGGCCTTAATTATCGCCGCATCGCGATATCGTGACTCGGCATATCATTCTTATGAAATTTTGCCTTCAAATTCCCGAGTCGTGATATGGCGATTCAGTTAATCATATCATTAAGGATCCTCCAATCACGATTACCATTGATTGCATTAAAATCGGCCCTCGCGGTATTGCGAGTTAAAGGGTCAAAATGCGAAAATGAAGTTCGCGATGCAACGAAAGGTGAGGAAGTTTTTTAAGTCGATAAGGATTGTAATACTTTAAAATTAAGCGAAATACGTCCCGCGCTTCAAGGTTGGCGCACTTCACGAGGTACTAGTTCATTTACTCTCCATAACCCGAGTACCTATCAAGCCGCCCAATATTCATGACATTAATGAGAAATTAGGGTAAATCCACGAAGAAAATAAGATCAGATTTTTTTCAATAAATTTGGTTTTATTCGCGATTTGATAGACTTGTGTCAAAGGTACATGATTTTCAAATATATACGAGATTTCGTTCTATTTTTTAAACATTCCTTATTAACGCATAGAGCTCGAATTTCCCCCAGGATACTCATTTCCGCATGTATACACAGGTCTACTGTAGAAGAGAAAAACAACAGGCTTTAGCTATGGCACCAAGGAGAGCAGCGAAAGAAAACGTCGAGGTTGCAGCACAGGGTCCGGATAATGTCTCAGATACTTCACCTCGGACGAGTGGCTCAGTATCCACCTGGTCGTCTATTTCAAACATTCTGAAAGCCGGGCTGGTAAACTGTTCAGATTTTGATGACGATAACCTTGATATTGAGAAGGATGACATGAACACTAGGTACAAGACAATTGTTCAGTCGGGGATGCACCTGGTTGCAACCAGACCTCGGTTTCCCCCATACTACGATATGATCCGATGGGAATTGGATCACGTCAACCTACCCTCCAGAACTATCTTAAGTGACCGACAAGACATGGTCGGGACTTTTAGGCCTGAACATATCTAGTCTATGTACAAGCTCCCAACAACTTATGAATGTACATATGGAAAAGAATTCCTGGCGGACTTCAAAAAGAAAGAGTGCGAAGTATTTGACAGAACCTTGCCAGGCTTGATAAAATATTGGGTGTCACGTCCCGTGACATTCAGAGTGAATAATGAGGGCGTGTATTCAATTTCTTCGTTGGAGCCGAATTTTATGTATGTGGCAATGATGGCTTGTCGGCTTTTCGGATGGGAGGATACCGCACATTTTTACATCCAGTGGGTACCTCTCATCTATCAGGTTGCAGAGGGTTCCTCATTCAATTGGGAAAAAATTCTCTACGATAGTTTCTTCAACAGGATCACCGAGTACCGGGAGCAAAAGGCAGCCAAAAAGCCATCCGGATTCTTCATGTCTGCATATCTCATGGACGCAATATGCTCCATGATGCCTTTTCCTTTAATGAATTGGGCTTGGAGCCCAGCCCATGAGAAGATTGTTCATGAGTACCACGATAAGCTGTAGGAAAATAACGTGAACAAGTTTATTTATGAGATTTTTAACTGGGTGATGGTGCCCTTGCACGTCACCATTTTTGGTCTTTTGCCACCCCGCATCTCGGATAACATTGCCGAGAATCTGAGCCATATTGCAGACTGGTACGTAGAAGAAGAATTCTCTTATTTCAGAGTGTTCGGAGCTACTGTTCCTCCTTCGGCACTACCGCTGTTCATTCCCGACAAGCTAGCCTGTCGCGAAATTTCTCGGAAAACAACAATCGGCAGAGTGACCAAAGAGCTCAAGGCGTCATCCAAGAAGGTATGGCCATCTTTCCCTATTCGGCTAAATTCATATTCATTATTAGATTTCGGACATGCTAAGGCCGAGGCCGCAACCTTAGAAGACTTGAGCCTAGTCTACAATGAGTACAAAAAGCATGATCTGCAGAGGATCGTAAGCAACCATTTGGGGAATTGTGGATTAAAGAGGTTTTGAACATGAATTTTTGCCTTCGGATGATCTTTTCTGAGGAGCGAGGTCCTATTCGGAGGTGCAATTCCGAATCGGATCACTGGCACCTGCAGATAGAGCCTCTGTTTTAAAATTTCAGGAGCATCGGAAAAGGTGCCTCCCCGTTGTGCTGGGAGGTTTGGGACTTCCCAAAGATAAACAAAAGGAAGCCGAAAGTTCTGAGGGGAAAACCTCTAATCCCGAAAAGGAGAAAAGCCCTGAGCAGGAGAAAGAACCTGAAAAAGAGAAGAGTCCAGAAACAGAAAAGGAGAATACTGATCCTCCTAAGGAGCATAGTCCGGAGGTAGAAATAAGAGACACAGACCCACCAGAAACTCAGAATCCAGCGGCAGGGAGGAAGACCTCTGATCCCCAGAAAGAGCAAGATCCATTTAGCACACCAGGAAAAATGGCGAAGCAAATCGGGGCACCCATCACCTCTGTCACCCCTTTGCAGTCAACGCAAGGAAACATACAGGAAGGATGGATTTTTGGTGAAGAACTGAGGCCTATAAGGGCAGAGGAACTCCCTCCTAATGAATTCTTTTTTGACAAAAAGAGGAAAGCTGTAGTAAAGCGAGAATTTTATCAAGAGGGAGAATCCACAGTTAAAAGATTCAAGGTGATGATCGATGGGAGAAATAAAAAGAAAGATGAATTTGCCACTGAAATTGCAGGAACGCTAGGAGCGTACGCAACGACGAACCAATTCTCGGTTGCAATGTTGAAGAATCAACTCAAGAGAAAGAACCGATTGATCAAGACTCTTGAAGCCTGAGTAGCTTTGGCTGCGGAAGACGCTAAGAGTCAAGCAAGTGGAGCAATAGAGCTGGCCCAATTGGCCGATAAGAAAGAAATTGAGGTCCTCAAGACCAAGCTGGAACAGGCAAATTCAGTAATCCGAGATGGTCGGGTGCAATCCGGCCACCAGAGGGATACGATCACACAATTAAAGGCTCAGTTAGAGGTCGCAAAAAGCAAGGTGATTGACATCTAAATTGTTAAATCCTGAGCAATTGACATTCGGAGCAGCGTCTCTTCTGCTCAACAAAGTCTACTAAACAAGATCGGGGAGTTTCGAAAAGATTGCTTGTTAATGAATCAGATTTCTGATAATCTGATTGTCAAGGAAAGAAACGCAGAAGTTGCTCGGGTCGTCTTCCAGGAAGCAGTGATAGCTACCAATAACAGGTTTTCAGCAGAGACCCCTAGGTTCTCCATTGCCGAACAGACTAGGGGCAATATTTTGTTAAAGAACTGGGAGCATGATATTGCTTTAAGCAAGGAGCGGGCACAAAAAGTGACGAATTCACTTGAAGAAACCTTCAAAATCATAAATGCTGAACTAATAGGGATGGAGAGTGGAGGAGACACAGAGACGCTGAGGCAAATAAACATGGAGCGGATCTCCCTCGACATGAAAGAGAAAAATGAGAGAAAGTTGATGGAAATCTCTAAAATGGACAGGGCAGGGATGGCTCAAATTGATGAGCATCTAATTCAACCCAGCACACAACTCAACACCCTTGATATTGTTGATGTATATATGGGAAATAAACTTCCGCAATTAGCCCGAGACTGCTATTTTTTCGAAGCCAGTTGTCAGGCAGAGCCGTCACAACTCATATCCCAATTCCTGGACAAATGTAGGATATGCACTGAGTCTATGCAGAGACAAGCACCTGGCGCGTCTTGAAAATGGAGTTGAAGAGATTTAGTGATTTCGCTCCTAACAGCTGCCAAACGGAACCGCCACAGCTGGTATCCAATTTTACAGACAGGTGTATCATATGCACCGAGTCATGTAAAGGAAGCACCTAGCACTTTTTTGTATAAATAGAACAGAGAGAAGAGCACGAGGCTCGACATTTTGGTGCTCATTGTAATAGATTTTTCTCATGAAGGAAGTGAATACAAAACAAATTGAAGATTCTCGATTCTATCCCGACTGTATTTCAAGTTTGTTTGGTCATGTTCTTTGTTTCTTTTCATTTTTCTCTACACAATTAGTTTGTTTTGTTATGTTCTTTGTTTCTTTTCATTTTTCTCTACATAATTGAGAGGTATCACTATAACTTAGTGCAACTACTACTATAGTGAAGGAAGTCCATTTTTCAGTAATTGTTTCTTTTCCTTCCTCTGCACCAGCTATCAGCGGGTGTAAGACCAAGTTACAGTTACAGAATTTTATGTTTACTTACACCAGGTCAATTATGTTCATGTCAATTTCTTCTTCTGTCTGTACGTAAGTCTTTTCCATTAGGAATTTTATGTTATTTGCAGCTAGATGATTTTTATCTCATTCCACACCTTTTGCTAAAAATCATACAGTTACGGGAAAGGGCCTTTAGTTTGTATTTCTATTTTGTTCCTCACACGAAATTTCTCTTATCTCAACCAAATTGAAACAGCATTAAAATCTCTTGTTAAATCATTTCCACACTCATACTGTTCCTCAATGACTGTACCCACAACAACCCAACCTAATATTCAACCCGGGATATCAGATCAAACTCATATCACGTTAAGTCTTTTCGACACGATCCTTAGAACTGCAAATACCCGGGAAGAATTAGAACATTCATGGGCAGCCATTGAACAAGATATCACAACCCAGGAACAGTTGGAAGCCAGACAACGTGAACGCAAAAACCTTCATTAGCTTCCCATACCGAAAGTTAATGAAATCCTTTATCAACCATTACCATACTTTCGGATGCCTTGACACTGTACTTTAAAGCCTTAAGTATAAACTCAGGAACAACAGGATCATTGCGAAGGATTGCATCAATAATAAAACATATCTCATGTGTTGTTTTGTTGACTTTGAAAAAGATTTTGACATAGTACCCAGGACAAACCTTTGAAATAGGTTGGAAGAGATAAAGGATCCTTTTGAGTTGAGGGATGTTGCGACAAGGTTGTATGAGAACGTTATTGTCAATTATATGAACACTAAGGATTGGTTGGAAGAAATTAACTACAATATCAGAGTCAAACAAAGTTGTCCCTTGTCCCCTACCCTTTTTGACATATACATTGACAAATTAGAAGAGTGTTTGGAAGGATCAGGGTGTGTCGACCCAACTCTCGTTAGTATAGTCATCATTCTTCTTCTTTATGTTGATGATATTGTTCTTATGGCAAGGATTCCATCTGATCTTGACAAGCATCTAAGAGTCCTCCAATATTTCTACTCTAATATGAGTATGACTGTTAATACAGAAAAAATGAAAGTCATGATAATTAAATCCAAAAAGACCACCCACGATACTTTCATATATGACAACAACAATTTGGAGAAAGTCCCTTCATACAAATATTTCGAAATAAATATTCATCACAAGCTCAATTGGAATTACAACATTGAGAAAATGATAAATAGAGGGTGGAAATCTTATTATGGGATTGAAAACAAGTGTAAATKAATYGATCTTTGCATATGGGATAAAAAATAAAACTCCTCTKTGAGACTCTTGTGAMTMTGGTTATTTTATAYGGATGTGAGGTTTCARGATGYAGTATATCTAGAGAGATGAGGAGAAATATGGAGYAGATCCAAAAKAATTTTATAACCTTCAATCTCAAAATTAAAGGAAATACACCCTATCATATCGTCCTCATAGAAGTGAGACTTTCCCCCATTGAGAGCATGGGTATGACCATATACATAATGTATAAGAACAAGTTAAACAATATGGAAGATAAGAGGCTTCCTAAAATTTCTTCAAACTCCAGCCAAAACCACCTTCAACACGAGCGGGGATGGCAGAAGGATTCCCATTCTTGGTTAAACCATTGGGGAATAAATGATGAGATCATATTGCAAAATAAGGATAATATTGAAAATACTATTACAACAAAATTTAAGGAGAAATTGTGGTATGATAAAGAGTTAGAGGGAAAAAGAAAATTAAGATATTATAAGGAAGTGATCAACCCTAATCTGGAAGATTAAAATTATCTCTTGGTGATCCAGGTGGATATCGGTGGCCACCCACCTATTCTACTAGCTCAAAACACAATTTTCCACCTTGGTAATTTTTCTACGATTTTTTGGGTCCTAAACTTTCAAGGTCATTTTGAGGCCCTAAACGATGTTTTTTTTACATTGCAGAGCCCAAGCGAGAACCATTTTTCGGGTCCTAAACTTCTAGGGTCGTTTTGAATCCATAAAGGACATTTGTTTTACGTTGTAGAGCCCAACCGATAGCCATTGGCTCTCGCTTGATCCTGGTTGGAATTTGTACTTCTCGAATAGACCTTTCCAATGAGTTGGCGTGCGCCCCAAATGGAGATCATATGAAAAATTTACACCCTAGATAAATTGACGTATCTACTACCCCCATTGAGGCCCACAAACCTTTTGACATTTCATCTCCCATGTAACATCCCTAGACACCCAACTAGGCTATGCTACTTAAAACTAACTAAGCTATGATATTAAACTGTAACGTCCCCAAACTCCTAGGTTGGCCCATGCTACCAAAATCTCAACTGAATTATTAGATACCAATTTATAACATCCCCATCTTACTGCTGAGCAACATCACTCAAAGAACTAGTCCGCGGATTCTACATTACAATAATAACCTGCACAAATAAACTTGAGGTAATGCGCAGGACCCCAAATTATTAGATACCAATTTATAACATCCCCATCTTACTACTAAGCAACACCACTCAAAGAACTAGTCTGCAGATTCTACATTACAATAATAACCTTCACAGATAAACTTGAGTTAATGTGCAGGACCCCAAGTTGGGTCGTGCCACTCCAATGTCTTTCTTCTGAAACTATTTATAACAACGGAAGTAACAGGACACAACTTCATGCACAAGCATGTTGAGCATGCAAACATTATTGTTTGTGTAACCACTCCAAACACAGGGTTACCACAGTGCACACAACCAATCTGGTGCCACACACCATTTTGTTCTCCTTGTGCGCACATACTACTTCCTTGTGCGCACAAGCGAATCCAGCCTCTCACGTGCACAAAATATTTTCCTACGTGTGTGGCCATTCTAATCTCGCTTCGATTACTTATAACCATTATTATAGGTTAACTAACAAGAATAATTAATAACTAACTTACTCAACATATGAAACTACATATACTGAATAATAACATCACACTTACATGTATAACAACATTATACATAGTAACAACAATTACTTATATAAAACATCATACAAGAATTAAACGTATATCAGGCATAGATAATTAAGCATGCAATAAATGAGAAAATCACATAATGGACACTTTTCTCTTATGAAAAGTCACCAACTGCGTGCAGAACTCAAACATTCCTCCTAGCCATAGACTTTGTTGCTCATAATATTTCAACAACAAGTCACCCTCGAGTTGGAGCTTAAACTCCACCAGGGAAAAAGGGTTCCTAATGTCAAGCTAAGGTCTAATAAACAATGGAATTACTCATTCCAAGGTGCCCAGTGCTGCAAAAAGCCTATAGTCTCGCATTCCCCACATGCTTATCCCACCCAAGGAAGTATGCCCCTTCTCTGCTCAATAGTCATTCGATTTCCCCACTTCCCTTCCATGG
Source organism: Picea engelmannii (assembly GCA_009831015.1). Taxonomy (NCBI): domain Eukaryota; kingdom Viridiplantae; phylum Streptophyta; class Pinopsida; order Pinales; family Pinaceae; genus Picea; species Picea engelmannii. The sequence continues at coordinate 147,484 of ML786997.1, read as the reverse complement.
CTCAACAATAGGTCGTGTTAGCATCAGAAGTCACTCCTGGATTTCTTCCAGGAGCAGAGCCTAACGCCCATCAGTTTACGTCACGATTTGTTTAATGGGGTGATTGGATGGAGGTTAACTCAAACGACGTGGTTCCAACTTCGAAACTAGGCCAGACATGTATGTGCAATTGAGGTCTTAGATAACTTAAGACAATGAGGTGTAGTAAGGGTGAGTAGGGGGGAGACTTATATCAGGAAGATGAAAAGGTCTGTAGTAAACATCAGGTTTCCAACAGACTGTAGAAGAAGGCATCCAAACACAAGATCTTCTTGCGCTCAAACACAGAAAACCGGAGAATACAATAATGCATAAATAAATTCTTTATCATGACATAGTTGCAATGATCTGCACAAATCATTCGTTCACAAACTCTCCTAGCATGAGACGAAAATTTAGATGTATTAAATACTGTCTGTTATAAAATAAGAAATCTTATATACAGATGCATGACCAAAAAGCTAGAATGTCTGCTAAAACTTTACAATCTGGAGCTCTGCTCTACCATCAATGCTTTCAAAATACAAATACTGGGTATATATACCCAGGAAAATTCACCTCACAGAGGCGTGCCCAGTCACTCAAGGCTTGATGTCCCTTCAGTCAAACTCGTACCAATATCTTTCTTTAAGTGCCACCTTTACTACGCATGGCCCCTGTAAGGAGGGTAGCTGAGCCATAAAGTGCTCAGCTAGTGTGTACAGACTTCTCTGTTGAGTTGAGGACTCCGACATGGCTTCTTTGAGGAAAAAAATACACAGGACCTCTGCGAGAAGGTGGCTCGCCAGACTCTCTGTCCCCTCACTTAATGAACAAAAGGAGGTTTCAACCACCCGCTCTTGCCCTCATTTATTTCAATGCTAGAAACAGTATTGAAATCGGTTCGATGGCACCTAAAGATCGCGATGATCCCCTCTGTAACTGAACTCGGTGCCTTAGCCTTCTTTATGCAGCTCCTTCCTCTCCCCAAGCGACCATGGGCTGTGACCATAATCTTTCGTCGTTTGCGACTATGAAAGGGCTAACCTTTGTTGATTGAAATCACGATGAGCGATATGCCGAGACGACTCAATATAGCACCATGCGTCCCTCTAGATCAGACGACCCTTAACTCTCTCGATGATACCATGGGCCCTGGTCCGGGATTCTCCTGGCACCTCATGCATCGGAAAATAACGAAGCTACTCCTTGCATGTTGGAGTTGTGATGAGTGAAGCGCCGAGGTGGCTCTATTTGATGTCAGGTGTCCCCTCTGGATGGAGGGCTGAAAACACTTCATGATACCATGGGCCCCACCTTCTACCCTTTCGGCGCTATCGAGGTTTGGGGTTTCACAATGTTGAACAACATGAAACTCTCATCCTACGAACTCCCGACCGCTGAAACTCCGACGCGGCCAGATCTTGCGACACGCGTCCTTAGGACGAACGGCTGGGGATTTTCCATAAACATAAGCGCCCCTCCTCCAGACCTGTTCCTTTACGACCAGATGCCAAAACCACGGGCCTGGCCCTAGGCACTATCGGCATTTAGGGTTTCACGATGTTGAACAACATGAAACTCTCCCCCATGAACTCCTGAATGCCGAAATGCCGATGCAGCCGGATCTTGCACCACGCGTCACTGGATCAAATGACCCAGATCCAGCCTTGAAATATAAGGGCTTTCTTTGGAGTTATATGTCGGGTAACTTGGTAACACCGAGATCCCAATGACCATTGATCTGCTCCGTGGATGGGTCTTGGCTGTAGACATCAAAACCTTGCCCGCTCGCTTGACTTGTAACCAGAAATTTGGGTCCTTCCGCTGCTGCACTTGGGTGTTTCGTGTGCAATCTACAGCCTTGGGTGCTTCTGTGCCAAATGAAAAAAATAATCACCAACAAGTCGGAAAATAAATCTCAAATCCCTGCAACTAATTCCCAACACATGATGGAACAATTCCCAACAAATATCTCACCTAGAGAGAATAATCACGGGCCTGACTACCCACCTCTTTGACAAATAATATCTCACCGAGAGAGAATGCTCACGGGCCTGAAAAACAACCTCTTTGATAGTAAATATCTCACCTGGAGAGAATGATCACGGGCCTGACAACCCGCCTCTTCAAAAACAAAACATGTTTTTCCCAAGCATGGGGTTATACAATGATAGTTCATTCTTGTTCTTCCAGAGGAGAGTTCATCTAGACAATCTAGGAATGAAAAATGAATAAGTAATTCCTCCGGAAGATGAAAAATGAATTATCCCCCTGAGATACACTAAGGTCATCAATATATATTGCATGCATTAAATTGGACACTTGTCACCTTCAGAAATAGATTTAGCCACTTGGTGACTCGTTCCCATCCCTTGGTCACTTAGGATAAATGAATATCCATAAATTACACTTTTCGGAAATATTAATAAAATATTTCCCCCTTTTCCTTTTTTTGGTGGAGTTTAGCCCCCAGTGTCTTTTCGTCTAATCTTTCTGCATGCAATGATGTTATATTATTAATATTCGAGTGTGATTACATTTTACAAGGATAGGCACACTAGCCTATTTGCATCCTGAATCACCAGCCCAATAACCATGTACACATGCCCTCTAGCCCCATATATATATATCGATGATCCTCGCGCACTTACTCAGGGGCAGGGAACACCATAGAATGTGTGCATCCTTCCTTTGATGCCTCATCCACACACACTTACCCAGGTACGTGCAACATTATGGAATGTGTGCACCCCTTTAATTGGAAAACAATCCTTGCACACAAAACTAAAACATGGGGCCAATGGCTCACGAGCCTATATGTACATTTACATTTACAATTGGTACCAATGGCTCATCAACCTATATGTACAATTACAAATTAGGTTTGGATTATGGACATTACATTGCCTTCCCCCTTATTTACGCATTGTCCTTAGTGCATTATATACACATGTACATACAACATTTCAACAGTATTCAAAAATATGTGGATACTCTACCCGCATAACATCCTCACACTCCCAAGTTGCATTCTCAAGACTGTACTAGTTCCATGGGACCTTTACTAGCTCCATGACTCAATTCCAGAGTTGTTTGATTTTCCAATCCAATATGCAAACTGACCGCACTCAAAAGTCGCCTTCTGGATCCACCTGGATCACATTCCAATCAATAATATGATTAACATTAGGTACGTACCTTTTAAGCAATGATAAATGGAAAACATTATGAATACACAAGGATGCAAGAAATGTAAGCATATATACGATAGGACCAATCCTCTCTAGGATTTCAAATGGCCCACAGTAGTGCGCTGCCAACTTAGAAAAATTTCCCAACTTAAAGGAACCGCGTCTTGCTTTTACTTTCAAGAACACATGGTCACCCACTTTAAACTCTTTGTGGATTCTTCAATTATCTGCACAACATTTCTACATATCTTGGGAAACCTTTAAATTATGCCTTATCTTCACCATATTCTCTTCCATTTCCTAAAGTAGGTCTGGCCCAACCACTACGCGGTCTGCTGGGTTGTCCCAACTCACTGGTGTGTTGTACTTTTTTCCATAAAGTGTCTCAAATGGACTCATCTTTAAATATGTTTGATACCCATTGTTGTTAACAAAATCTACCAAGTGTAGGTAGTCTTCCCATTTTTATGGTTTATCCATCACATACATTATGAGCATAGCTTCAATCACCTAATTTACCCTCTCTTTTTTTCCATCTGTCTCAAGGTGATATGTTGTGCTAAAGTTCAAATTTGTCCTAAATCCTTTCCAAAAATTCGATGTGAACTTGGAATCTTTGTCATACACAATTGTCTTAGGTACACCATGCAACTTAGATATTTACCTCATGTATATATCAACAATGTTGGTTTCCTTGTGCACTGACTTGATTGGAATAAAATGGGCATCTTTAGTAAGCTTGTCCACCACTACCATAATAGAATCATGTTGCTTAGAAATCCTAAGAAGCTTAGTAATGAAATCCATGGCTATAAATTCCCATTTCCACTCAGTAATGGCCAAAGGTTGTAGCAAATCAGCTGGATGTTTGTGCTCAGCCTTGACCTTTTGACATTCAATACATCTAGCAATAAAATCAACAACTTCATTTCCCATGCCTTGCCAAAAGTATTTCTTTTTGACCGCTACTATTGTCTTTTGGTAGCCTAGATGTCTTACATAAGGAACTTTATGTATCTTTTACAATAACATATTTTTCAACTCTTGAACATTTGGCACATTAAATCTACACCTATACATGAGGATTCCATCCTCTTTTATCTCATAACCTTTCAATTTTTGTTGTGGCATACCTTGTTGTAAATTCATCTTTATATCCACATAGCGCTGATTTGATTTGGAAACCTCTAAAATTCTATCACCCAAATATGATGTGTACATGTTAATGGTTGTATCATGAATTTCATGCACCCTCCTGCTAAGTGTGTCAACCACATTTTTCTTTTGTCCTCTGATATGCTTTATTTCAAAGTCATATTAATTGAGGAATTCTAACCATATGCTATGTCTAGCATTTAAAATTGGTTGTCCAAACAAATATTTCAAACCACTATGGTCTGTTCTCAACTCAAACCTTTTACCCATGAGATAGTGTTGCCACCACTTCAAGGCATGTACTATGGTTTCCAATTCCAAGTCATGAGTAGCATAGAGCCTTTCATACTCTTTTACCTTTCTTGATTTGTAGCACACCACATGCCCATTTTGACTAAGGACTCCATCGAGCCCTTCCTTGCATGCATTTGTTCACACAACGAAGTCTTCAACTGGATTAGCAATCCTTAGTGTTGGCGCACTGGTCAACAAACTTTTCATGTGTTGGAAACTCCTTTCACAATTCATAGTCCACTCAAATCACACACCTTTCTTTTGCAAGGACATACTTGGGTGTGCATTTTTTGAGAAGCATTCAATAAATATTTTGTAGTAACCTACAAGTCCCATGAAAGACCTCACCTCTGCAACATTTCTTGGTGTTGGCCATTCTTCAATGGCCTTTATCTTTTCTGGATCCACAATTATTCCTTCCTTGGAAATGATATGACTCAAATAATGAATCTTTCACTGGTAAAATGAGAACTTGCTCAACTTTTCATACATTTGATGCTCCTTCAATACTTGTAGCACCGTCCTTAAGTGTTTCTTGTGCTCTTCTTCAGACTTTGAGTAAATAAATATGCCATCCGAAAATACAATGACAAACTTATCTAAGTAATTTCTGAAAACAACTTTCATAAAACACATGAAGACAGCTGGTGCATTTGCCAGCCCAAATGGCACCACTATGAACTCGTAATGTCCATACCTCATTTTGAAGGTAGTCTTGCTGATGTATTCTTATTTAATTCTTACTTGGTGATATCCATATCTGAGATAAACCTTTGAAAATGTCTACGTACCCCTCAGTTGGTCAAAGAGGTCATCTATCATTGGCAAAGGATATATGTTCTTTATTATTACTTTGTTCAAATGCCTGAAGTTGATACAAAGCCTCAATGTACCATCCTTCTTCAAAAATAATATTGGAGCAACCCAAGGTGACACACTTGGGCGTATATGTAATACACCTAGGTTGAACCCCAATTGTGCATATAAATGTAAATGAACATATAGGCTAGTAAGTCGTGGTTAGTGATTGTAAATGTAAATGTAATTATACATATAAGCTGGTAAGATGATGGTACAAGGTCTTTGGTTCAATTATGCGTGCATTGAGTTAGTGCGTGGGAATCTCAACCAAATAAGTGTGCACATTTAATAATGTATCGTGCACCTTGTAAGTGTGCAAGGACTACACACTAAAGGAAGGGTGTGCACCATCCTAAGTTTCATGCACATCGACTTAAGTGCATGATATTGAGGCTGGTGAGCCTGGATGCAAAAAAGGACAATACACCTATATTATAAATGTAATCACACAAAATTATTAATGAAAACACATCATTGCAACAGACCGACCATGTAAAAAACTATGGGGGGATAAACTACACTAGATAGGGAAATGGGAAAAAAATTTGAGGATAAGGGGCTAAGTTATCGGGGCTTAAACCCAAAGGAATATTATATTGATATTCCTTAAAGTATAAAGTAGGGATATTTATTTTGTCCTAAGTTCTAAGGATGGGGACAAGTGGGGGTCAAGTGGGCCCAAGGTAGTTCTACATGTGAAAAGTGTCAAGTTGGGAACATGCATACATATAGTTTGGACTTTATTCATTTTCCTATCATTCTATCATCATTTTTCCCTCGCTCCCTCAACTGTCCTATGTACCTTTTTGTTACTGTCACATGTACCTATACCCTGGTTAGCTTGGGAGATGTAATAAAGAAGTGGGTTGTTAGGTCCATAGGATATTGAAGAGGCGGGTTGTCAGGCTCGTGGGCATTCTCTCTAGGTGAGAGAATTGTTGGGAATTGTTTTCCCAAGGTGTCAAAGTGTAACTATAGGTCTTTAAGACTTCCTGTCCATCATGTTCCTGAAGCCCTAAAAAGGAAGTGGGACAGTTAAGGGATTGTTGAGAAGAGAAGGGTCACACTTCCTGTGGTGGGATAGGCATGTGGGGAATGAGGGATTGTAGGTTGTTAGTTTGATTTGGTGCTTGTGACTAAGTTTCCTATTGTCTGAGATACCTTAGCATGGCCAGTAATCCTTTACCTAGGTGGAGTTTTATCCCTAGCTCGGGGGTGACCCACCACTGAGAGATTATTAGTAGTGTGGTCTAAGGCTGGGAGGAATGTGGAAGGTTTGCAAGTAGTTGGTGTTCTTTTATCAAAGATAAGTGTCAAATGTGTGTTAATTCATGTGTTGTGTTAATATTTATTCAATTATTTTCATGGGTTTTTCCTGTGTAAGATGCATGTATATTTCTATTATTATTTTGTATGAATATGTGCATTTGCAAAGTATTTTTATAAATTAAAATGGTATCAAAGTTTTAAATTTTAAGTGCCATAGCCTAGTCGGTGGTTGGGGAGGATACAATGTGGTATTAGAGCCCATTTTTCAACATTGATCCTGGATGGGCCGAGTTAGAATAATGTTGAAGTGGAATTTCAGAGAGAATTAATTTAAGGAGTATGTCTTCAGCTTCTTTGACGAAATTATTGAAGTAAAATTGAGAGAAATCTCAATGGCAATGTGAAGAATCGAGCTCGGAAATTGAAAACAATTAATTTCAATTTATAATGAGCAAAATTCAGGCCTATAGATGGCCAATATTTTTATATTATAGAGCGACCATGGTGCATAGAACAAATTGGGCGAAATTGGGAAAAATCCCCAATTTCTACAACAAAAATATGGAAAAATCAACGAAGTGTGGAAGAATAATTATGCATGGGTGTGCACACTAAAATTTGGCATTGTGCAGTGCAAGGCTGGTGATGCATGGAGAAATAATGGTGCATGGGTGTGTGCACTAAAATTTGACATTGTGTGACTCAGAGTTGGTGATGCACGGAAAATAATGGTGCACAGGTGTGCACACTAAAATTGGGCATTGCGTGGTGCAGAGATGGTGATGCACGAAAAATAATGGTGCGTGGGTGTGCACACTAAAATTTGGCGATGCGTGATGTAGAGATGATGATGCACCGAAAATAATAGTGTGCAGTTGTGCGCACTAAAATTTGGTGCTACGTGGTGCAGAATTGGTGGCACGTGCATAAGGGGGTTCACGGGTGAGCACACTAAAATTTGGCATCGCACAGTGCAAAGCTTGTGGTGCACCCATAATATTGGTTCACAAGGAGGTGCATTGAGTATTGACCTAGCTCAGAGAAAATTTGTTGGTGTGCGCACAATGTTGGTATGCAGTGTATGCATGCTGAATATTTATGCAGTGCGGAAATAGAATTGTGGGTGTGCACCGTAATGTTAGTGCATAGTGTGTGCGTGATAAATATTCATGCCGTGCGAAAGTAGAATCGATGGTGTGTAGGGAGTATTAGTGTGTAGTGTGAGCACACTTGTAACATCCCCGACCATCATCCCACTGGTCGGGCAAACGTTACTACTGTGCGGAACAACATCATTCTCATACTTAATTAATAACATGCATTTAAGTCATATTAAACACATTTAACTCAGAATAAGAACAAGATTACTACTAACATAAATAATCCCTGTCATTAACAATAATTCATATGTGCAACAGAATACATGATATATATAAGCATCATAGGCATGTAAAACATAATATTAAGCATACGCTGATACTCATCTTTGAAATTGCGGTAATTCCACCAACCACGTGAAGACCTTCCATGAACCTCCCAGCCTTAGACCACATTTCTCATCACTCTCAGCAGTGGGTCACCCCTGAGCTGGGACTAAGCTCCACCCAAGGCAAGGAATCCTAGTCTAGGATGAGGTTACAGGGAAAACTGCACAGAATAATCGGAAGGATTCTTCCCAGGATGCCTTCTTACGCCCACTACTCACGGACTCTCATTCCCCACATGCCTGTTCCGCTTGGGAGTATACACCTTCACAAGAACAGTTCATCAGTGCTTCACCTCCCTCTTCGGGTCTCGGCAATAGGCTGGATCAGGAAGTCTTAGAGTTCCGTAGTTGGTGTTGGACTCTCTCTAGGAGAAAACCACTTCCTAGCAGACTCTCTCACCTAGAGGGTGTTGCTCACGGGCCTGACAACCTGCTTCTACTACCACGGGCCTGACAACCCGCTTCTTTAGCACACCCTTCGACTCAATTCCAACCGGATAAGGGAAACCGCAACAACATCAAGAACTCAGTTGACACCAGGATGATGACCACAATAGAAAATGGGCATCCACAAGGCTCCACACGAACATACAATGGTCTTCAAGACACACGCAGTCAAGCACTGCGCAACCACAACAATCCACTGGAAACATAGACAAGTGCTTCCCAAAACTGGTGACAGACAGATGCTACAGCATAACATGGCTCAACAACTACGGGACACTCAGTTTTCCCCAACTAACAATACAGGACAGACTCAAGGCTCAGGTTTCAGGTATGCATGAGGGTGTATAGAGATCCCACGCAGAGATCTAATGGTTCAAGTAAGGATTTCCTGGAACAAACACCGAAACAGAGGTCGATCCTGGACACCCGTGAGTTCAGACAGAGGATGGAGAATGGGAGGTTGAACACAGACTCGACCATTTTGACAGAGGGTGCATCGACTCCTCCAGAAATCAACACAGGCCTTTTTCGGTTTTCCCCGAGTTGCGTGAGGGTATTCTTGGAGAGGTCATACAAGATTTATGGTTCAGACAGTCCATGGTAGAATGGAGGAGGAACCCCCATCACGACTCAACTCAACAAATTTTAACTGCATGCGCTTGGGTTGACACTTGTCACCCATGAAGCTCGTTCCTTCCCATTTGGAAGTCACTCATCCTTCCAAGGAACTTAGGATAAAACATATATTTCATATGGCTTTTGGAATAATATTAAAATATTATTCCCAAGGAATTAAGCCCTTAGGCTCATCCCCTAGGCTCAACACTTAGCCCCTCTTTCCAACCTTCTAGCCCCCAATACCTTACCCACTCTGTGGAAGCTTATTCCCCCATCACTCATTCATCGTGGTCGGTCTGCACGCAGCGGTGTTTATATTTTTATTAATGTTCTGCATGATTACATATACAAAAGCAGGCTCCCAGCCTTAACACTTAGGCTCCCGACCTTAACACTTAGGCTCTCCAGCCTAATAACATATAATCCCACTGGCTTATATAAACTTGTCTCACCAGCCTATAAAACATAATTACAATTCATAATGCAAGCTTTTACTTCATAGACATGATTTACAATAGGGCTCAGCCTTGGGGTCATTACAATCCCCTCCCCTTATTTGTGCACTGTCCTCAATGCAACTTTACACTACATCTACAAGCTTTTCAAAATTTTCAAAAAGATGTGGGTACTCTGCCCGCATAACATCTTCATGATCCCATGTCGCGTCCTCAGGACCGTACCAGGTCCATTGGACCTTTACAAGCCCTATAGCTCGATTCCGGGGCTGTTTGTTTTTCCCGTCCAATATGCGCACATGATGCACTTGCAGGACACCTTCTTATTCCACCTAAATCACATTCCAATCGATAACATGATTAGCATCTGGTATATATTTCTTAAGTAATGAAACATGAAACACATTATGTACAGTCATGGATGCAGGCAATGCAAGCATATATGCAACTGGCCCAATCCTTTCCAAGATTTCAAATGGCCCACAAAATCTGGCTTCCAACTTGGCGCAACTTCCCAGCTTCAGGGAACTCCTGTTAGCTTTCACTTTCAGGAAAACATGATCACCCACTTTGAAATCTCTATGGGTTTTGTTCTTATCAACATAACTTTTCTGCCTGTCTTGGAAAGATTTCAAATTCTGCTTATTTTTTATCATTTGGTCCTCCATCTCCTTGAGCAACTCTGGCCCAACTACTGCTCTATCAGCTGGATTATCCCAGCTCACTGGAGTATTGCACTTTCTTCCATAAAGTGCTTCAAATGGGCTCATCTTCAATGATGCATGATACCCATTGTTGTAGGTGAATTCTACCAAGTGCAGGTAGTCTTCCCATCTTGATGGTTTGTCCATCACATACATTCTCAGTATGTCTTCTATTACTCTGTTCACCCTCTCTGTCTGTCCATTAGACTCAGGATGATAAGCTGTACTAAAGTTCAGATTTGTTCCGAATCCTTTGAAAAATCCTTTCCAGAAATTCGAGGTGAATTTCGGGTCTCTGTCAGACACAATCGTTTTAGGAATTTCGTGCAATCGTGCCACTTCCTTTAGGAAAATATCAACAACATGTGCTTCCTTGTGAGTAGTTTTAGGTGGAATAAAATGGGCAGCTTTTGTAAGCTTGTCCACCACTACCATTATCGAAACATGTAGCTTGGTTTTTCTGGGCAATCCCATAATAAAATCCATCGTTACTACTTCCCACTTCCACTCAGGAATAGGTGAAGGTTGCAACAACCTTGCTAGGTGCCTATGCTCACCTTTAACTTTCTATAACTCCATACATTTGGCGATGTATTCAATGATCTCTCTCTTCATACCTGGCCAAAAGTAATGGCTCTTGACCGCTGCTACTATTTTCTGATACCCAGGGTGCCCTGCATAAGGCACATTATGCATCTCCTACAAAATCATCTGTTTCAAGCACTGGACCTTGGGTACAAAAATTTTGTTCTTGTACAACAATATTCCATTTGTTTCCAATTTATAATTTTCCATCTTCTGTGGCATCTTACCCTGTTGTAGCTTGGCTACCAATTCTCTATAATGTAGATCTACATTTGCAGCCTCTAGAATTATTCTTTTAATATCAGTTTGATACATGATAGTGGTTGTAGCATGTAATTCATGCACCCACTTGCTGAGTGCATCAACCACTTTATTCTCCTTTCCTTTGATATGCTTGATCTCAAAGTCGTACTCACACAGAAATTCCAGCCACCTACTTTGTCTAGCGTTTAAGGTTGGTTGATCAAACAAATATTTTAGACCATTGTGGTCTGTTCTTAATTCAAATATCCTTCCCATGAGGTAATGTCTCCATTTCCTTAAAGCGTGAACGATTGCTGCCAACTCCAAATCGTGAGTGGCATAATTCTTTTCGTGCTCTTTCAGCTTCGTGGACTCATAACATATTACAAATCCATTATGACTGAGAACTCTTCCCAACCCTTCTTTACACGCATATGTGCACACCATGAAATCCACATTTGGATCTGCAATCCTCAATATTGGAGCGCTGGTTAACAACTACTTCAATCGCTGGAAAATTTTCTCACACTCTTCAGTCCACTGAAACCTTTTCTCCTTCCTTTGCAAGGAAGTGATAGGGTGAGATATCTTTGAGAACCCTACAATAAACCTTCTGTAATAGCCCGCTAGATCCATAAAGGATCTAACTTCCGCCACATTCCTTGGCGCTGACCATTCTCTGATGGCCTCAACCTTCTCAGGGTCCACGACGATCCCTTCTTTTGAAATAATGTGTCCCAAGTAATGGATCTACCTTTGATAAAAAGAGCATTTTCTCAACTTGGCATACAATTGGTGTTCTCTCAACACTTGCAACACCATCCTCATCTATTGTTCATTCTCTTCCTCTGACTTGGAATACACCAAAATGTCATCTAGGAAGACTATGACAAACTTGTCTAGATAGTCCCTAAATACACCATTCATCAAGCACATAAAAACAACAGGTGCGTTCGACAACCCAAACGGTACCACTGTGAACTCGTAATGACCATATCTTGTTCTAAAGGAACTCTTGTTGATGTCTTCATCCTTTATTCTTACCTGGTGATATCCCAATCTGAGATCTATCTTTGAAAATATTTTCACACCTTTCAACTGATCGAAAAGATCGTCGATCCTCGACAAAGGATACTTGTTCTTGACAGTTACTTTGTTCAACTGTCTAAAATCAATGCACAACCTCAACGTCCCATCCTTCTTCTTCATGAACAGGACCAGGGCACTCCAAGGTGACATGCTTGGGAGAATATACCCCTTCTTTAGAATTTCTTCAAGCTGCAATTGCAACTCTTTCAGCTCTGTCGTACTCATTCTATAAGGACCTTTCGACACTGGAGCTACTCCAGGCATCAAATTTATAGAGAAATCGATATCTCTCTTCAGAGGTAGTCTGGGTACCTCCTGAAATACGTCTTCAAACTCTGTTAGTACCACATGGTCTCCAATATTTGAGACTTCATCTCTGGATGCTTCCTCCACACGGGTTGTAAACAATTGATAGTCTTTTTTGTAGCACTTCTTCAGCTGCATTTACTGAGATTTCTCTAACAACCACAGCTTTGGGAATTCCTTGGATTGTTTTTCGATTCCCCTCCTCATCCAGGAATGTAAATTCCTTGTTACGACAGTCTAGGAGGGCATGGTGTTGGCCCAAACAGTCCATCCCAATTAAACAGTCATAAGAGCCTAAAGGTAGAATATTCAATTCAGCCTTCGTGCTCAATCCCTTCATGTCCACCAGACAGGACTTAACCAACTCAGTGACTTTCCTCTTGGTCCCTATAGCCAACTACACTAACCAAGACTTTTCATGTTTGCTTCTTGATAAATGCAAACTTTCCACCACTCTTGGGTCTATATAACTATGGCTAGCCCCTGAATCAATTAAAATAATAAATGGTTGGTTGTTAATCATACCTTCCACTTCAATCATGTGCGACTGAAATTCGACTTTCTTGTTGTCCAGGGCCACATAGATCCTTGGCATTCTACTGCCCATGTCCTCCACTGTTTCAGCTTGTTGAATATTATGGACAACGCTTGCTTTGCCATTTTTATGAGGACAATCTCTGTACTTGTGGTTCTCTTTACAGCCCCAACATTGAATGGGCGTCTATCTCAGCCTTTGTTCTCCCACTTCAGCCATTCTCGGCTCTCTAAATGATGGATGTCCTTGAGGACTATTGTCGAAAAAGGGTGGTTTATTTCCCTTCTGCCTCTATTCTTTCTTAAACTTCTTCTGGTCAACCCAAGCCTTCCGAAAGGTAGGATTTTCTCTTTGTTGTTCATATAAGCATTTCTCTCTTCTTATTGTTTCTTCCATAGTCTTAGGATCATCATACTGAATCTTTTCACCAATGGGAGGTGGCAATCCACTCAGATACCTCTGAATCTTGACAGCCTCATCTTTGATGAATGGAACATACTTCAGTAATTCCAAAAACCTTCGTTCATATTCATTAATGGTCATGCTGCCCAACTTGAGTTCGAAGAACTCCTTTATCTTTCTGTCATAGTATATTTTAGTAAGGTATTTCCTCTCGAAATACCTCTTGAATTCCTTCCATGTGATATCTTTCTCTCTAACGTGTTGCACCTGCACAAGCTAATCCCACCACATGGATGCTTTTATTTTTAGTTGATACATCACAATTCTACCTTCTGTATGAGAGGAATAATTCTACAGTTGGAAATATTTCCTCATGCCAAGCAACCATGTTTCGACATCTTCCTCCCTCTTATGTTCTCCATCAAACGTAGGAGGCTTAATCTTATTCATATCCCCTTTCAATTCATCCACTCCATATCTTTGGTGCTTTCTGGTAGGAGATGGGCTTGAACTATTGTGTGCTTCCCTACTGGAATGATTTGGGGAGTAACGATTATGTTTGTTGACACTCCTTGATCTTCTTTTCCTCTCAGGGGTCCTGCGACTCTCTGTCTTGCTTGAGTCACTCTTCTTTTCCAATTTCGTTTCTATTCTTTCCAGACTCTTGAACATCCTTAAGTTGAATTGACCCTACCTATCCCTGACTTTCATGAGCTTTCAGCTATCATCTCGGCGAGCCTGGGAATCTTTCTGCAATCTTTCAATGATTTTCATCATATGTCCTTCCTTATCCAATTCTCTTCCATTTCCATTGGGGTTCGATCCTTCGACTCCCAAATTGACATCCCTTCCTTCTCTTTCATTCTTTGAATTGGAGGCAATCAACACCTCTTCCATTTCTATACTCAGGGTCGATTCATGGCTATCCTGACACTCATTGAACTCTGCACACACAATGTCCAGTCAACCAAAGTTTCTCAAGCCTTAAACCCTTAATAAAACTACAACATTCATAAACCAATGCGAATAAGAAAATGTTTTGATTCCATGAATTTTCTGAGCTCTATTTAGCTCTGCAATTTCTGGTGATAGCCCTCATTTTCTTAGTCCCCAACCCATGCGTCCACGGGACATGATAAAATGATAAACTGTTAGATGCTACAAGGCTCTCCAAATGAAACTTCGGGTTTCAGGATTTCAAGGCTTCGAGGTTTCAGGTTTCGGGGCTTCAGGGTTTTGGGGTTTGGGGTTTTTGGTCCCGGAGGTTCTCTCACTCGCTTCCCTCTCCAACTCCCAACATCCAAAAATTCAATTTCCTTACCCTCCAGGCCCATAGCACAGCTGTCACCCACCAAGGTAGTGACACATGGTGTCCTTAAGAAGGTCCACCTCACTCCCAGTGATGTCAGGGGGCCCCGCTACCTTCACTTTTCGTTTTGGAGTTTCGGGCATCAAGAGTTCGTGCATCTACACATATCGAACTTTCGTTTGACAAAATTATGAAATTATGGTCTATTCATCTACTTGATCCAACAATCAAGTTCCTCTCCTATGATCTATGATGTAGATCATTTCAGGATTTTGGGGTTTCCGTTTTCGGTAACCGGGAGTTCACAATGAAGCGACTCGAAATCTCTTGTTGCTTCAATCCTCGAATTCTGACACACGAGTTCTTGTACAAGATCCAACGATCCTTGATGATTTGGATCTAACGGTCCAAATCTTTTTGGAGTTTCGTAAACTGGAAGTTCACGATGCAATGAGTCAAAATCTTCAGTTGTGATCCAATCGTGAATTTGTGTTTCGTGAATTCTCACGAACTCACCCTTAGACCATTTCAAGTCACGAGTCAGCAAAAGGTTGATCACTCTCCATGCGTCCTTTCCGATGGACAGTCCTGACGAATTCGAGATTTCGCGTATCACGATTTCCACACTCCTATGCAACTCCAAAGGGTTTTAAACCTTGTGCATATTCTCTAGATTTGACGATCGTGAGGGTTCTCCTTTCCTCCCAAATAGATTCTATGGATCCAACACTTCTGGTGTGCATTTCTCTCTCTCCCTGTGGCCATATACCACATCAACTGTAGTTTTTATAATACCGCTACACCTCCTGAGCTTTGTAACATGGTCAAGTAACCCATTGACACTCAGAAACATTCTGAGGTCTGAAATTAGTCCTCCAGACACAATTTTATTCTCAAAACTTCGGTCCAAAGACCACTTATCCTCCCCATCCAGGCTCAGTGTTGAAACTAGGCTCTGATACCAAACTCTAATGTCCCCGACCATCATCCCACTGGCTGAAAAAATGTTACTACTGTGAGGAACAACATCATTCTCATACTTAATTAATAACATGCATTTAAGTCATATTAAACACATTTAACATAGAGTAAGCACAAGATTACCGCTAACATAAATAATCCCTGTTGTTAACAATAATTCATATGCACAACATAATACATGATATATATAAGCATCTCAGGCATGTAAAACATAATGTTAAGCATAAGATGATACTCATATTTGAAACCGTGGTAATTCCACCAACCACGTATAGACTTTCCACGAACCTCTCAGCCTTAGACCACACTGCTCATCACTCTCAGCAGTGGGTCACCTCTAAGTTGGGACTAAGCTCCACCCAAGGCAAGAAATCCTAGGCTAGGATAAGGTTACAGGGAAAACTACATAGAATAACCGGAAGGATTCTTCCCAGGATGCCTTCTTACGCCCACTACTCACAGACTCTCATTCCGCACATGCCTGTTCCTCCCAGGAGTATACACCTTCACAATCACAGTCCATCAGTGCTTCACCTCCCTCTCTGGGTCTCGGTAACAAGCCGGATCAGGAAGTCTTAGAGCTCCGTAGATGGTGTTGGACTCTCTCTGGGAGAAAACCACTTCCCAGAAGACTCTCTCACCTGAAGGGAGTTGCTCATAGGCCTGACAACCTACTTCTTCTACCATGGGTCTGACAACCCGCTTATTTAGCACACCCTTCGACTCAATTCCAACTGGGTGAGGGAAACCACAACAACATCAAGCACTCAGTTGACACCAGGATGATGACCACAACAGAAAACAGGCATCCACGAGGCTCCACATGAACATACAATGATCTGCAAGCCACACGCAGTCAAGCACTGTGCGACCACAATAGTCCACTGGAAACATAGACACAGTCTTCCCAAAACTGGTGACAAACAGATGCTACAGCATAACACGGCTCAACAATTACGGGACATTCGGCTTTCCCCAACTAACAATACAGGATAGACGCACGGCTTAGGTTTTGGGGATGTGTAAGGGTGTACAGATATCCCACGCAAAGACTTAATGGTTCAGGTAAGGATTCCCTAGAACAAACACCAAAACAGAGGTCGATCCTAGACACCCGCAAGTTCAGACGAAGTATGGAGAATGGGAGGTCGAACACAGACTCAATAGTTTTGATAGAGGGTGTATCGACTCCTCCAGAAATCAACATAGGCCTTTTTCAATTTTCCCTGAGTTGCGTGAGGGTATTCTTGCAGAGGCCATACGGGATTTCTGGTTCAGACAGTCCACAGTAGAATGGAGGAGGAACCCCCATCACGACTCAACTCAACAGTTTTAACTGCATGTGCTTGGGTTGACACTTGTCACCCATGAAGCTCATTCCTTCCCATTTGGAAGTCACTCATCCTTCCAAGGAACTTAGGATAAAACATGTATTTCATATGGCTTTTGGAATAATATTAAAATATTATTCCCAAGGACTTAAGCCCATAGGCTCAACACTTAGCCTCTCTTTCCAACCTTCTAGCCCCCAATCCCTTACCCACTCTATGGAAGCTTAGTCCCCCATCACTCATTCATCATGGTCGGTCTGAACGCAGTGGTGTTTATATTTTTATTAATTTTTTGCATGATTACATAGACAAAAGTAGGCTCTCAACCTTAACACTTAGGCTCTCCGGCCTAATAACTTATAAGCCCACTAGCTTATATAAACTTGGCTCACCAGCCTATAAAACATAATTACAATTCATAATGCAAGCTTTATACTTCATATACATGATTTACAACAAGGCTTAGCCTTGGTGACATTACAACATTGATCCTTGGTGTTGTGTGGTGCAGAGATTGCAATGCACACAAAAAATAGGTATGTGACACAAAAGTTGTGCGCACTAGATATTGGCGCGCAAAAAAAAACTTGTGCACACTGGATATAGGTGCACGGTGGATGCACTACATTTTGGTGTTGCATGTGTATAACTTGTGCATGCTAAATATGGGTGTATATTTTAGAACTAGTGTGCACAAAATCGATTTGGTGGTTTAGAATAGTAGAAAACTAGTGATTTTTTGCTACATTTTTTATTGTTTGAAGGTCATCTTTTTGCAGGGAATTTTTGAGGCCCTAAACAATGTTTTTAGATACTCAAAAACCAAGAGAAAATATCAAATGAAGTAACTCGGGGATATTTTTCTAATGATGTAAACCATTCATCAATGGAAACGTTTATGAGAAAGTTACAGGCCAACCAAGGATGGGTAAATTTTAAGACCTGGTTAACTTCTGAGGACGATAGCTTTCTGCTCCGTAATCAGATTGAGGCACAACAGCAGTCTATGGAAATATATTGATCCATAGAAGACAACCAAAGAGTTAAAACATAAATCTGGGCACATAAAATTCACAAGAGAGCATAGAAAGCACCTGTATCATTCAAGGCCAAAAATATTAATTGGGCTGAAATTTTAGTAAGTTGTATCTAGCAACTTGGAGCTAAGATGGGGGTGAAAATTGGCCAGAATGTCCAAAATATGTTTATCCAGAAACACAATTGGGATATTACCAAAAATCTAACGGATTAGATGCGAAAATGCATATTTATAGCTCAGATTTGCACCTAGTTGAAGTGTGAACAAAAGGAATTAATGGGCAATTTTCAAATGACCATAACTTTATGTTGAAGACTCGGAATTGAGCAAGGGAGAATTAATTGGAAAGGTATTGAATAGAGGAATCCATACATCCACCCATAAAATTGATTTGGGCAGTTAATTTCACAAGAAATCAGAAGAAATAATTATGATGCATTATTAGAACAGAATTGTACATAATTTCAAGAATTTGTTAAATTATTTAGCCTAACAAATTTTGTTGGCTGCACATTTTGCAAAGTTAACAACATTTAGATCATAAAAGAATCAACATAGAGTTTAGAATCATGGAATATGCACAGGGATATTATATCCCCAAAGATGAGATAATAGGGATGTATGTCAATATGGGTAATGAAGATACAAATTCAAATGGACATGG
>ML786997.1:27316-45238 GCA_009831015.1 Picea engelmannii | reverse complement strand
CATGTTATCACTAACCAATATTTGTGACTTAGCAACATTGATAACTTGTACATGTGTCGTCTATAACATGTTGTGAAACCACTTTCATGAAATGTCATTTGTGAAAAGAACTCCTTAAAAATTGTAATATTTGAATAATTACACCGTAAGGCATTAATACTATGAGAAAACATTTCACGTCATTTTTTTGAACCAAACAAAAAAGGCATCTTGTTAATCTAATTTCATTTATGGAACTAATCAGAACCGGCCATAATAAAATGAATTACAACATAAATTGAGTTAGACAATGTAATTATCATGTAATCAAGCATTGATGCATGCAACACTTTAGTAAGCCTTCGGGAAATACTACTGTTATCTTCATCATGTGTAATCATTGGTTGACAATGGATAGAGGGTGCATATTTTTAGTCATTTTCTCACTTACACAAGATTTAGCCTTTGATAGGTTGATGAATTCTGCTCCAACTCTATGGTGACAACGATAATCTTCGATTTATTTTCCTTCATTGAAGTGGAAACATCTCGACTATAATAATTGCATGATGTGGTTCAGAGAAGCAATATGTTGCAAGACATGCAACATCAAAAATGTGTGTTCTCATAAGCAAGCATGTACTACATGCACTTTCCAAACAAAACAATAATAAATGGTTACTAACACCATAAAAATGATCCCAACATTAGACACACCAATAACAAACAATTGTGTATATTTTTCAACCTTCTTTGTGTCTATCGTTTCAGACACTCTCCCGAGGCTTCCATATCAAATTCCCATTGTGTGGTCTCCATCATCCACTGTTCAAGAACATTCAATTCTCATTGTGATTTGTCATCTTATAGATTCATCTTGGTCTCACTGTGGAACTCGAGAAATGTCCCCCAAAAAAGATCACGACACAACAATTTTTTCTAAAATATATCAAAATTTTCCATTTTAATCCTCTAGCTATAAAAAATTGTTAGTTTCTCCAAAAACAATGGCCTAACGAAACAAATTACTTCCTAATAGAATGAAAATTCACTCATTGTCAAAATATTCACACTCAACGAAATCCACTGACACAATGGACAATCCCTTCCTAATCCCTCAATTTAGTGTCAAATTACATTAGAATCTTCACAAATTTTGATATGTATGCATAACAAACAAAAACAACCATGAAAACCATAATGATTTTAATACCCATGTTTCCCCCAACTTGTAAATGTAACTATATTTTGCTAAAAGGGTAGTGTAAATATTTATGCTACTAATGTAAAAAGGAAAGTGTTGCATAACTGTTGAAGGGGTTGCCAAGTTAGATCATGATGCATGAGAGGAAATCAAGGAGGAAATTTTCCTTTGACAATTTAATAATCAAGAAAATTCCAGATTGTCCGTTTTTCTAGAATTGTGGTTAATGGAGGGAGTATGTAGATGAACTATCAACTTCCCACATTTATGAAAAGGAATGGGTGTTTTACTAAAACTACCTTGTCTCAGAAGCATGGGTAGAAAAGTATCCATCTAGGGGATTCTGGACTGACCCATGAATTGGGGGATTTGACCCACGAAAATCTTATTGAAGAAGCCAAGAGACAAGGAAAAAAATGGAGCGCATAGAAGAGGGGAGACAATGGGTTGAGTCTGGGAGCCATTTTTATGAGTAGAGAGGAGGTAGAATAATGAGTCTTGTGACCATTTACCAAAGAGGGAGAGCATTTGCATCTCTCTGGTTCTGAAGAGAACTGAAAAACAAATTTGTTCTAGGTACAAGAATTTGCTAGGAAGTGTTTTCAGTGCAAGATGATAAAAGAGGTTGTAAGAAGATGAATGATTGAGGAAGAACTCATTGCATACCCCCTTTATTGGTGGAGAGAAAACCAATCTACCAAGTTCCTGTGGGAGGAGGAGAGTGGCCTCTGTCCCTGGATGTTACTGTACAGAAGGAAGAGTCTCTCTCAGAGCATCATGATCTAGCTAGGCGGTGGCCAGTGGTAAATCAATCTAGGAGTTGTTGTGCCTATGGTTGGGTGGAAAAGGGCACCCCTTTCATCAATTGCATCACTATCTTGTTTCTAGATAAGTATACTTGGTTAGATCTCTTTAGTGTTTAGATCAAAGAAATTTTTATACTATGTTCCAGAATTGTGTAAGTTTAATTTCTGACAAAAGTGACTTGAGAAATTTAAGCAGAATAAAGAGAATGTCTTAGCTGAAGCTCTTATGATTTAATTTATTATCTCTTGACTATCTGTGTGCTAAAATGAGGATTCCAGGAGTGGATGTTGTGGTTGACTGTGCTGTACAGTTTAATGCATGTTGGGAACTGATGACTAAACAATTAAAAACATCTATAACACCTCTGAAAGAAGAGAGAGTGATTTTTCTGCATAATAGTGCTCCATTTTAGTATGTTCTCAAATCCCCTACTAGAAAAGTTAGAAGATATCATATTTGTGTGGACTTTAGAAATAATCCCAAATATGGGAAAACATTAAAAGTGCTTATAAATAATTATCGAGGAAAAATAATTAGGACATAAACATGAAATTGGTCTAAATGAAATAAAATACAAAAGTTCTCAAAATTCCATTTGGGGCATAAATAAACATTTGTGTTCAAATTGTGTTAAATCTCCTAATTTTGGGAAGAATCCCCTTAAATTTTGGTGGGCGGTAAATCCTGGTAGAAACACTGAATTTATTGTGGAGCTAAATCTTTGTATTAGGTACATTCTCCTTAAATTTAGTAAGAGTAGAAAAGCACAGTAATAAGGAAATAAAATTCTACTCATTTACCCACCAGAAGGGTGAGATTATAATTATATTTTAATTTCGAGGATGGAGAAATTTCCTTAGAATACAAACTTTTATTAAATCTCTCTATAAGACTAGAAATTTATATTTATCATTTTCTTATTTCCTGTAAGAGAACTTATATTCATTTAAATTCTCCAATTAATAAAACCATACACGGACATGGAGATATATGTATATATATGTATGTCTATATACATATACATATTATTATTATTATATTCTGAAAATGGAGGCCAAAGTCCCTCGAGCGTAATAGACCCGAGAGCAAAGAGAAGAGGGTATAAACGGTGACCACATGCTTAAACCTTCTCATAGTCTTCGGAATTCTGGGAGTTCGGAGCTCCAGGGCTCCAGGATGTTTGGGTGATGGGATTCCACGAGCCAAAGTTGTTGAATTCCCAAACCCTTTCTTTCCCTAAACAAGGTTGCATATGTAATAAATACAATTGATTATATTATTTCACTTGACGTGATCGATTAAAGAAATTGATTAATATGTGACACCTTTATGTGTATTTAAATTACGTGGTAATACGAGTGGGTGAACTCCGGAACTACGGGTTATATGAGAATGAAGAATTGCGTGAAAGAGCCGAAGTTATGGATCCATACATATTTCCTTCTCTCCAATATCAAATTATTTATTGGAGAATTTTAAAACCTGGGCGTAAATTTCAAGAAGTATAATAAATATATTATATTATACTAAGATTTATTAAATTGATCCCAGGTGAATGAAGCCAACTCCTTTGAATATTAAATGGTGTGGTAATGTGTGCAAGTGGGGTCACTTCGGAGCTTTGGGACTCCGGGGCTCCGGGAGATTGGAGTATAATAGATGTGTAGGATGTTAGAATATAATGGATATGCTCATTTAACCATAGACAATATAGAAATATTGTCACCCAACCATAGGCTGAAGCCACCCCTGAGCACCTTAACCTTGACAGAGAATCATTCTGGAAGAAAAACCTAGACTAGATAGCCAAACAAAGGTGGCACACCTTTCTCCAAGGATAGCACACCAAAACAAGAGTAACAAGAGCTGATCAGAGAGTCCAAACCATAACCAAGAGAGAGTCCAAGCCAAAACCGAAATCTTCTAGTTGCAACAACTGCAACAACAAATCTCCTCCAAACTTGCGCACAAATTGGCCAACTGTAGTGCGCACAAGTGTTGCTTCTGCAGTTCTGAGAATACTGACCATAATGAAGACTGGCCTCCTATATTTATACTAATTCTGGCAAACTGTCTGGGTCGACTTCTCATTCTGGGTACCAATTCTTTAGTATATAACATTTCCTTTAGCCGACTTCTTCTCTTGGAGGCTAATAACCTAATACAAGTCATTCTCTCGAGCCAACTTGTCTTCTAAGGTTATTAACCAATTAATTAGGGTTTCTTATTGCTTCCCGAAATATTCTATTCTAGTCAGGTTTACAGATGGAGGTAAATACCCTGCAACTACCATAATATCAACACTCCCTCCTAGCTAGGGAGGTATTGAAGGTAATGGTATTGAGCACAAACATACCATTCACCTAGTAGTATCAACATAATCGTATAGATTAACCTATGATTAGATCACGAGCACCATCATCACTATCAGTGTCATCAACTGCATCATCTCTTGAAACCATACTCCATCTGAGTAATCAAACATGATGCTGGATAATTCACTCACTCCACGGAGTGACACAAGAACCATTCTTCTAATCCGAACATATGTCCTAGAAGAATAAATGTCCTGGACCATTTTCTGTTTGGGGAATCTTTGTCCATTGATCATCCATCTAGTTGATAATCATTTCTAACATTGTTGATAGTCTTCAAGGAAATCAGAACAATGTCATTCAATAGAACATAACTGTGCCTATCCATAGTAGTACACAACTACAATATAGTGGTACACTACCACACCAAGTATCGCACAATTACTTGATCAGTGACATATAATCACAATCAGTGGAACACATCCACCACATTAGTATACATCTATTGTCCAGAGACATACAGTCTCCATAACAATCATATCATTTGATATCAACCTGCACATAAAACATTGTTATGATATAAACTGAATCATCTGGGCCATTCTTCCACTCACATATCTGAGATCTAGAAGAGCATCTTCCCTCAAAAGGTAAAACATCAATGATGATCCATCTGGACTATTCTTCTCAAGCAAGGAAGAATAATTGTCCCAATTTTTTAGCCTAGACCATTCACCTATCTAGGCCATTTGTCCGACACTAAACAAAGTGCAACCCGGAGAGAATGAGTCTTCCCTAGGAAATGCCTATCCTTGATTGTTGAACATGGACCATTCACCTATCTAGGCCATTCCTCTGGCACTAAAAAGAGTGCAACCTGGAGAGAATGAATCTGCCATAGGGAATGACTATCCGGACCATTTCCTAAGGAAATGACTGTCCTACACCAACCTCCAAAACGGACCATTCTTCGAAACTGATCACAACTATGAGCTTCGAAAGAATGACTGTCCAGTGAGGCGGACCAGTCTTCTTGACCACTACTGAGAGTGACCGTTAAGAAGAAATACTATCTTAGACCATTCCCCCACACTGGCCACAAGGGGAATCACTAGATATGGTACATCAGAAATCCATCGAACTATTTTCATTATGAAAATGACTGTTCGATCTAGACCATTTTTCGAACTGGAAAATGCCTGTCCGTCAGAAATCTCAAACCACTTTCCAAACTGGGAAGGAACTGCTCATCCTAGACCATTTTTTGAACTTGAAAAATCACTGTCCAAAAATCAATAACACATCAGTGCTCCCTCCCAACCTCAGAATCATCTCTTCCCTTTTCAATAAGGAAGTCGTCTCCACGAGCTCTAGCTTGTTTCTTGAGTATGCAAACTCTTTCATCTTGGATAGAGGCTTTACTAGAATCTTTACTTATCTTCTCATCTATGGAGATATATTGGGGAACCACTTCTCCTTTCTGGACCTCATCATGGAGAATGTAATGCTTGATCTCAAATGTACTTCAGTCTTTCTAGAACACTGGTTTTCTCTGAAGGCTTCATATATCTCTAATCAATATAATATAATATTGTTGGATTCATCTTTTGTTTCCTACTAGCTCATAACATCGTGGCAAGGGTCAAACTGGAACATATCCAAGTGGTACTTCTTCTGCCATCATGAGAGTTTGTCATGGATTATAGCAATCCATCATCATGAGCTTTCGAGTAACCATTCGGATACAATATCTCTATTATAGAAAGTTTTTCACCACACTTCTGTTGTGCATTGGATGTTCTTTACCAAGTTGTTTTCTTTCATCTACATACAAGGGTCTCTTTATAGTATACCTTAAAGCCTTGAGGTTGCTCTTCATACACTATTTGTTCAATTATTCTGGAGAATAGTCTTTCCATTCATCTGATGTAAACTCCAACCCATGGATATTGCATATGATATAATGGCTCATGTAGAGGTATGTCTGGTTTACTAAAACAAACAATCATCATAGTCTTCTCCCTCCATCTGGGAGAACCTCTAGTTATGGATCTCACAATGCTTTCGTTCATAAGTATTCCATACACTATTCTTCATCACAACTTTCAGTTCCTCTACTTGATTGCTTTTAGTGAGTTCATATCGGGCTGGTAGTCTTGTGATTCTCAATACAATGACTGGTTGTTCTCACTTTTCTTTCTTTCTTGGAATCTTCATGTTCTTCGTCACGTTTCTCTTTAGCTCTTAGGTCCATGGAGTTTTCTATAGATTCCATGCCCTGAAGATTCCAACTTCTTTTCTTTCATCATAGGATCATGGATGTGGATGGACAACCAAGGATATTTTTAAGGCCTCTTTTCGAAGGAGACTTCTTCTAAAGTCAAAATGAACATGTGCTACTTTTCATGGTTGCTACCATTGATGGGAACATGGATAGATACTTCATCATCTTCAATGGATCATATTATTTAGGATTAGCTCCCTCCTAATCCTTGCTTCATGCATGAATGCATGCTCTTCTTTTGGAAATTTATAATCATCTCCCTCCATCTAGGAGAGTCCATGCTTCCATCTACATCCTTATTGCCTTCTGCAAAGTGTCACAAATCTTTTTCCAATTTTCTCTTGATTGTTGACTTCTTTCTGTCTTTACTTCTTTTAGGTTTCTTGAAGATTGATTCTAATTTCGGCTTATCTTGCAGTTGTTACTTATGTAATAGCTTCCACATGAATTGTTACCAGGGGTTGTTGATGTACTTCATCCTTTCATGTGTATTGCCTGATTTGTAGTCATTGTGATAGCAATCCTTATCTTGTTGTTCTTCCATAGGTGTAGTTTCTCTTTGAACATATTATCTTCTAAGAAATAGATATGCAAGATATGTACAGAAAACATGGTATGTAAAAGAACTATGAAGAGTATTGTTACCTTGTCTTAGAAGAAGAAGTTTGTTTTGTCCTGCTTGGTCTTCCTTGAGGGTTTCCTTTCTTCGACAAATGATGCTTTGTGCGTCTCCTTCCTTTTCTTTAGCTCGGGACAATGATTCTTGTAGTGACCATACTTTCAACAACTAAATCATTTTATTTCTGACATATCTTTCTCTTGATTTGGCTTCTTCCTTGAACCAAACTTCCTTTCATTCCTGAAATTCTTGAATCTTGCTGTGAAGGCTTGATCATCGTATTTCTGTTGAGGTTTCTATTTTTCACTAATCCTTGATTCTTCTTGTGCACAACAAGTCCAAAGTTCTTCAAATGTAGGATACTCCTTCCTTGTGTTCATGCTTGCAGAAAATGCATCCCATGTCTTGGTAAGACCGTTGAGTACTATAATTACCAATTCCTTCTCTGAAATGTTTTCTTCAATAGCTTGTAGTTGATCTCTTAACTGAGATATTCTCAAAAGGTATGATGTTATGCTATCATCATCATTCCTCTTCATGTTACAAAGCTCATTATTCAGACTCATTACTTGTCCAATGTTTCTGACTGAGAAAACGTTTGTTGGGGCATCGTACATATTAGATGAGTCAAGATGGGAGATGTAGGGTATCAAGTGATATTTTATA
The DNA here is from genome assembly GCA_009831015.1 of Picea engelmannii. Taxonomy (NCBI): domain Eukaryota; kingdom Viridiplantae; phylum Streptophyta; class Pinopsida; order Pinales; family Pinaceae; genus Picea; species Picea engelmannii. The sequence goes on along the minus strand of ML786997.1, from coordinate 37,364 downwards.
GAATCCACTATGATAATCATGGCATTGATGTCATTGTCTTTTAACTTCTCCATAGCTGCAATGTTTTGTAGTTCCTTCTCTTTTTCTTCTTCAAACTTTGGTTCCACAATCTTTCCTTTCACGATATCCAACACTTTATTCTTGGCAAGGATGAGATCAATCCGTGTCTTCCATGCTTCGAATTTAGAAGCCCCTTCTAACTTGTTTTCTAACTTCATAGAGTAAGTCATGGCTGCTTTGACTTGGTCAACCCTAGATTTGACCAAAAACTCAAACTTGACGTCTTATCTTGCTGAGAGTACTAGGAGATGCACTAGGCTAGGGCACACTAGTCTATCTGGAATTTAGGTCAATCCCTTCACTTAAGGTGCCTCAACGAGAGGGTTAGGGCTTTGTTGTTGCAACAAAAACTGGTTGCAACTGCAACTGCAACTGAGCAAATCCTCCCAATCTATCTTCCAGCGGTTAGACTGTTTGAAGATAGTGTGGGCCCATAACCTATTAGAATATAATGGATATGCTCATTTAACCATAGGCAATATAACAATATTGTCACCCAACCATAGGCCGAAGCCACCCCCGAGCACCTTAACCTTGACAGAGAATCATTCTGGAAGCAAACCCTAGACTGGATAGCCAAACAAAGGTGGCGCACCTTTCTCCAAGGATAGCGAACCAAAACAAGAGTAACAAGAGCTGATCAGAGAGTCCAAACCATAACCAAGAGAGAGTCCAATCCAAAACCAAAATCTGCTAGTTGCAGCAGCTGCAACAACAACTCTCCTCCAAACTTGCGCACAAACTGGCCAACTGTAGTGCGCACAAGTGTTGCTTCTGCAGTTCTGAGAATACCGACCAGAATGAAGACTAGCCTCCTGTATTTATACTAATTCTGGCAGACTGCCTGGGCCGACTTCTCATTCTGGGTACTAATTCTTTAGTATATAACATTTCCTTTAGCTGACTTCTACTCTTGGAGGCTAATAACCTAATACAAGTCATTCTCTTGAGCCGACTTGTCTTCTAGGGTTATTAACCAATTAATTAGGGTTTCTTCTTTCTTCCCAGAATATTCTATTCTTGTCAGGTTTACACGTGGAGGTAAATACCTCCCGCAGCTACCATAATATCAACATGGGAGAGCCGAAGGAGATTGACCCGAAGAACTCTCTTTCTCTCTCTCTCATGTCAAATATTAATAAAATATTGGAGACTTTATAAACTTGGGTGCATTTTCCAAAAAGGCTAATATAATATATGTTAAATTTTTATTATCGTATTTGTACGTGATAAAGTACCAACTCCTTTCCCTTTTAATTTAATATTCAATGTGAATAACGTGTGAGTGTGGACACTTCGGGGCTTTAGGACTCTGGGGCTCCGGGAGATTGGAGCATAAATAATTTGGTGGAGAGACGAAGGAGATTGACCCGAAGAACTCTCTCTCTCTCTCTCATTTCAAATACTAACATAATATTGGAGACCTTATAAACCTGGGCGGATTTCCAAAAAGGTGTAATATATATAATGATTTTTTTTTTTTTTTTTTACAAAATCGGTTATGAGGCTTTATTTAATAAGCGGCAGAGGGGGCTGCCAACCCTTACATATTCAAAATCAGAGCTACTGCTCTGTTTCCTTTACATATTCAACCTTAAACCAAGATCTACCTGCCGTAAAGGCCACCTACAGAGAGCTGAAACTACTACTTGCCTACTGGAGATCCTCATAACGACTGATACGAACGCTCTATATCAGAACGAACTACTTCATTACTCGATATTAGAAGAAGCCTCGGCAGTTGCTTTTGATATCTTGCCTAGAGCCTTAGTGAGCTCTTCCACTTGAAGTTCCAGTTTACTGAGTCTCGATCCCAGATCCCCCATCAGGTTAGCGACATCCTTTAAACCGGTCTGGATTTCGTCTGAGAGTTCGTCCTTTATGTCCTGCATTTCCATATTGATCATCTCCCACTTTCTCTGAGCTATGGACGCCTTGATACTCTCCAGCTCCGCCCTGATCAACTCGATTCTTTCCTTCGGAGTGAGGCTTGGGTTGGATGCTGAGGCCATTCTTCATCGACGCACTGTAGAATTTTCCAGCACTGGAAGGGGGCACGAATTTATTTTTAAAGAGAAATGCATCAGAGGCTTCCCTTTTAAAAGTAACCAGAGCCTCCTCCTCGTGATTCCCCATGATTCAAAACAGATTTCATATCTTTGCGTTAGATATTTCCCGTCCACCGTAGCGCTTTTGGGACTAGAGACCATCTGGCCAATCGAATTGATCACGTGAAGATTCAGCGCGCATGAGCCAACAGGATTAGGGGATGGTTTGATGGGACACTTCCTCATTGACCTGTAAAAGCCCTTTGCTCAGAAGTGAACCATTGTTTGCTTCCTTATCAGCTAGCCCATTCAATGAACGTAGGACATGGATCAATTGATATTCCTTGATCTGCAACAGGAGAAGGGAAGATTTCCTGTACAGCTGAGCCAAAATGCTATCCTTAGGCATCTTTTTAGCGTTGAGCGCTTCCACTACCTGATTTGAATCCCCAAAGATCATAATGTTCTGGATACCCAACTTTATCACCTGGTTAAGACCTTACCAAAGAGCAAGGAATTCCACTTGATTTTTAGAGGCATGGCCTAAACCCCAAGCGTACGTCTTATGAATTTTGCCGGAAGGGTCCAGAATTACTCCCCCGCCCCCTGCCTGACCAGGATTGCCTTTGGAGGCCCCATCGAAGAAGGGACACCATTCGTTGAGTGACGATATCCACTTTAGGAATTCCTGCTCCTCCATCCTTATCTCCCATTTTCGCTTTTGCAGAGGTTTGATTTAGTTCTTGGCAGGGTGAACATAGTTGAATTCCTTAAGCCACCTGCCTTCTTCCTCCGAGAGGGGGGCCGTATTTATGATATTAGCCTTGCAATTTAAGGCTTCTACCATCATCGTCTGATCTTTAATTGCCACCTGGTTTGGTAGCCTTCTTACCCCGTTAAAAATTCTGTTATTTCGTTCCAACCAGATCTTCCAGCATGTGAATTTGGGAATCCACATCCACACTGTTTTGAGGAGGTGCTTTTTGCGTAGGTCAAACGGGGATAATGACTGCCAGTTTCTTACTAATTCCGGAGCTGAGGAGGGAAGAGGTGGGCAGGTCCCACCTATTAGAAGGCCCCAAACTTCTTTTGAGAAATCACACTTGAAGAGGAGATGCGCAGAGGTTTCTTCTTCCTTTCTGCACAAGGGACAGTGAGAGGGACCTTCCCAGCCCCGCCTCTTAAGATTATTGAAAGTTAGAATGCTGTCATGAGTCAAGGTCCAAGCGAAGTGGTAAACTTTGGGAATTTAAGGGAAGTTCCAGAGAGCCTTCCACAGCCCTGGATTCGGGGGAACCCAAGGAATGTTTAGGACTGCCTTATAGCCTGAAGCAGTTGTGTAATTCCCTGGAGGGGAACCCCATCCACGTTTGTCTTTGGACCTGGCACTAATCGGTGCCTTTCCTTGGAGAAAATCTAGAAGAATCATTGCTTCTTCATGAAGCTCCTCCAGATAACTCCCCAAATTCCAGCCTTGCCAGGATTGAGGGTCATCACTCTTCCAGAGGGAGATGTCCCAAAGAGTTTTTTGGTTATTTTCCAAGAGCCATTCCCCAATATTCTTTGTTTCTTGAATTCCTAAGAGGGATTGATCTCCAAGAATGGAGTTCTCCCTGATCCGAATTGTTGCTCCGTTTCTCGGAATCCAAGTGAGATTTGACTGAAAAAAAGGTAGGGCTCGCTGGCACAGATAGAATATTGGGGAGCCCTTCGTTACTTTTGGAGGTCTCTCTAGGCAGCGGTCTTTATCTCCCCTGAAGTATTTCTTTCTAAGGATTTGCTTGCTCCAGGTTCTTTTCCCAGTGATCATTCGCCAAAGCAATTTGCCTCCCATCGCCAGATTATGAATAGCCACATCTCTTATGCTCAGCCCCCCTTCCAATTTCGGTTTCTTGACCTTGTCCCAGTTAACTAGATGTAGCTTTCTCTCACAGTTCTTGCCTCCTTCCCACATGAATCTTCGCAACATTGCATCAATTTTGTTTGAAATTTTTTTGGGGGCTAGGAGCACCGAGCATTGATAAATAGGAAGGTTGGAAATGACAGAGTTCATTAGCACCACTTTGACTGCTCTGGAAAGCCAATTGGCTCCCCACTTTTGAATCTTGATTTTAAGCTTATCCACCAAGGGCAGCCAGTGCACCACCAAATCTCAGATTTTGAAAATAGGAATCCCTAGATAGGTGAAGTTATCCCAAACTGAAATTCCTTCCATGTCAAGGATGCGCCCTATTTGCTGCAGATCCCGGGGAGTGCAATTCCAGCCATAAATCTTGCTCTTGTGGTAATTGATTTTGCTACCTAAACAAACTTTATAGAGATCGAGTTCAGTCTTAATGTTCCTTGCTATTTTAGTGCTGGTAGCACCCAATAAGAGGGTGTCGTTGGCAAACTAAGCGTGGTTGACCTCATTGGTTGATGGGGTAATTTTGATTCCTGGAAGAGTTTTGTTTAGGAGACAGCTCTGCAACTGGAAGCTTAGCACAGAGGCTTGTAGGACATAGAGCATAGGGGAGAGTGGGCATACTTTTCTTAGCCCTCGAGAGGCCTGGAAAAACTTGGAAGGATGCCCATTGATCAGAGGGGCGATCCACGGAGCATAGATGCAAGCCTTGATCCATCCCATAAACTGCTGGGTAAACCCAAATTTCCTCATTACTTCGAACAAGAAGTCATGTCTGACCCTGTCAAAGGCATTGGCTAGGTCCAATTTGACTATCATTCCTTGCTCTTTTCTTTTACAGCTTGAGTGTATGGCTTCCTGGACTAAAATTATATTATCAAAAATTTGTCTTCCTCTAACAAACCCGCCCTGATTTTCGGGGATCAACTTTGGAAGAATTTTCTTGAGTCTGTTTGCTATTATCTTGGTGATAATTTTGTAACCAGTGTTGCAGAGAGATATTGGTCTGAATATGCTAAAGTTTTTTGCCCCTTTCTCTTTTGGAATGAGGGCTAGGAAAGAAGAATTTGTGTTGTCGCCCAATTTGTTGCAGTTCTGCGATTTCTTGACCATCTTGCATAAGTATTTTTTGATGATATCCTAGCAAAGAGAGTAAAATATAGCAGTGAAACCGTCTGGCCCAGGAGCCTTGTCAGGGTTCATGCTAAAGACCACTTTCCTGATTTCCTTATCATTGATCGGCCTGCTTAGTGACTCATTCTCTTCTGCTGTGACCAGCTCTGGTACTTCTGATAGAGGATAGGTGCACGAGTCCAGATCCTCTGTTTCCGAGGCTGAGTACAGAATTTTTAAATAATGGTGAGCGGCCTCCTTAATGTTATGGCCGTCCTTGTAAACTTGGTCCTGCCACTGGATTTCATCGATGGAATTGAAGTTTAACCTTGCTTGAGAGTGTTTGTGGAAGAAGGCTGTATTCTTGTCGCCGTCTTGGAGCCACAACGCCCTTGATTTCATTCTCCAATATGTTTCTTCGTCCCTGCAACTTTTATAGAACTTGCTTTGGATTTCAGATTCCTGACTGAGGAGAGCTTGGGTGACATGAGTTCCTTCCATTACTAGCTGATGGAGTTCCAAGGTTTTCTGCACATTTTTCCTTTCCTCCTAGGGTGAGCCCAGCTTTTTGGCCCATGATTTAAGGTTGGATTTAAGTCGATGAAGTTTCTCTTCCCACACATAGAAGGGAGAACCGGTGATAGACACGTTCCAAGAATTTTGAACCAGGGTGAGGAAGTCGCTCTGATCTTGCCACAAAGGGATAAATCTGAACGGTATGGGGCCAAGATCAGAGCTAGGGTGAAGGGAGAGGGAGACGGGTTTGTGGTCAGAGGTGTAGTGAGGAAGCAACTTGGAGGAGGCCCTCAGCCCCAAGGTAAGGAAGGAGGATTGGATAAGAAACCTATCAAGCCTGGTTGCAATATGTCCAAGGCCTAGCCTTTTATTTGACCAAGTGAATTTCCCATTGCAAGGGGGGATGTCCTCCAGTTCCCACTCCGACATCAGATCTTCCACCCATTCTCTAGTGGGGTCTCTAATGATAGAACCCCCCTTCGTTTCAGCCAGCGAAAGGGTGACGTTTAGGTCCCCTGCCACTACTAGATTCTCGATATTGTGCATGTTAAGAAACGACTGTAAAGACTCCCAGCAAAATTTCTTCTCATTGACTAAGGCGGGAACATACAAATTAAAGAGACTTACCTGGTGATCAAATCCTTTATGATGCAGCTTGGTGTAAATCCAGTGCGTGGTGCCTACTTCTTCCACTAGCTCCAGCTTTGAAGAGTCACAGAAGGTTGTCAATCCCCCCGAGGCTCCTCTGGCGCTAACTGCCCTGCCAAGGCCCTTTTTCCAGAATGAATGGCTGATTTGAAGAAGGTCATCCCCCTCCAGTTTCGTCTCCTGGATAAGGAGGACTTCTGGTCTTTCAAGCCTTACTAGGTCCCGCAAGGCTTCTTCTTTCAATCTACTCCCAAGTCCTCTGCAATTCCAGGAGACGTATTGCATTAATTACTTGAAGGGAGAGGGATCCCACCTTTCAGTGTTTTCTCGGGCTTCGCCCCTGATCTGGTTATCACCATCTCATGCATTGTGTGCTGAATACCTTGAGCCACTTCCTTAGTGGCTTTCTCCTCCCTTCTTTTCTTCTCAGTATTCCTTCCTCTCTTTGGCTGCTCCAGTGTGCCTTTGGGACTGCTTTCCTCTGCTTCTTCCTCTTCCTGAGTTTCCGTGTTTGTGTTTGAGTTCAAACTGATATTCTCTTTTCCCGGGCTAGGTCTCTTAGCCGGCGAGGTTGGTATCAAAGGAGCCAAATTTGGCTCTTCCTCTACGTCTATTCCACCTTCAGAGATTTGATGGTTTGGTGGGTCTTCTAGAGCTCTTTGTGAGGGTTGGCCATCCTTAGGGGGTTCCTGAGTCCTTTTTTCCTTGCCTCTGGAATTGTATGAGTTTTTCCCTCTCTTGACTTTCTACCAGCCTTATGCATCCTCTTTCCCAGTGATTTGTCGTTTGGGGCAATTTCTTTGAAAGTGTCCATGCTCCTGACAGTTCCTGCATTTGAATGGCAGGTGCTCGTAATCCAGTTTTTGGTAATGGGTCCATGTGCCAATCGTGAGCTTTACTGCTTTAGGAAGCCTTGCTTCTAGATCAACTTCCACGCAGATTTTGGCACAGGTATACTGTCCTCTGTTGTCAGCTCTGTCAATGTATCTTCCAACTCTGTTCCCTATCCTTTGCAATGATTCAGAGTCCCAACAATGCATCGGAAGGTTTGGTAATCTGACCCACACCGACACTTCTTTAGGCGTGTCCACCAAGGGGTCAAAGTCCAGTGTCCATTTTTTCAGATATAGTCCCTGCATCCCCATAAAATAGGGCCCATTTCTGAAAATTAAATCCCTGTCCTCTTCTGTTATGAACTCGAACACGAAAAACCCACGACCAACCAGGTAGCAAGTAACCCCATGTGCCAGATTGGGCCTCCAGTTCCTCTGGATCCAATCATCCGTGGTTTTGGTAGACGGTCAGAGGCCCATAAATTGACCCACGAGCCCTCGTTGGGCCAGAGCCAAGGCGATCTTCATAGGATTCTCTTCCGGTAAAACGATTTCCGGGATCTCCTCCAGTTTTTTAATGAATTTCGGAATCGATGGAGCAGCCGTTTTCTTCCCTCTGCTGTTGACCAACCTGCAAAAGGCCTCTTTGATTGGATTCGACAGAGGGGGGACCGCCGTCCCACCCCCTGGCACTTCCATGGAAACACATGGCTCACGAACCAGGATCAAACCCTAGAGATCACACTCGAGCATAGCCGACGAATTTAAAAAAGATGGTCCATCGATTGTTGCAAAATTCCGCTCTATAATGAATTTATTATGGCATTGGTACGTAATAAATTATCCACTCTTTCCCTTTTAATTTAATATTTAATGCATAATCACGTGTAAGCATGGACCCTTTGGGAGTTCGAGTCTCCAGGAGATCAGGACTTCGGAACTCCAGGATGTTTGGGGAAGATAGAGCATAAGAGAAAAATGACCGAAGGCCAAACCTATTTTTCACGTATTCCAATTTATAATAAATATTTAAGGGAATTAATTGTATTATATGGTTGTATAATTAATTGTATTGGCATAAAGGAATAATAGAGGTGGGACCCTCTCCATAGCTCCAACGTTCGAGAGATTTGGGTATACTCATAAAAACCCGATGAGGAATTTTCGCCTAAATCCGAAGGCTTAGGTATTAATGGATATTAATAATCCTAAGTGCTCCTTTGATATAATTAATCATATTATAATATAATTAAATATAATTATATTATAATATAATTAATAAAAGGATAATTTGTGGTTGAATATAGTTAATCATTTTCCCAGTAAATAAATAAATATGCATATATTTATATATGTTAAATTACGTGAAAATGTGGCATGGAGTTGCGTGCCGAGGAGGAATTGAATTACATACCTTAATTAAGGTTAATCAACTTAAGTATATTATGGAGAAATTATCCTCATTGTGTTATAATATAATTATTCATAATTATCATATGAGTAATTTATTGAGTTAGTGTTAAACTACTTCTAAGAGGGAAAAGAGAAAGTAAATATTTCAGTAGTTATTGGACCATGGGTATTAGGTTAAGCGAAAAAAATTATACCCCATCCCTTAAAATGGTACTTAGGGGTCAGGAGTGTGACAACGATGCACCAAATTCTCCATGAAAAATTCCAATTTTACTATAAGCACTGAATTACTACACTAAATTATTAGAAAAAGGTATTGAAATGCAAAAAATTCTCCTTATCTAAACGCTCGAGGAATATTCCAACTGATCATGAGCCTGAATTCCATGTGTCATGGGAAAATTCAAATGCATAAAAATGAGGGTTTCTTATCTTAGTACAAAGACCATGTAAATATTTCAAGAGATGATGATCCAATCTCTCCCATTGACTCAAACATGTAAAGCCCTTTCAATTTGGGTTCTAGGCAACTAGCTATTGTTAGTTGTAGTAAAATTTCTAATCACAAATGTCATGTGGTACCTCTCATAGGTCAAGTTTTAATTATATCACACCCTTCCTATTCATCATTCACCACATAAAATATACCTTAACCAACACTCTCACTATTCTTTCGTATCCCATGCCAATTGCATTTTATTCTTTAATTCCTTGTAGTTACATGTTGCTCATCCTAACTTCTCATTAATATTTGTAGCTGCAAGTCACTCCAATGTGTGGATTAAATCTACCACTGCTACCATCAAAAGGGAACCACGAGGGTGTACTATATGTTGCCACATCAACAAAAAGTATTTCCATTACTCAACAAGGTTTTTACCTACCCTAATGGTGTGCTTTGGATTCACATCCCATAGAGGCTTTAAATTGTTTATAAGAGTTTGACAATGATACAAAAAGAATTTTCCTACTAGAAATCCATTTACCTAGTGACAAAGGAGTTATTTTCCTTTAAAAATAAAGAGTTAGCTCATCCATTAAAGAAGAAATCAGCTTCCTTAAAGAAATAGTTAAATCACCTAGAAAGGGGGTTCAACAAAGTTTCTTTTAATTATTGTTTTGGTTTTTGGAGACAACAAGATACTATTAAAAAAAAGCAAGGAGACATCTTAGATCCATGCACATGTTGAAGATTTTAAGGAACAACAATAGAACCTTCACGCACTATCAATTTTTAGGTTGGAGATAGAGAAATGACCTAGTGGATGAAAGTCAGGACACTCTAAAAAAAATTAGATATTGTAAGCTAGTTTTAGTTGGTTTGAGTCAATGACTTTAAAGAGTTGTATTTCTCTCCATGGTTTTTGTTGCGGTTGGACATAAGAAAAAACAACTGTGGTCATGTCCACTAGATAGTTAGGAGGTGATTATGATTAAAGAAGGTCCACTAGATAGTTAGGAGGTGATTATGATTAGGGTTTCATAGATAGATATAAATAAATATGGAATCCTCC
>ML786997.1:0-10601 GCA_009831015.1 Picea engelmannii | reverse complement strand
CATGGATGAAGAATTGGATCAAATAGAGAAGAATAATACTTGGGAATCGGTTCCAAGACCAAAGAATAAGAATGTGATTGGCACAAAGTGGGTTTTCAGAAATAAATTGAATGAAGATGGACATGTTACAAGGAACAAAGCTATATTGGTATGTAAAGGATATGCACAGGTTGAAAGAATCGAATTTGAAGAGACATTTTCCTCAGTTGCTAGAATGGAAGCATCCTGATTTCTTTTATCTTATGCATGCTCCAAGAATATTAAAGTGTATCAGATGGACGTGAAATCATCTTTTTTGAATGGGGAACTTGAAGAATAAGTATACATCGAACAACCAGAAGGATTTCAGTTGTCAGAGAACGTAGATTATGTGTGCAAATTGAAGAAGACCGTGTATGGTCTAAAATAGGATCCTAGAGAATGGTACTCTAGACTAGATAAATATTTACAGCAGACAGGGTTCGGGAAAGGAAGTGTAGACAACAACCTCTACATCAAGGTAACTCAAGACAGTATTTTATTAATTGAAGTTTATGTTGATGATATTATTTTTGGAAGTAATGATGATAGGTTAAGCCAGAAATTTGCAAAGGATATGCAGAATGAATTTGAAATGTCATTAATTGGAGAACTATCCTTCTTTATGGGTCTTAAGATGCATCAAAGCATCCAAGGAATTTTTATTTCTCAAACTAAGTATATCATAAAAATGTTAAAGAGGTTCAGAATGGAAGATTGCAAACCAGTTACCACTCCTATGCAAACCAATTGCAAGTTGAGCAAAGATGATGATTCAAATTATACAAACTAGAGGCAATACAGGTCAATGATTGGTAGCTTACTATATGTGACATCATCCTGACTAGATGTAATGCAAGCAGTTGGATAGGTGGCACGATTTCAAGAATAACCAAAGGAATCACATGTATTAGTAGTGAAGAGGATTTTCAGATATCGCAAAGGAACAGAAGATTTTGGTTTATGGTATCCAAAAGGAAAGGATCTATCACTTATTTCCTACACAGATGCAGATTGGGCAGGTTGCATTGATGACCGACAAAGCACCCGTGGAGCAACGTTCTACTTGGGTGAGTGTTTAGTATCTTGGCTAAGCAGGAAACAATCATCAATATATTTATCTACAACCAAAGCAGAGTATATTGCAGCAGCCAGATGTTGTATACAGGTTCTATGGATGAAACAAACTCTGACAGATATACAGGTTGAGTATGATGAGCCCATTCCAATCTATTGTGATAATACAAGCACCATAAGTATCTTAAAGAACCCAGTGATTCACTCCAAGACGAAGCACATCCCAATCAAGTATCACTTTCTATGGGAATAGGTTGCAGAGAAGAACATCAAAGTTGAATATGTGTGCACAAAATAACAAGTGGCGGGCATCTTTACAAAATAGCTTCCACGCGAAGCCTTTGAGTATCTTCACTAGAGACTCGAAGTAATTTCTACAACAAAATGAATTCTTTTGCATGCTTATCTTATATGTCTTAGATTTACATGAGGAAGCACCATAAAAAGGATAGTTCAGGTTGGCAGATCAGTTTCACAAAGAGTTCAGTCAGGGGGAGCAACACCGGATGGAAAGATACCTTTTCCATTGATGACAAAGGGGGAGATATTTATCATATGCAAAGGTAAATGCTTGGAGAAAGAGCACAGAGGCATGGTTCCAAGGGGAGCGATGGCCACAGAGGAAGCATGAGTGATATGACTTCAGTACTGCATCAGAGTGTTGCCATCAATGCCAAAGGGGGATATTATTGATTATTTGGGTTGTTTTTCATTGATGTAAACCCTTGAAGAAAGTTTGGTAGCATCAAGGTTTGGGTAATGGACCCAAGTTTGTTTGATATATAATGGTATGAGTTTTAATATATTTGAAGGTAAGACTATTCTAGATGGATAGTACATGTCATCCCATTTTCGGTGGTATGTGGAACGTCACATAAATCCTCACAGTTAGATAGTTATGGCCATGTGAAGTTGGAGAACCCTCATGAGTCATCTAGAAGACCCAAAAGGTCAAAGTAGTTAAAGTGGTTGCAAATAAGAAATTATTTAAATAATAAAGTGAAGTGATGAGGGTACTATGATTCAAAGTTGATACAAAAGAAATTATTTAAATAATAAAGTTAATGGAGAAATTACTAAGTGGACAAGTGGTTAGAAGTGGGTTAGCCCTAAAATAAGGAAAGTGGTTTGAGATGGTTAAAAGGTAACCCCTTGAGGAAGCTACATAAAAGTATAAATAAGAGGCAAGGGTCTCTCATTTTAATTACAGTTGAGAATATTGAATATCTATAAGTGACTGAGGTAACCAAAGGATATCTAAGGGGAATTTCAGAAGGAAGGTGAAGTAAATAGGGCCGAAATTCAAGGGAGGATAAATTATTTTGATGATGCTTTCTAAGGTATGTTATTTACAGGTCATCTCACCATTTTCGCAATAATTTTTTTTCTAGAATGATTCAGACCGTGAAATCTAGAGGTCATTGAGGAAACATATCCAAGTAGTTGTGATAAGGTTTTTATCTTGTGTGTTGTTGTATTTTTGGAGTTACACTCCATGGAAAATAGGGTTTATGACTAGTCCTGAAACTAGTCTAAAACAAGTGTTTTGGGTAAAAACGTCATAACTTCTTCATAACAGATCTAAATTCAATAAGACCAAATATATTGGTTAGATTACAGTCTGTAGTATTCTTTGTACCATTTTCAAATCCATACAACAAACATTCCATGTGGGGCATGCTCTACAATATTGCTCTCTAGAATAAGCCAGAATTCAACAAGGTATGTCATTTTTGCTATAATTCCTTTTCTGAGAGGTTCCAAGCAGTAAAACCTAGAGAAATTCCATAAAAGACACTAAAGAACATTGTGTACTATTTTTAGATATTTATTCATTACAAGTACATAGTTATGATTATTTCAAGTTAGGGTTGTTGACTAATCCAAAATTAGTCATGTGAGACTAAAGTAAAGTTTGATGAAAATGCTAGTCTCTTGTTGTTAAAGTTAAGGAAGGTTTGCAGGTATGTGATCATATACACCAGGTCTATTACAGAGTTACAAATCAGATTTGGATGATGAAATTGATGAGGGATTTTGGTTGAGGTACATGTTGGGTACATGGTTGAGACAAGTAGTTGATTAGTTGGCACTACATGAGGTGCATAGTTGATGTTGATACATCTTGATGAGTCATAGTTTATGTGTACTTGATGCATGATTGGTACATATTTTGTGCATGTTTGATGCACTCGTTGATGGTACAAATTGAGGTACAGGTTGGTGCATGGTTGATGCATTTGTTTATGGTACAGGTTGATTATAGGTTGTTTATGGTACAAGTTGTTTGGTGTAGGTTGATTGGTACAGGTTTATAGCAGTATATCTCACAGTGATAGTGTGACATTGGTTCCATCATTCTACTTCTATGTCAGGGCGGTTGGACAGGGCAAGGACAGGTGGTTGTAGCCACCTTTCGGTTGTAGCCGGAGAACATAAGGGGTTGTAGCCTCCTTCTGGTTGTAGCCAAAGAATTAGGGAATTGGAGCTTCCCTCAGGTTGTATCCTGAGAAACTAGGGGGTTGGAGCCTCCTTTCAATTGCAACTAGAAAACAAAGGAAGTTGGTGCTTCCAATGAATGTAATTATTAAATAAATATAAGAAAAAACATTATGTGGTTTTATCCCGCCTTGGGTTTCCACGTAAAAACACTGGTGTACTGTGTATGTGTATGATTGCTCATTTGTTCATTGTTTATTTACTCTTAAATTATTGGATGATAATGCTACATTGATATAACACTTGCATTTTATGGTTAAAATGGATTAGATTGATCTATTACTGATTCACCCCCCTCTCAATAATCCAACAACTTTGGTTGATGTTGGGTAGGTGTTATATTCTTTGCATGTGTGTGTGTGGGCGCGTTAGATATGACAACTGCGTCTGATGATCCCTCTAGTAGTGTATTTGGTGTCGTGTGTGATGGGTGCTTTCCTAGGGGGTCCTAGTGGGGGGCAGGTATGCCCCCCCTGGTTACGCACAGCGTTCGGCAATGAGCGGTAGCTCGGGGCAGCACCCCAAAAAGCAATTTTGGGCTATTTTTGCTATTTTTAGCGGTTTTGTAAATTAATCCTGGATTAAAGGATTAGGGTTTTGGTATCTACGGAATACCTAAAAACATTGTATATATATTGTATAGTGAATGGTGAAATTCGACATAATGAATATAAGAAAGGTTTTCTCGGTTGAGGGTTTCCGGTATAAAATCTCTGTGTACTCTGTGTATGAGCCATTGATTAATTTATGTTTTTCTTAAGAATCTATATGCATTGCTTTACTTCACAGGTTTAAAACTTACATGTGGTATCAGAGATCGTTTTTGGCTTTAGAGGGATGCCTTTGTTGTTGAGGGTTTGGCTCGGTCTTGATAGATCAAGTTTATCTTGGGTCTATGATAAACCTGGGTTTAGTGGGAGCTTTGGTAGTGGAGATTCGAGTATAGAAAGAGGAATGGTGAGATCATCTAGAATCGAGATAGAGAAGTTCAACGGTAAAAACTTTGAGCTATGGAAGCTCAAGATGGAGGACCTTCTTGTAGACAAAGAACAATGGATTGTTGTGGATCCTGGTACACAGCCCACTGGTACACCGTCTACTAGCAGACAAGCTACTAGTACACAACCTAATAGTACACAAACTACTAGTACACCACCTATTGGTATGTCGAAGGAATATTGGGAGAAGTTGGACAGAAAAGCAAGGAGTACTATTTCACTCTGCCTGGCAGATTCAGTTTTGTTGAATGTCTTGGGAGAATCTACAGCCAAGGAACTATGGGATAAGCTGGGGAATTTGTATCAATCAAAGTCCCTAGTAAACAAGTTGTTTCTTCGAAATAAGTTGTATCATCTTAGGATGGACGATGGAGATTCTTTGACAGAACATCTAAATGCCTTTAATACTCTGGTAAGTCAACTTGTCTCTGTTAATATTACAATTGCAGAAGAAGATAAGTGTATTACTTTGTTATGTTCTTTGCCAGAATCTTGGGATAATCTAGTTGTAGCAATTGGTAGTACCACTCAATCTACATTGAAGTATGAGGATGTAGTTTCATCCTTGTTATCTGAAGAGATGAGGTGGAAAGGCATGGATAGTCATAGCACAGATGCTTTATTTATAAGAGGTAGTCCCCAAGACAGGAATTCCAGTAAGCCTTCGGGGGGGAGATCTAAATCTACACGTAGATCTAAGTCTCTAGGAAAATCTTTGAGGAAATGTTGGAAGTGTGGTAAAACAGGGCATTATAAGAAAGATTGCAAGTCTAAGAAGGTTGATAAACCAAAGGGATCTGATAGTACCTCTTCCACAGAGGTGAAAACCTCCACTGAAGAAGGAGGTGATGTTTACCTGGCATCTATAGCTACACATGCAGATCGTGATGTATGGTTGATCGACTCAGGTGCATCATACCATATGAATCCTCACAAGGAGTGGTTCTCTGAATGTGAAAAATACGATGGTGGTGGTGTATTCTTAGGAGATGAGTCGATAGCCAAAATCTTGGGACGTGGAAGGATTAAGTTCCTGCTAAAAGATGGAAGGATTATAACTCACCCTAGGGTTTTTCACATTCCAAAACTAGCCAGAAGCCTAATATATCTAAGCAAGTTGGATGATGCAGGAGTGAAAACTGTATTTGAAAAGAACACTTGCAAGATGGTACGAGGAGCAATGGTGTTGATGAGGGGAGTTCAGTGTGGAACTTTGTACAAGTTGTTGGGAAGAACTTATACTAATGGGTGTAACAGTTATGTTGTCCCTAAGCAGAGAAATGAAGGTGACAAGACCAATACTATCCCAGAAAAAAAGACCATGTTGTGGCATCAAAGACTGGAGCATATTGGAGAAAAGGGCTTGCGAACACTACACGGTAAAGGTATGGTTGAAGGTATGTCTAATTGCACTCTAGATTTTGATTTCTGTGAACATTGCATATATGGTAAACATAATCGATTAAGATTCCCATCTGGTGCTACAAGAGCAAAGGGGATCTTAGAGTTGATACACAGTGATGTGTTTGGACCTGTTCTTGTTCCATCCCTAGGTAAATCTATGTATTATGTTTCATTCATAGATGATTTTACAAGGAACACATGGATTTATTTTCTTAGAAAGAAAACTGAGGTATTTGATAAATTTAAAGAGTTTAAGGCTCTGGTAGAAAATCAGACAGAGAAGAAAATAAAGTTATTAAGAACAGATAATGGTGGAGAATTTTGCGGAAATGAATTCAAAGAATTTTGTAAGAAATGTGGTATAGAAAAGGAGAAGACTACTCCATACACTCCTCAGTAGAATGGAGTTGCAGAAAGGATGAAAAGGATATTGATGGAAAAAGAAAGGAGCTTGCTCAGTGGTATCGAGTTAGGACAAGAATTCTGGGCAAAGGCAGTGGGTACAACATGTTACATGGTCAATCAATCACCTTCATCAACGTTGGATGATAAAACTCCACACGAGGTATGGTCTGGAAAGAAACCCTCTCTTCAACATCTTAGAGTGTTTGGTTGTGATGTTTATGTACATGTTCCAAAGGAAAATAGAAGTAAGCTAGATAAAAACAATGAAAAGTGTATCTTTATTGGTTATAAAGATGGTGTGAAAGGTTATAAGCTTTGGAACCTAGAAACTAAGAAAATTGTTTACAGTCGAGATGGTGTTTTCAGAGAGGTAAAAGATGTGTCCAAACAGGAATTCCTACCAACACAAGACGAACCTGAGAAAATAGAGCTTGAGTTGGATGATGCAAAATTTGAATCATATGAAGAAGAGGAAGCAGAAGAAGAAGAACCTAATACCCCAGTATTGAGGAGATCAATGAGAGATAGAAGGCAAGCAGAAAGGTATAGTCCACCTGATTTTCGTTCCAATTTTCTTTATCTATTACTGATGATGATCCCAGAACTATCAGGGAAGCAGTGAATTGAGAGGATAGTAAACTATGGAAGAAGGCCATGGTTGAAGAAATGGATGCCTTGGATAAGAATGAGGCATGGGATATAGTTGAGTTGCCAGCTAGAAGAAAATCGGTTGGTAGCAAATGGTTGTTCAAGAAGAAGTTTAATGCACAAGGTAAAGTGGAGAAATACAAAGCTCGGTTAGTAGCAAAAGGTTATTCCTAGGTAGAGGGAATTAATTTTGGTGAGATTTTTTTCTCATGTTGCTAAGTTAACTTCTATTAGATTTCTTTTATCTATTGTTGTTGCTTTTGATCTTGAAGTGGAACAGATGGATGTGAAGACAACATTCCTACATGAGGATATGGAAGAAGAAATCTACATGAAGCAGCCAGAAGGCTTTGTAGTGAAGGGAAAGAAAGAGTTGGTCTGTAAGCTAAAAAAGTCACTATATGCTCTGAAGCAATCACCTAGGATGTGGTACCAAAAGTTTGACAGATACATCCTTGGATTGGGATTTGTAAGAAGCAGGCTTGATCACTGTGTATATTCCATGCAAGTTGGTAATCACTTCATTTATGTAGTGTTGTATGTTGATGACATGTTGTTGGTAGGAAATAACATGGATGTTATCAAGGAGGTGAAATCACAGCTATCCTCCAAATTTGACATGAAGGATCTCGGTACTGCTAACTTCATTCTGGGAATGGAAATTAAAAGAGATCGTGCAAACAGGAAACTCTGGTTGAATCAGAGAAAATATGTTGAGATGATATTGCAGAGGTTTAATATGCATGGAAGTAAACTGGTCAAGGTTCCTATTCCTATAGGTGTAAAGTTAATTGCAGATCAGTGTCCCAAGACACAGGAAGAAGAAGAGGACATGTCCCATGTTCCATATGCCAATGCAATTGGCAGTTTGATGTATGAAATGGCTTGTACTAGACCGAACATTGCACATACAGTGGGAGTTTTGAGCAGGTATATGTCAAAACTAGGGAAGGAGCATTAGACGGCAGTAAAGAGGGTCTTCAAGTATTTGCGTGGCACTACCAATTATAGATTTTTCTACCAAGGAAGACCAAGATTGGAAAGAGTGGTGGACATACATGGCTTTGTTGATGCATACTGGGCTGGAGATCTGGATCGCAGAAGATCTACAAGTGAGTATGTGTTTAACCTATTTGGAGGAGGAGCAATCAGTTGGATGAGAAAAAGACAAGTTGTAGTGGCACTCTCAACTACAGAAGTTGAATACATGGAAGCCACTCATGCAAGCAAGGAAGTAGTATGGTTACAAAGATTGTGTTCAGGTATTGGGTTGGTACAACAAGCAGTGAGATTAGATTGTGACAGTTAGAGTGCAATATTCCTAGCAAATAACCCAACTTATCATTCGAAGACAAAGCATATTGATGTTTAGTATCACTTTGTGAGAGACATGGTTGAGGAAAAGAAGGTGTTGCTGGAAAAGGTTGACACTTTGAAGAATGTTGCAAATTCATTGACAAAGTCTGTGAGCATAGAAAAATACTCCTGGTGTAGAGTAACAATGGGCATTGTTTCCCTGGATTGTTGACTATATAATCCCCTAGACCCCTGGATGCAAAGAAAACAACAAGTGGGAGAATGTTGGGTAGGTGTTATATTCTTTGCATGTGTGTGTGTGGGCGCGTTAGATATGACAACTACGTCTGACGATCCCTCTAGTAGTTCTCTTTGTGTCATGTGCATTAGGCGCTTTCCTAGGGTGGTCCCAAGGGGGGGTAGGTGTGCCCCCCCTCTGGTTACGTGCAACGTTCGAAAACGGGCGGTAGCCCAGGGTAACGCCCCGAAATATTGTTTTGGGTGGTTTTTGCTATTTTTAGCGGTTTTGTAAATTAATCCCGGATTAAGGGATTAGGGTTTTGGTATCTATGGAATACCTAAAAACATTGTAAATATATTGTATAGTGAATGGTGAAATTCGACATAATGAATATAAGAAAGGTTTTCCCGGTTGAGGGTTTCCGGTATAAAATCTCTGTGTACTCTATGTATGAGCCATTGATTAATTTTTGTTTTGCTTAAGAATCTATATGCATTGCTTTACTTCACAGGTTTAAAAATTACAGTTGATATCATTCCAAGAACTATTTGTGTAAGTATTCTTGGTGCACTTGGAGGAGGTTTTGGCCCAACAAAGGCCAAATTAACCTTATATGACTCGCATTGTGAGAAGCCATACAGACTAGTTATTTTTTTGTCTAACATTTCATTGAGGCCAATTGTCAATTCATCCAAAGTGAAAGCTTATTCACATTACCTTTTTTTCTCCTTCAATGTTTTGATGGGAATTACATCCATGCACTTCTACAAGGAACACTTTATGCTCTTCATATAAGCTTAGGCTTGGAAAACTACCTTGTAGTGAGCGACAAACTCACATTCAATTACCTCTTTCTAAGTGATACATCTTCCCCCAACCTTGATGGCTATAAGTTTCTCCAATTTGAAGCTAGTGGAGTCAAGCACATATGTGCTTTGCCACATTCAGTAGATGGCATAACTTAGCAACATTTTCCTATTGATCCAAGTCAAAGGGATTGGTCTTGAGTTATTGGGAGACTTCTTCAAATTATTTACAAATGGTTATGTTACAATTTTAATAGCTAGCAACAATTTGCCACCCATATCCTCTCAATAATGGCACAATGCACACCATAGCATCAACCCACCGAGCAATCTAACCCACTAATCTCATAGGCATAGGAATAAGATTCCACATTGTTTGGATGTAATCAATTCAACCCAAATTTTGTAGGTGATAGGTATTCATTATGTATTGAGTTCCTTTGATATGCATTTGGTGTGCTTCCCATGAAATCTAGAACCAAATTGGTTGATGGTTCGATAGAGGGGACATGTTAGCGACTTGCAATTCCCTTTTATTTGGGGCATCAAAATAGAAGTAACTTTCCAATAACATGGCTCTATCAAACCATTGTAGCATTCTTTCTTAGCCCTGCCAAAAATTATTCCAAGTGAACGAAAGTTCCGAGGAATCATATCATTGAGACTTGTTGGGAACATATGACCCATTCTTGGCTCCAAGGGAGAACCAGACCTATTTATCCACACGTGGAATTATGGCTAGCAAGATACCCTCTTTATCTTCTCAATGTTCTACCATATCAAAATCCCCATAAAATAACCATAAAACATCTTAAAGTTCATTTACCAGGAATCACCACCTTGCCACTATTTCCCTCGAGTCATTTGGTGCATAAATATTAGTGAGGCCTAGAATGCAACCATCCAACTTGAGAATAATCCATAGAAACACTTACGAGTGATATACCTCCAAGTCTATTACAACCCTCACAAGATGGGGAGAAATAAGAATGGAAAGCCTTCCCTTGCCTTCAAAATGGTTGGAAACAAATAACTGGAACTCAACTAGAAACAAATAATGTCATTTACAACATAAAGCCAATGATTCTAACTTCTTGAAAACACAACACATCCACTACACCAATTATCTTTACCTTTTCTCACCACTTTAGTCAACCTCGTGGAAGTATCTTAGGTATGTGTATCAACAAGGCTTTGGGTGGTCGACGA
>ML786996.1:556427-581604 GCA_009831015.1 Picea engelmannii | reverse complement strand
TTACATCTTATCTACGTGCAATAATTGTGTTTAGTAGTCTTCTATATTTTTATCAAGTATGATAATAACTTACTATATATCTTTTCTCATATTATTTTAAGTTTTATATCTTTTCTCATATTATTTTAACAACTTATCGTTTTAATATGTTTATTTTAATTTATGATTTTTTTATTTTATAAAAAATAATTTTCTTACAAACATCTACATCTTATAGTAAGTGATTACATCTTATAGTAAGTGATTTAAATAGATGTACAAATCAATTATATAATATTTTTTCTATTTTTTTTTTCAAAGAAGAGAATATATTTCATTATGTAGGAGCATTCATATATAGTCTAAAAAGATTTATAATTCAAGATAGTTTTACTATGATTCATAGAATAATTATAAGTGACCCTACATCAACATTCGATGTATTTCGGTTCGTAGCTTGCTTATAAAACTAACCTAAAAATTTAGCTATTTGAAAAACATAACCAATTAAGGAGGAGCATTGTCATGGGCATCTTTCTCCTAACATAGTGAGGGGAGCCAAAAGGACCTTCTTTTGAGTTGAAGGACAATCGACACTGTTGGCTGATGCGGAGATCGCTTCCTTGGTGGAGCCATCCAATGGTGTAGGGTTGTGGGTGTGACATTGTTAGCAGGGCCAACCACTTGACGACCTTTGCTGAGATGAGTTTCTTCTGGCTACTGCTATCAACGATGAAGTGCAGCGGGGTGCATCCACTGATATCCACCTAGATCATTCGTCTATAGTTTGACTGTGGCATGCCAAAAAAAGCACTGTTTAGGGCCCCAAAATGGCCCTGGAAGTACAAAAAGATGTGTTGACAAGAAAACATATAAAATAAGCAAGTTGGATTAGGTGGGAGGCCACCAGTATCCACCTGGAAGATGTTTAGGGCTTCAAACAACCTCAGAAGTGTAGAAACCACAATTACAAAGAAGTACAAAAGAACGTGTTGAACTAAAAACTAACGAGAGGAGCTAGTTGGAATAGGTGGGTGGCCACCAATATCCACCTAGATCAAGATCCTTGTCAAATTAAAACAATTCAAAGCTCTCCTCATATCACATCATTGTTGGGGATTTTAACATCATCCTCAACAGCATGGAGAAAAGGGGAGGGAGTTTCATTAGACACCCCTTTCGAGAAAAAATGGAAGAGTTGTTAGAAGACTAGGATTGTAACGTACCCCAACCTAGCTAAGGTCCATTACTTGCGGAAATACATATAAATTGGAAATTTTCTACTAAATAATCTTGTAGCTTTCTAGCTAGAGGAATACACACATAGATTTAACCATTATTCTATCATTAATTTAAATGCATCTACAACATGCTAGAATAACATGAATGCAACTAATTAACTTCATTCAATAACATATAAAACCACCCTCATATACATAATTAATACACAGTGGAATAAACTATAAATGTAACATAGAACACGATAAACACTTATTTTTTCAAAACAATTGTGTAATCAACTGCTTGGGACAGACGTTCCACCCAACCATAGACCTTCTATTCTAGATCTCAATAGAAAGTGACCCCCGAGTTGGGGCTAGGAATCCACAAAACATGGTGTCTCTCACTGTCCACTCACATATCATATATCCCACAACCCACTGTCATTCTCCTATAGTTATCCTAATTTCCACCATCTCTCTTCCTCTTAACCTGCCCAACCCAATGAATGTACCCCTTCACTACTCTCAGTCCACTGGGAATCCCATTCATTTATTTTATTAGGGTCTCTTTGGAACAATTAACCAAGAATATCACTATTGGGAACTCAAGGGAACTCACTGCTAGGAAAAATTACCAGTAAACGATAGCAGTAACTTGTTGTTACAGTGAAACTCACACAAGAGTTCACTCTTCAATCATGACAACCTAGCACTCTTGCAATCCTAGAAACTTGCTTCTTCAGTCTTCAACTCCCCCCAAAATCCCCAAATTCTCCCTCCATTGTTTTCCATCTTCAAAGCTCTTCTTTTCTATTCGTTGCTTGTTGTTCATGCAAAACAATGTGACTGTAAAAACCGCTCTCTGTGGCTATACAAATTTCCTCTCTTTTCCTCTTTTCTTGACTCACACTCATCCCCAAAATGATTGTACTTATCCTCATTCTCCCAATAACTATTGGATGAGACTTTTTACACCCACTCTATTACATGTATTAAGTAATTGGTATCTCATGCACTCAAACATCAAAAGAGAAGGTTCACTTAAAACATTAATAAAATTCAGGAATTTAGGTTTGGATTAATACCCATGAATGATTACCCCCTTGAACTCTTGTTAGAAACTCCCTAATGTTGTGGAAAACTCATCTCCCATCTCTATCCATGTTCCCCAATAGCTAGCACAACATTTTATTTATTAAAATTCAAAAATAAAATTTGCATATACATCGCTTGGCCACAACCATAAATTATATCGACATTATACATTAATTAAACTGACGATTATAGTGGGGATGTTACATTCCCCTTATTGTAATGTACCCCATCCCAGTTGAGGTCATTACATGCGGAATTACAAATAAATAATGTTTTTATGCTAACTAATGATGTGCGTAGCTTACTAGCTACAAGAATACACACAGATTAAACCATTTTGTTATCATTAATTTAAATGTAGCTACAACATGCTGAAATAAAATGAATGTAGCTAATTAAATTCATTCAACATCATATAAATCCATCCAAATATACATAATTAATACACAATGGAATAAACTATAAATATAACACATAACAATGCAACCATGTACTTAAGATGGATGTTCCACTCAACCATAGGCTTGCTATTCTATATCTCAACAACAAGTCACCCCCAAGCTATGACTAGGAATCCAAAAAAGAGGATGTCTCTCATTGTCCACTCATGGCTCAGATATCCCACAAACCACTGACATTCTACTACAATTATCTCGATTTCCACCATCTCTCTTCCTCTCGACCTAACCAACCCAAAGAATATACCCCTTCACTGCTCTCAGCGCATTAGGAATCCCATTAATTTATCAGGGTCTCTCTGGCATATGTAACTAGGAGTCTCACTACTGGAAACTCAAGGGAACTCACTGCTAGGAAAAACTACTAGTAAACAACAACATTAACTTGTTGTTACAGTGCAACTCACACAAGATTTCACTCTTTAAGATTAACAACCTGGTGTTGACGGGCGTAAGTGACACACCATCAATTGGAAGGATAGATCCGGACCGGGGTTGTCTAATTAACCCAAGTCGTTTGGTATATTCTATCCTGACGGGTTTAATGGCTCCGTTAGCCAACTAAGGTCCTAAAAAAATAAAGAAAATAAACTCCTCTAAAGTTATAACTACGATACTATGTTCATGAATCTAAATATTTACAAGTGTTTAAAATGGAAACATAAATATGAACATGTGATTATGAACAAGATATTTACAATTTGCAAGTTTTGGTGGATGTCTTGTGAAATCAAGGTTTTACAATTGTTTATGGAGTAGATAAAGAAAGCACATATTTTTATATTTTTTGTTTAATAGTTTGAAATCTAAGAAATCAAAAGATACTAATAAAACATAATCTGAAACAAGAACAAAATAACAGTCACAACCAATTTTAAACTGTCTTATTTCATTAATAGATAAACTAATAACAGAAATTGAATGCGAATAAAACTAACCTGATATTAGTCTCATACTGTGTCTATATCCCTGTGCAATTCAATCTTCCAGCTATCTTTCCTATGAGATAAATCTGTAACAGGCTTGTGCTAACATCTCCAGAATAAACTCAAGGTATTTTTGGGAGCAAGGATATAAGAATAGAGTAATAAACATATAAATCCAGTGACCTTGTAATGATGAATGTTTATAGTAAATGAAATTTTAACACGAATCATTCATATAATATATCACTTAATATCAAAGCATAAATCAATGCTATTAAAATGAAATAACGATCACAGGTGTCACATATGAACAACAAATCATAGACAGAATTTAAAATGTTGAATAAAATGAAACATTATATGCTAATAAGGATAAAGCTGTATAACATATTAATATTCCAAAATATAAAATGAAAAACAAAATGGAACAGTGTCACGCTGGTCTAAAGACGAAATGTGAACAACTTGTCCATTCAGTCTTGGGAATTACATGTCCATAATGCGTTCGAATCAAAGATGCCTCTTTTCACAGTTCCAACCATCCCTTTTAAATCCCAACAAAGAGTATTGATCCCATATCTTAATATAGGATCAGATCTCACAAAATAATATCGGTTTTAACAGTCGATTCGAGTTTGTTTGACAACAGGACAATTCAACAAATAATAGCATGAGTTTGTTTGTAATGATCAAGTGTCTTAATACTATTTAACAGATACAAAACAAATTATGTTCAAAACTGGTTCTATGACACATATCTGAAGTAGATCAACATTTGCTTCCTCCATATTAATCCTTGGTTTATGAGCTGGAAACTTCTTTGACGAATTTTGGTGAAATATGGAAAATTTCTATTCAAAGAACAACCCACACCTACTAAACCGTTCACCATTTCTGGATTCTGCTTGTGAGTAAGTTAAAGAAACTTGTTCTGCAAAACGGGTTTTCAGTGGTTTCTCAAAATTCTTCATCGTTTTCCCGTAGTGTGCCCCGCAAAATTACCTCTCCATTCTGTTGCAGATGAAATCTTGAAACATCAACCTCGAAGATTCACTTGCATATCCTAGAATATGTCATTTCTAGATAAACCCTTCCAGGTTTAGGTAAATAAACCTTTTTCCCAGATGATTTTTAACGGTTTCCCAAAATTCCTCTTCGTTTGTTTGTAAATTGCGTTAAAAAACCGCTCCCTGTGGAATGACGAGAATCCCTAAACCTTCCATTTTCTATTCTTTCTTTGATGCGAGAATAGACAAAAATTTCATAATCTGGTTGCATCTCCAATTTGATATCATGTAAAAAAACCACATGTTTCACTTCATTTTGTAGGGCACATGAATATCCTCGAGCTTATCACCAAGTCAAACAAAGACACATTACTCCTAAAAAATAATCAATGAAAAAAGAATTAATTAACCACTGACTATTAAGATGATAGCCATATAATCATAGTCAAGATTTGCATCACCGTTCAGATATCTATTGATCACAAATCCCAATGCATCAATCATTTAGCTATTTTAATAATGGTTGTGAGTGTCATTGGTGTCTAAAGCATTCATGTTTCAATATGATCCCAATCTTTAAAGAGAGTGACATGTGCAATGGTAACCATAACAACAAAGTGCCAATGATGTTGCACCATGTTTATGGTGTGTTGGCTCAAAATGCATTGTTCACAGTTTGAAAGTTTTAACCCCATATATAACATGTGTTTTTTTCATAAGAATACTACATTGAGTTCCAACCAATTCGAACATATGATAATTCAAGTATCAGAATAAAGGTTGAGATAAGGTGCTTCTATACTTGGTCTTACAATATTAAGTGAGATCATTACAACATTATGAAGGTGTTAGCATCATCCAACTGTCGTGTCATTTGGTAATTATTGATGACCCAACTTTATTATACAAAATGGGTTATGTAGGATGTCATTAATAATAAAATTTCAAACATTTTGTGTTATAATAACTAGATCCTTTTGATATCATTCAAAGCTTGTGACAAAAGGTCATGTAAATCATTTCAAACCAGTCTCGGAACAAAAAGGGTTTCAAATAGAAAAATTTTGTAGCTTGTTTTTAATCAATCATGCAACCTTTTAGAAACACAAGACATCAACCATAAACAATTCTGGAAACACAACTCAGCCAAGCCATAAGATCCTTCAGTCCACATGATAGTCATTACTAGCCAGAATTAAATGAAAATCAATTATGAAACTCATTCTAATTGTCAAGATTCAAAACAAAATTATGAAACCATATACTTTCAGGGCAGAGCTAATAAGTTTTAAGACATTTGCTTATCATATTGCGTATTACCAAAAATCTGAGTCTGTCTCTCACACATTCAAATTTGACCTAATGTGAACAAATCTCATATAAAAAGATGTGTCACAATAAGCCTTCCTACCTGTAAGGCCATTGCAAATTTTCCATATTTCCAACCAAGCCAATCTTAAACTTCACAAGAAACAATGATATACAACAGACAAATTCAATAAGAGGTAGTGACAAATTCCCAAATCATGAAGTTCGTCCGTTGGCATCAAAACTCTGTAGAAAACGAAATGAAATGGCGTTTTAATTTCATGTTGGAAGTCATGAAATTCAAACCAGATAAAAGGAAAGAATACAACATAAAAACCACTCTCAAAATGAATGTAAACCATACAAACAATAATCTATAAATGATAACAATAATGAATATCATATATACATGCCAAACAATGAATTTAAAAATCTCATGTTGTAAATTAAGTTATTCGTAAAAATACCGAAAACATGAGATGGTTGTTG
The DNA here is from genome assembly GCA_009831015.1 of Picea engelmannii. NCBI lineage: Eukaryota > Viridiplantae > Streptophyta > Pinopsida > Pinales > Pinaceae > Picea > Picea engelmannii. Next base: position 575,119 of record ML786996.1, on the reverse strand, counting down.
GGTTGCCAACACCTGGCTCTCTTGCAATATTGAAAAATTGATTCTTTAGTCCTCAACTCCCCAAAATGATCCATAATTCTCCCTCCATTGTTTTCCATCTCCATATTTCTTCTTTTCTATTCTATGCTCGTTGTTCATGCAAAAAATATGTCTGTAAAAAATTCTCTCTGTGGATATACAAATTTCCTCTACATGTTTTCTTGTCTTACACTCATCCCCTAATTGATTGTACTTATCCTCATTCTCCCAATAACTATGGGATGTGACTTTTTACACCCACCCTCTTACAGGTATTCAATGATTGGGCTCTCATACACTCAAACAACGAAATAGAAGGTTCACTCAAAACATTAATAAAATTCAAGAATGTGGGATTGGGTTTATACCAATGAGTAATTCCCCCCTTGGATCCCTCTTAAACACTCCTTTATCTTGTGAAAAAATTATCCCATATCTCTATCCATGTCCCCCAACAGCTGGCATCACATTTTATTTATTAAAATTCAGAAATAAAATTTGCATATACATCGCTTATCCACATCCATACATTACATCTAGATTATGAATCAATTAAACTGGGTATTATAGAAGATATGTTACATTCCCCCTCCCCTAAAATTGTGCACTGTCCTTGATGCACGACATTATTCTGAAATACATATACAATTTACATTATGATATTCATAAAACAAAAAATTGCATTTTGTTTACCCTCCAACAACAATTCCAACCACAATCTCTTGTTCCTCTCAACATGTTGACCCAAGGAATGCGCTCCATTAAATTCTCTTTTTCCATCATGTTGCACCACTCTTTTATTAAGGGTTTCAACGCAAGTGACTAATAATTATGAGCTGTGGTTCTGAAACTCTAGTTTCCCAAAAATGGAGTCTTGCATTTTTAGCTTCTATTTTCTTCAAAATTGTCAAAATTTTGTGGGTATTCCTCTTGCACGGTTTCTTCATGCTCCTATGTAATGTCTTCAGGACCGTAGCAGGTCCATTGGACCTCTACCAGACCAATTTATTTGTTTCTGAGCACTTTGAATTTTTCTTCTAGGATGCACACTGGTTCCGCCCATAAATCTCCTCTATGTTCCACCTTCCACTTCAATCACGGGGGATTGATATTCAAGTTTCTTGTTGTCCAAGGATGAATAAATCCTTGGCATGTTTCCTCCCATGTATTCAACTTTTTTAGCCTCCTAAATGTTATGAAAGTTCCTAATTCTTTCTCCCTTGTGAGGTAATTCCTTATATAAGTGATTACCCTCACATACCAAACATTGTACTTGTTGTTTCCTTGGCCTTTTCCCAAATGAATATAGCATCCTCAACTCATTTTGGGTTGACTGTCCTTGTTGATTTTCTTATGAGTTGTTCTTTAAATAGGGTGGCTTAAGACCCTTCTGTTGTTGATCCCTATTTCCTTTAATATGTTGGGTTGTTATATTATTTGCAGTGAAAGTCGAGGTGGATCGACTGATAGTCGAAGTCGAATAAATCAACAACAAGTCAATGGTTGAGGTGTTTCGACCGGGTAAATTCAAAGTCAAAGATATCGATAGAAGTCGAAGGTCGAGGTGGTTCGACCAGATAAAGTCGAAGTCGAAGAGGCCAACTGACAAGAGGTCAAAAGGCAAGTGCATAACAATCGACCGAAGACCGAATGAAGGCCGACTGGTAATCCGACTTGGTAGTAGACTGTAACAGAATCCATAGATTCATAGAATTTGTAGCCAATGATCTGCGTGGATCTATAACCATTTTTTTGTTCTTTTCTTTAGGGTTTTCCTACTCTAAAGCCTATAAACAAGGCGTGTTGTAATGTTGTAAAAGGCTAATTAATAATTGTAGAATAGCCAGTCTTTAGAGGTTGTTGGTCATGCAGATGTAAGACAAATTGGCTATTGGGTTGTTCTTGTGTAAAGAAATAAGGTATGATGTCGATTGTGTCTTAGGTGTAGACCAAGTTTAGGCATGTAGCCTTTTATTCTGAATGGATAAGAAAACAAGATAGTAAGATGCTCAAGGAACATTAGTTTTCTTGTTTGGGTTTCTAGGGTAAAATATTTGTATATTGCATGTTTTCTTTGTCATTTACTTTCTTGTTTAAATCTTTCTTCCTCTCTTTTGCTAGGTTTTGTGTGGAAGTGTTCCTCATTTACTAACATGTGGTATTAGAGCTTGGTTTAACAACCTTGGATCTTAGCTAAACCCTAGGTTTAGTAAGATTTGTAAGTCAACAACCTTTAAATATTGTGTTAAAGAATGGCGAGCAACTTGAGACTAGAGATCGAAAAATTCAATGGCCATAATTTTCAGCCTTGGAAGCTTAAAATTGAAGATCTCCTTGTAGATCGAGAACAATGGGAAATATTCTGTCCAGGTACCATTCCAACAAGTATGTCGACGAAAGAATGGGAGAACCTCGAGAGAAGGGAAAGGAGTACAATTCGACTTTGTCTTTCAGATTTGGTATTGCTGAATGTATCAGGTGAATATTTTGCCAAGAAACCGTGGGACAAGTTGAGAATCTTGTACCATTCGAAATCCCTGGTAAATAAGTTGTTTCTTAAACAAAAACTGTATCTTTCAAGGATGAGTGAGGGAATTTTGGTGACAAAGCATTTAAATGCGTTTAATACCAATATAAGCCAATTATCTTCTGTGGATATTAAAATCATTGAGGAGGAGAAATGTGTTATCATGTTATGTTCTTTTCCATACTACTGGGATGACTTAGTTGTGGCTATAGGGAGAAATTCAACCACATTAGCGCTAGAATACGTGTTTGCGTATATACTATTAGAATAAATGAGAAGGAAGAACATGGAGGGATCAACCAAATATGCATTAGTGATGATAGGTTGATCGATTGATAGAGATAAAGGAAAATTATCCGGTAGAAAGTCTAAGTCGAAGGGTAGATCTAAATCCCCTGTTCATTCGAAAAGAAGATGTTGGAAATGCAGTAAATCTCGGCATTACAAAAGGGACTGCAAGTTGAAGGAAATGGAAGTCACTATATGATCCTATGAGAAGTAGTCGACTGAAAGTAAGATGACTCCATATAAGGGAGGTGATGTGTACCTGTGGTTGACTAGTACACAGTTGGATCAATATGTTTGGTTGATCAACTTAGGAGCATCCTATCATATGACACCACATAGAGATTGGTTCTACGAATATGAACGATATGAAGGAGAGATGTGTTCTTGGGGGATGACCTGAAGACTAAAATTGTTGGATGAGGAAGAGTTTGACTGATACTGTAGGATGGGAGGAGGAGAAAACTTCCAGGTGTGCTACAATTTTTGGGTTTGGAAATAAACATGATATATGTCAACAACATGAGTGATGTAGGGGTGCACACTCTATTTTAGAAGGATATGTGAAAGATGGTCAAAGGTGCGATGGAATTAATTAAAGGAGTTCGAATTGGAACCCCATATAAGTTATTAGGGAATTTCAACTTGACTAGATGAAAAAACATCAGTGTTCCTGAAGTCAACTCGACTTCAAATCGAATCGAGTTGACAAGTCATCGTAAAGTCGACTTGACCATGCTATGGCATGAGAGGATGGGACATATTGGAGAAAAATGAATTTAAGCTATGCATAACAAAGGTGTGGTTGAATATTTTCCTAAATGTAATTTAGAAGTCGACTTTTATGAACATTGCGTATATGGAGAACAAAGTCATGTGAGGTTCCCATCTAGAGTGACAAGAGAAACTGGGATTCTAGAGTTGGTTCATAGTGTTGTGTTTGGCTTTGTTTCAGTGCCTTCACTTGGTGGATCCCTATATTATGTATCCTTCATAGATGATTTTTCCAGGAATACATGGATATATTTCTTTAGGAATAAAGAAAAGGTTTTTGAGAAATTCAAAGAATTTAAATCTCTTGTATAAAAGCATACAAATAAGAAGATTAAGGTGTTGAGAACTGATATTGGTGGTGAATTCCGTGGAAACGAATTTGATAAGTTCTTCAAGAAATGTGGCATAGCATGCCAAAATACCACACCATATACCCCACAGTGAAATGGAGTTGTTGATAGAATGAATAGAACATTGATGGTCAAGGCAAGGAGCATGCTCAGTGGTGTCAAGCTCGCACAAGAATTCTAGGTGGAGGCATTTGACACTGCAAAATATCTAGTGAATATGTATCCTTCGTCAATGCTATTTGACATGAATCCACATGAGGTATGGTCTGGTAAGAAGCCTTTCATTTCACATATCAAAGTATTTGGCTGTGATGCATTTGTGCATGTTCCCAAGGAAAAGAGGAGCAAGCTAGACAAGAAGGAAGTCGAGTGTATTTTCATTGGATACAAATAAGGAACGAAAGAATATAATCTCTGGGATCCTGCATCAAGTAAAATTGTGTACAGTTGAGATGTGGTCTTCAAAGAAGTCAGAAGGAATTCTGAGCCTGAAGAAATGGTTCAAACAAAGAATAATCTAAAGAAGGTACAATTTGAACTGAGGAAGGAAGAAGATGATTCAGATGAGCCGACTAAATTGTAAGAAGAGGTGGAAAAACTGACCCCAGTTGTAAGGATGTCAGAATGAGTAAGAAAACTAGTCAAAAGTTATAGTCCACCCAACTTTCGTTCCGCATTTGTGTTAGATTCCACCGACGATGGGCCCAAGTCGATCGGGGAGGTATTCGACTCAACAAATAAAAAACTCTGGAAGGATGCCATGTCGAAGAGATGGAATCATTGCACATGAATGAGATGTGGGACTTAGTCGAATTACCTAGTGGAATAAATATTGTCGGTAGACAATGGGTATTCAAGAAGAAGATGAATGTAGCAGGTCAAGTTGATGAATTCAAAGCTTGATTGGTAGCAAAAGGATATTCCCAAGTAGAAATCATATTTGGAACTAATATATCCTTCCTGTGATTTGATTTTCAACAATATGTTTGTAAATAGAATAGTTAGAAACAAAAGTATTAGTTACTAATGCAAAATCTGTAAAATTGCTCAACTTTAATTATTTGAAAAAGGAAAACATAAACACATACCTCTCTAGTGTGAGGCTTAATTGTATGCAGGACACTCTTAATAACTTTATATTCCATCTTAGATGCGTTCTGGGTTAGTTCAAATGATTGTATGCACACTACATCCTTTATTGCTAGTGTCTTAAAAGTAAGTTTGATATGGCCCTTCGTTTTTGTCTCCCAAACAACCTCATGATCATGGATGAAGCTATGGCTAGACCTTGTATTTGGAGACTACTCTCTAGTGCAAAGATGCTTCAAGCATTCAATTATAATAATTTTACCAATATCATTAGGCTTAATGATAAGCATTAACGATGTGTAGAAGGTGATAATGACGATATTTCGTGGTAGCCAAAATTCAAGGAAACACTTTTGTGCCTCAAAACTTGTACCCATTTTTGCAACACACATTGGACTCCAGATCTAAAAAAGAAAACTCCTATTAGGTTAATTAAATCTCCCCCACAATTCTGACATAGAGGAAGAATTTTGCAAGAGAATCAAACATAGTTTATGAAGAAGGAACCTCTAGAGTAATAAAATCAATGTCCATGAGATCATTGAAAAGAGACATAAAAATTGCGAAGGATAGATCCGAACAAAAGGTTCTCTTGGATTTTGGGTTCTTGAGGCTTCCAAAATTTTTCTTTTTTTCAACCCTTTCCCTGTATGGCCATGTAGCCAAAGAGGGCACCTTGTGTATCCTTTTTAGGTCCCCAATGGGTAATGTGTTCAATGTTTCAATGGGTAGCCTCCTCATCGAATAAAATAGCGATGCAACGATATCTATCATGGAAGATAAAGCATGACTTTCATTCAATGAACTCACTCCTCTTATTCCATGGCCATGATGTTGGACAAGAATTTCCTTTAAAAACTCTGATGAAAAAATGAATGACAATATTTAGCATTGAGTTATTCAGCAAAGGAGTTTTAGAAATTAAGATTAAAATCTTTAAAAGATGGTGTCTCTTTATTATTGTGATAACTTGAGTGCATGATAAGTGTTTAACAAATTGATTCATGCATGGTAAGTTCTTTAAAATTATCATTTTAAAATATAATCAAATCAAATGTAGCGAGTGACCTATAAAGAGATTAATTATAATTTTGACACCAATTATCTAAATTAAATTGCATTGTAATATGAGGCATTCAATCTCAAGCCATGTATATTTGCGTAATTTGTCATTCAAAGATAATTGAAAATCAAAACTAGAAAATTAGGTAAATGTAACAAATACAATAGAGGCCAATGTGCAATCACTAAGGTTCTTATTAACATTTTGGTTCTTATTAATATTTTGCAACTTGGCATGTATATCCCATTTTCTTTGATACATAAACCAAAGATTCCATTATCCAAATGTGTGGACCTGGACCAAGGAAAACCCTTATCCAAAACTCTACATAACGACTAAAACAACCCGTATGGTAGAGTATTTTATTTTTGTATGCTTTAGAATAGGCAATGTTGTAAATTTGCCAATGTGGAAACACAAATTAACATAAGCCACAACATAGTCAAACATAAATCAAAGACACAGAGATTTAACGTGGTTCACCCAAGGATTGGGCTACGTCCACCAAGTAGAGGTATCGGTTTTCTTTTATTCAAATCACGAAGATTACAGAAGCTCACTCACACCTTTCACCACTCCATATTTGCCTCTACGGGCTTACATAATTTATATACAATTACATGGAAACCTGATTATAGGATGCGCTCACAACAAATTCTAACTTGGGCTGAATAGTTACAACCAACGCTAAATTTTTGGATCTGAAATCCTAATCATGGGAAATTTGTTGTCACCGTTTCCAACAATCTCCACCTTGACAACAATTAAACTGATACCTTGCTCTTGCTTTTGTTCATCACCTTTTCTACAAGACAAGAGAAGCCAAACACCATCGTAGCTTCTCTAATAGTATTGGTTTTGTGAACATGTCTGCGTAGTTCTCCTTTGTATGTACTTTCTCAAGAGAGTCTCCACCTTCATCGATGACCTGTCTTACAAAATGGTACTTGATAGGTATATGTTTTGTTTTACTGTGATAGGCTGGATTCTTAGCCAAGTGAATAGCACTCTGACTGTCATAAAGTAACTTTACTTTGTCCTGCATCCTTCCTGTTAGCAACAATTGTGGTATCAAGGAACAAAGGTACGCGAGCCTGCAGGATTGCACGATAAGTTCCCAAGTGTAGCACACAGAACAAATCTGTTTGGGGCCCGAGTCAAGCAAGCGAGCCTGATCATGGACATGAGAAGCGACGAAAGCTCCACAGGAAAGTTTCATCGGGAATCGGGATATCGGAGATCCCAGGAGCGAGAGTTTTATGCATTTCAGAATCGCGATTCGCGATTTCCCGATCGGTGGGAACAACTGTCAATCGTGGAGGATAGGTGGCAGGATTTCGTGAAAAGGATTGGACCGTTGACAGGTCAGCGGCCACGAGTTATCAGGGATCGGGGAATCACAAGTCCGGAGGACACAAACATCGTGTCATCGTGAACGCCAAAACTCCGACAGGGGGTTTGGCTACGGTCACGCGGAGACAGGTCATATGGATCGTGTTCTAGCCGGTAGGGGATAACTCCTAGGAGGAGGAGCTCATCTCATATCAGGATATCGGAGGTCCCGGAGGCAAGGAGTTCACGCACCCCGAACTCACGAATCCCAAATCCCTGAAAAAACTGAAACCTCATCACATACCTCCTTGCCGCCACGCCCTATTCCCGTGTCACGCCAACTCATATTTTCTTCCCGGCCCCTGCATCTCCTCCACCCGGCTTGTACACTTCAAAGCTCATGAATTCTGCCACGTGCATTTGCCCTATCGCTTTCCCTCTGCCCATCCATCCGCATGGCCTCTCCTCGTCCCATATCCATGCCGAGCATGTCAAATCGCCCCTGCCTGATCACCGTCCATTCACCTCTTCATATCAAGACCTCCAATCATCCCGAAGGCCTCCATGTCCTGAAGGTGCAGAGTCGGCCGGGACCTTTCCCGATCCCAATGAAACAGTTATTGCAGTAGTTGATGGTGGTTGGACATCGTTTCCACCATAAATGGAAAGTCATGAAAATGACTGTAAGCTTGTCAATTCATTTACAGGTCCTTTGGAGCGCGATTGCATCTGACTGAAGTTCACGACTGTCCAGAGACTGCAGGCACAGTAAACATGCAAACGTAATGTCTTCAATGTGATGTCTCGCATTGACTTCTATGATTTTGTCCCAAGTATATGTAGGCGATTTATCCATTTTGTCAGTATGGATGGTTGAGCAGAGCTCCCGGTTGTAAAGTTTTAATGAAGCATTGTTGTGCTGGTTATGTATGAACTTTGGAGACTTTTTTCTTTATGAATGCAAATTTCTTTCATGTCTTTTTGTACAATGTGTTAGAGCAGCTTGAAATTGGAGGATCTAGTCGAGCTGTAGCTATTATAGGATGATGTTGTGATGGATCACTGTAATAGTTACGGAGCCTCTAACTAGTCCCTGTGATCTCTTTAACGCTGAATGACTTGGAATTGGAGGATCCAGTCAAGTTATCTTTTCAGTTTCTCGAAGCCCTGTGACCAGGAGGATCCTGCTTTCAGAGTTTTTCCCCTACAAACCGTTGCAAGCCTGTTGCCCAGAGCTATTTGCTCATCTTCTCCTAAGTCTTCCACCTACTCATCTTTAAATCAACTCACTGGCTGAAGTTAGGATTCCAGACCTCCTTTGTTCTTTACGTACCAGATTCAGTCTTTGAGTTAGAGTGATACTCCCTCGAGACACCATCTCCTTTTGATCACCCCTTATAAACAAATCGTGACATTAAACTGATGGGTGTCGGGCTCTGCTCCTGCAAGAAATCCAGGAGTGACTTCCGACGCTAAAATTTCTGGTGCCGTTGTCGAGGACAGAATTGAAGATTTTCCATGGGTAGAACGACATTGAGCCTCTGAATTCGAAGGTACATCGGATTATCGGAGCCTTTCAAGATTTCTAATTTGCACCTGGCGACTCCATTGTGACGACTCCGTTGGGGAGAACCTACTCTGTTAATTGTGGCTTTCAGAGGCAGGCATACGCAGTCTCATCCACAGCTGCCTCTAGCTACGCCTGAAACAGATCCAGAGGCAGTGCTCAGAAAGGGAAAGGCCTCTGAAGAAGAAGCGCCCATCACTGAACTAGGTAATCCACCATATCGTTCTGTTGGAGCTCCTTTTTCTCCTCCTCAGTTATTTGACAGGCCTGTCTCTGTAGTGTCTTGTTTCCTAAATTTTGGGAGTGTTCCTGTTGAGTTTTCCTCTCCTGGTCTGGGATCGGAGGGACAAGACTTTGTCACTCCCCTCTCCCCTGAAGTTGTACCCTGGCATAGACCCAGGACCACAGGAGATTTCCCTACGCCTGGCTCAACCACTCCTGTGCAAAGAGGAGCACCCGCTGACTCGAGCTCGATAGCCTTCTCCTTAAATCACCTCTTGTTTCCCACTCCACTTCGAGATTTACCCTCAATAACCCCTTTGCGAACTCCTTCTCCTCCAATTTCTCCTCCACCTAACATCCCTATGGCTGGTGCTAATCTCCCTCTGAATAGAATGGATGCCATAGTCGCTGCCAGATACGCTCCCTTAGTTCTTCCCCATCCTATGAACCCTCTCCCTGCTGGAGATTACTTGAAATACATGCCCAAGTTCACTGGGGAAGGAGACGTAACCGTCGAAGAGCACCTAGCTGCTTTTTACAGTTATGCAGACAACCTCAACATTGAAAATGAAGATGTCTGGATGAGAGTCTTCGTCCAAAGCCTAGATGGCGAGGTCAGGAAATGGTTCAGAGGACTAGCCCCCAGATCTATTGTTGGCATTGAAGCCCTGGATGATGTTTTCCTGAGGTAGTGGGGCGATAGGAAGGACTTCATGTATTACATGACAGAGTTCGGGTCTTTTAAGAAGATGGATGGAGATTCTGTCTCCGATTTCTCCAAAAGATTCAATAAGATGTATAATAAAATCCCTGCCGAGATAAAGCCTTCAGAAGCCTCTACCAAAATTTCTTATGCTAGTGCGTTTGGCCCCGATTTCTGCCTGTTATTGAGAGAGAGAAGAGCCACCTCCTTGTCTCAGATGCAAGATGCGGCCATAGAAGTGGAATACAATGTATTAGCAGCTGACAAACTGAGGGGCAAGGCCGATGCAGATAGGAGAAAGGGAAGATCAGAAGCCTCAACTTCCGACCCATCGGTTCCCCACCCCCAAGTAGACGAACTGACCAAGATGGTGAAGTCTCTGTCCGCAGAGATGGAGAGAATGAGGGTGGAGGGGAGGCAAGCATACAAAGGCCCTCATATCACCGAAAATAAAGGAGGATTCAGGAGGCCAAATAATTTTACTCCCCTGAATATGCAGAGAGAGAAGGGAAGAGACAGAGAAGACCAGAAGATTCAGACCCCTTTTCAAAACAATTTCATGGCCGAGGGGGAAGAAAGAGAATCCGATGAGCTAGATCCTAANCTCAAGCTGCATACGAGGAGTCTCTCATGGACAGTCAGCTGAATGAATTAAGCAAGGGAGACAAGGCTAGTGGCGGCCGAGGCAGGTACAACCTGAGGTCCGACAAAAAGGCAGCAGCACCTGATATTCCTGAGCAGTCCACTAGAATAGAGAGACCTGCTAATGAAGTAGCAGATGGTCACAGAGGTAAGAAAGCTCAACCCCTCTCTCCCATTGTCCACAATCATGTCCCTGAAATAAAAGAGATTCCAAAGCTTGCATCTTCTTTTAATTTTGAGCATGAGATTCAAAAGATCAGAATCCCTGTGCCCCTCACTGAGCTAATTAAACATGGAGAATTTAAAAAACGCTTATCTGAGCTTTTACAGTCTGAAGCCTCCTGCCTTCCCACAGACTCCATAAACCTCCAAGATGAAAAGCCAACAATTGTCTTAGGTCCCATGGTAGAAGATAGAGATGATTCATCCCCTCCCTTCTACACATCCCTGAACATACATGATAAGGTGCTGCACAACTACTTTATGGATTCAGGGGCTTCTCATAACCTCATGCCCAAAAATGTCATGGAGGAGTTTGGATTAGAAGTCACCCGAGCCTATCATGACCTCTATTCTTTTGACTCCAGGAGAGTTCAGTGTCTTGGAGTTATTAAAGACCTGGTTGTAACCTTGTTTCAACTTCCTATGAAGAGTGTGGTCATGGATATCGTAGTAGCTGATGTCCCCCCCAAGTTCGGTATGTTATTATCAAGATCTTGGATAAAAAGACTGGGGGGAACCTTGCAGATGGACCTCACATATGCTACTATCCCAATGTTTGGAGGAGAGCATAGAAGACTATATAGGGAAGCTCAATTGGCCTATATAATCAGTGATGAAGCCAACCCTACCAACCATCCCATCTTTGCCTTGGACACAGACTTAGGTTCCAGTCTACTCCAACTCTCTCATGCTCCCAAACCTCCTCTTAGATTCAAAAAACAACCCACCATTTCCTCCGAACTTCCTCCTTCCATCACCCCCGTATGGAAAATGTTCTTTGATGGAGCCTCTTCCAGGGAAGGGGCTGGAGCTGGAGTAGTTTTTGTGTCACCGACTCAAGAGACCATATCTCTGTCATACAAATTAGAATTTGAAGCTACCAACAATGTGGCAGAGTATGAAGCACTTGTTCTGGGATTATGAGCTGCGAGAGAAATGGGAATACAGGAGGTAGCAGTGTTCGGAGATGCAGAGTTGGTGGTCCAGCATATCAGAAACGCTTATCAAGCTAAGCATCCTCGACTCAGAAGCTATAGAAATGAGGTGTGGGACCTAGTTGACAGTTTCTTCTCAGCATTCAACATTTCTTTCATCCCAAGAGAAGAAAACACAGTGGCAGATTCTTTGGCTTCATCAACAAGCATTTTCAAGGTACCCCTACCGCCCAAACTAAGGTATGATGTGGAAGTGAAATACAGGCCCTCCATACCTGACAACGTCAGACATTGGAAGGTATTCGAGGACGATCTCGAAATCAAGAAGTTCTTGGAGACTGTCGATGAATTTTCAGAGATGCATATTGACCAAGACACCATCTCAGAAGAAAAGCTTGATGGGGGTAATTTTCTGAATAAGATTGCAGAGCGTGACATTGTACATCTGCCCAGCAATCATATTCCCAGAGGACTGGTTCCTTTGGAAAGGCTCTTTGATAGAAATGATGTATCATTAAAAGGAGAGGCCTCGGAGGATGACACTGGTACTATTCAGTGCAACATTGGGACCGAGGGTGAGCCCAAGTTTGTCAAATTGTCAAAGACTCTGACAGAGGAGCAGAGGTCCGAATACATTGGACTTTTGAGGGAATTTGCTGATTGTTTGCCTGGACCTATGAAGACCTCAAAACCTATGACACCTCTGTCATCGAGCATAAAATTCCATTAAAGGAGGAGGCAAAGCCATTCAGGCAGAAGATGAGACAGATCAATCCCATGCTGTTGCCTATCATGGAGAGGGAAGTGAAGAAGCTGCTTCAAGCCCAGATCATTGTACCACTGAGATATTCAGAGTGGGTGGCTAACTTGTTGCCAGTAAGGAAAAAGAATGGAGAAATCCGACTCTGTGTAGACTTCAGAAACCTAAACAGGAGCTCACGGAAGGATAACTACCCCTTGCCAAAGATGGAACATATACTGCAGAGGGTAACAGGAGCTTCCAGGATGTCCATGATTGATGGTTTCTCTGGCTACAATCAGGTCTCTGTTCTGCCTGAAGACAGGGAAAAGAAAGCATTCACCACTCCATGGGGAACATTCATGTATGCCAAGATGCCATTTGGACTAATGAATGCAGGGGCGACATTCCAACATGCCATGTACATAGCTTTTGTTGGGGAAAGGGATAAGTTCATGGTCATTTATCTAGATGACATCACAGTGTTCTCAAAATCTGATAAAGAGCATTGTTGCCATCTCAGGAAAGTTTTCTTGAAATGCAGAAAGTTTGGCATTTCATTAAACCCCAAGAAATCTCTATTTGCCATGAAGGAGGGAAAGATACTAGGCCACATAGTATCAGCAGAAGGAGTCAGAATTGATCCCAACAGAGTTGAAGCGATACAAGCCTTATCAATCCCGAGGTCCAGGAAGGAGGTCCAATCTTTCCTCGGAAAAATTAATTTTTTGAGGAGGTTTGTGCCTAACTTTGCTGAGGAGGTAAATATTATAACAACCATGTTAAAGAAAGAGAATGAAGTAAGGTGGACCCCTCAATCGTGGCATTCCTTTGAGCAAATCAAGAAGGCCCTGACTGAAGCTCCTATGCTTATTAGTCCCGACTACTCAAAGGATTTTCTTATTTTCTCCTTTGCTTCACCTGACACAGTGGCTGTTGTTCTATTACAGACAAATGACAGTGGGCTAGAGCAGCCTATTGCTTATTTCAGTCGAGCCTTGAGAGATTCCGAAGTCAGGTATGACACTATGGAGAAGCAGGCTTATGCTCTGGTAAAGACCCTCAAATCTTTTAGAACCTACATCCTGCAGTCAAAAATCATCGCCTATGTCCCCTCGGCTGCTGTTAAAGACATTCTTATCCAACCTGACATAGATGGGAGGAGGAGTAAATGGATAGCCAAAATCCTAGAGTTTGACCTGGAAATAAGGCCCACCAAATTGATCAAAGGGCAGGGTTTAGCCAAGCTGTTGGTTGAAGCAAACTGCCAAGCGTTGGGGATAGGTTTCATCAACGAATGCTCAGGTATTCAGCAGGATCAACTGCCTGATGTAGACCATCAAAGGGAGCCTCCATTGGCTCGATGTCCTTGGTATAAGGATTTCATATACTTTCTGCAGGAGCTGCGGCCTCCAGACGGCCTGCAAAGAAGAAAAGAAAGAGCTCTGAAGCTCAAAGCAGTCAGATACTGCCTGATCGATCAAATATTATATTGGAAAGACCCCCTGGGGGTGCTTTTAAAATGTATGAGTCCATCAGAGGCTGAGATGATCGTGGCTGAATTTCACAGCGGCCTGTGTGGAGGGCACCATTTCTGGAGAGCCACAGCCCACAAAATCCTCAGGGCTGGATATTTCTGGCCTACCGTGTTCACTGATGTCTGCAAAAGGGTCAGATCCTGCCTCAAATGTCAAAAATTTGCAGGAAAGAAGCAGCTCAGGTCTCTGTCGTTAAGTCCGGTGGTAGTTTCAGGGCCTTTCCAGCAGTGGGGCCTAGACTTCATTAGAGAAATTCACCCTGCCTCCAGTGAGCAGCACAGGTGGATTTTGACTGCTACATATTTCTTTACCAAATGGATTGAATCTATCCCCACCAGTAGTGCTTCCCACAAGGTAATCATCGGATTCTTGGAGGACCTCATCACAAGGTTCAGCTGTCCAAATAATATTGTCACCGATAATGCAGCCACTTTCGGGTCTGAGCCATTAGCCAAGTTCTGTGAGTAATTCAGAATTAACCTGATTCACTCCACCCCGTATTATCCACAGGGCAATGGTTTAGCAGAATCCTCCAACAAAAGTTTAATAAGGATCATCAAAAGGATGTTGGAAGACAACCAAAGGGCTTGGAACTCGAAGCTTAAATTCGCCCTATGGGCTGATCGGGTGACTACAAAGAGAGCTACAGGTCTCTCCCCTTTCCAGTTAGTCTACGGAGCCGAAGTCGTCTTCCCTTCTCAGCTAGCCATCCCTATAGCGAAATTCCTCTAGGACCATCAGGAGGAGCCTGATGACATGATCAGAAGGATTCATCAGCTAGTAGAGGTCCAACAGGCTAGGGAGCAGACGGTGGATAGGATTCAGGACCATCAGCAAAAGATCAAGCAAGTCTTCGATAAGAAGGCCAAGAAGGAGCGGTTCCAGATAGGAGACCTGGTGCTGAAATGGGATGATCCTAAGCAAGATAAGGGCAAACACACCAAATTTGAAGCCCTGTGGATTGGGCCTTTCAGAATCTCTGAGACTTTCTCAAATAACACATACAGGTTACGATATTTGGAAGGCGAAGAATTTTTTAGCAGCCTAGTGAATGGGAATTTCCTGAAGAAATGTTTTGTCTGAGCCTCCAGTGGCTCCTCTTTTTGTAAATATTGTCTTTCGTTTCTTAGTTTGTTCCATTTTTATTTTGGCGGCCTAATAATGACCCCATAGCCCAACAACAAGGCACTGAAGCTACAAAATGAGTCCTTAGAGCATCACAGGGACAACTCTATCCCCCATGGAGCCTAATGTTAGCAACAATTGTAGTATCGGGGAACAAAGGTACGCGAGCCTCCAGGATTGCACGATAAGTGCCCAAGTGTAGCACACAGAACAAATCTGTTTGGGGCCCGAGTCAAGCAAGCGAGCCTGATCATGGACATGAGAAGCGACAAAAGCTCCACAGGAAATTTTCATCGGGAATCGGGATATCGAAGATCCCAGGAGTGAGAGTTTTATGCATTTCAGAATCGCGATTCGCGATTTCCCAATCGGCGGGAACAACTATCAATTGTGGAGGATAGGTGGCAGGCTTTCGCGACAAGGATTGGACCGTTGACAGGTCAGCGGCCACGAGCTATCGGGGATCGGGGAATCGCAAGTCCGGAGGACACAAACATCATGTCATCGTGAACGCCGAAACTTCGACAGGGGGTTTGGCTACGGTCACGTGGAGACAGGTCATATGGATCGTGTTCTAGCCGGTAGGGGTTAACTCCTAGGAGGAGGAGCTCATCGCATATAGAGATATCGGAGGTCCCGGAGGCAAGGAGTTCACGCACCCCGAACTCGCAAATCCTGAATCCCCAAAAAAACCGAAACCTCATCACATACCTCCTTGCCGCCACGCCCTATTCCCGTGTCACGCCAACTCATATTTTCTTCCCGGCCCCTGCATCTCCTCCACCCGTCTCGTACACTTCAAAGCTCATGAATTCTTCCACGTGCATTTTCCCTATCGCTTTCCCTCTGCCCATCCATCCACATGGCCTCTCCTCGTCCCATATCCATGCCGAGCATGTCAAGTCGCCCCTGCCTGATCACCGTCCATTCACCTTTTCATATCAAGACCTCCAGTCATCCCGAAGGCCTCCATGTATTGAAGGTGCAGAGTCGACCGGGACCTTTCCCGATCCCAATGAAATAGTTATTGCAGTAGTTTATGGTGGTTGGACATCGTTTCCACCATAAATGGAAAGTCCTGAAAATGACTGTAAGCTTGTCAATTCATTTACAGGTCCTTTGGAGCGCGATTGCGTCTGACTGAAGTTCACGACTTTCCAGAGACTGCAAGTGCAGTAAACATGCAGACGTAATGTCTTCAATGCGATGTCTCACATTGACTTCTATGATTTTGTCCCAAGTATATGTACGCGATTTAGCCATTTTGTCAGTATGGATGGTTGAGCAGAGCTCCCGGTTGTAAAGTTTTAATGAAGCATTGTTGTGCTGGTTATGTATGAACTTTGGAGACTTCTTGCCTTATGAATTCCAGTTTCTTTCATGTCTTTGTGTACACTGTGTTAGAGAAGATCGGAATTGGAGGATCCAGTCGAGCTGTAGCTATTATAGGATGATGTTGTGATGGATCACTGTAATAGTTACGAAGCCTCTAACTAGTCCCTATGATCTCTTTAATGCTGAATGACTTTGAATTGGAGGATCCAATCAAGTTCTCTTTTCAGTTTCTCGAAGCTCTGAGACCAGGAGGATCCTGCTTTCAGAGTTTTTCCCCTACAAACCACTGCAAGCCTGTTGCCCAGAGCTGTTTGCTCATCTTCTCCTAAGTCTTCCACCTGCTCATCTTTAAATCAACTCACTGGCTAAAGTTAGGATTCCAGACCTCCTTTGTTCTTTACGTACCAGATTCAGTCTCTGAGTTAGAGTGATACTCCCTTGAGCCACCATTTCCTTTTGATCACCCCTTATAAACAAATCGTGACATTAAACTGATGGGTGTCGGGCTCTGCTCCTGCAAGCAATCCAGGAGTGACTTCCGACGCTAACACTTCCAAACTCACCAAACAAACCTTTCAACCAAACTACCTCTTTGCAAGCATGTGAAGAAGCTACATATTCTGCTTCTGTAGTGGATAAAGCAATAATACTAATAGCTCCACCTACAAGAGTAAAGACATACCCTGAAGTCAACCTTCTCTTGTCCAAATCACCTGCAAAATCACAATCAACATATCCACAGACTAACTCACGACCACTGTTATAGGTGATACAATAATCACTTGTGCCCCTCAGATACCAAAGCACCCATTTCACTACCGCCCAATGCTCTTTACCTGGATTTTCCATAAACCTGTCGACAACCCCAACTGCATGTGAAATGTCTGGCCTTGTACTAACCATCGCATACATTAGTCTTCCTACTGCATTAGCATATGGTATTCGAGACATATATTCCTTTTCTTCTTTTGTACTAGGACATAAACTTGAAGAAAGCTTAAAATGGGAAGCCAAAGGGATTGAAACTGGTTTCATATCATTCATACCAAACCTCAAAAGTATCTTCTCAACATACTTCTATTGTGACAACCAAAGATTACCATTCCCCCCGTCTCTGAATATCTCCATGCCCAAAATCTGCCTTGCTGGTCCTAGATCTTTCATATCGAACATCCTAGCCATCTGAGCCTTCAACCTGTTGATCTCAGTTATTATTTTTATTGCTAAAAGCATATCATCAACATACAATACTAAGATAATGAATATGCCATTATTCAATTTCTTAAAGTAGAGACAATGATCATACTCACTCCTTGTATAATTCTGGCTCACCATGAAAGAGTCAAATTTCTTGTACCATTGTCTGGGTGACTGCCTCAAACCATACAATGATTTCTTGAGCCTGCAAAAAAAATTATTGTTGTGATTTTGAACGAACCCTTCTGGTTGTTCCATGCAAATTTCCTCATCCAAATCTCCATGTAAGAAAGCAGTTTTAACATCTAGTTTCTCCAACTCCAAATCAAGCAATGCAACTAATGCTAACACAATTTGAATTGAAACAGTCTTTACAACTGGTCAAAAAATCTCATGAAAGTCAATACCTTCTTTTTGAGAATACCCTTTAGCAACCAGCCTATCCTTGTACCTTTCCACCTTATCATCAACACCCTTCTTCAACTTGTAGACCCACTTGCAACCTACAGTTTTCATGTCTCTTGGAAGCTCTAAAAGGTCCCATGTAGCATTCCTCTCTAATGCTTTCATTTCATCCTTCATCGCTTCTTTCCATTTATCACTGTTTGAACCCTTCACAACTTCCTGATAGCACAAAGGTTCATCATCATTAGTACTTAAAGAAACTAAAGAAATGAAATCATCATACCTTCTTGGAGGAACTCTGACCCATGTAGACCTCCTTAAGGAAGTTTGTGGTTCATCCACAATCTGTTGAATGTCATCATCATCCATGTTTTCTTCTGCAGGAACTTCTTCATGAACATCTTTAGAAACTTGTTCATGTTTACTTTCATCTGTATTTGAACTGGTTTCAAACTGAATCTGTTGATACTTAGGTACTTCTTGCTGTTTCATTTGAACATCTACATTTGATTTGATGAGAGATGATTCATCAAATATTACATCTCTGTTAATGGTGATCTTGTGGGCAGTAGGATCCCACAACCTGTACCCCTTAATACCATCACCATATCCAACAAAGATAAG
>ML786996.1:541680-552128 GCA_009831015.1 Picea engelmannii | reverse complement strand
TAGATATGTAATGTTATTCTCAGGAAAATAATATGAAGGTGAAACAATTTGTGTGTAATAATATTTCTAATTTCGTATTAGAGTGGGTGAGGAGGGCGTGAGGTTAGCAAAGCAACTGGAAGGAGGCGTCGTCGCTACATCAGATCCTTGAGGAGTCGCTTCATGAGATCGTTGTCAGTTGGCAGGAGAGCCACTAGTATGTAAAGTGCTCATTGGCCATGGTTTGATTGAAGTGAAGGAGCCCCACGTGAGTAGTGAAAGAGGGAGATCTTTGTGTGAGTCGCCTTGCATTGGATCTCAGTTGACTAAACCGTCCAATTTCAAGATTAACAATAAGGTAATTGATTTGAATACAATTTTCTTTTAACATGGAGTCTTTATCTTTAGAGAAATTTAATGGCATCAATTTTCATACCTAGAAAGTTAAAATACAAATGTACTTGATGAATAAGAGTTTATGGTACTTATAGTAAAAGAAAAAAAAAGAACCTACATAAACCAATATATTAATTCAGTGAAAGAAAAATGAAGATAGAGCTAAGTCTATCATTGGATTGGGTCTTTCAGATACTCAATTACATCTTGATGATTTAAGAAAAATTTGGGAGAAATTGAGTAAGTTATTTGGTGAAATTTTTATAAATGCAAAGTTCTCTTTAAAATTACAGTTATTTAGTCTTAAAATGCATGATGAGACATCTCTTTCTAATCATATAAATGACGAGACATCTCTTTCTAATCACTTTTAGTAGAAGAAAAGACGCAGGAGACACACATGTTGGTTCTCAAACTGAATTTGCACTATTTTCCAAGGGAAGGATGATAAAAACTAGGGCTTCAATTGAATGCTTCTACTACCACAAATCCGGACATGCAACATGGATTTTAGAATCCATGCCAATGATCTTTTAAATGGAAAACTAAAAGAATCAACACATATAGTCAACTTTGAAGACTCACCAAAATGTGACGAAAATGATGAATTCAATGAAGAGCATCTCAAACTTTTTTAAAGAGCTTGAGGTTCTTTGTGTGTTTGTGAGTTTGTGAGCTTGAGTAAAATAAATGTTGATGAAAAGGTCATGTTGTAAGATTGATTTATGGATACATTACCTATCCATAAAAATTTCTTAGAAAACTGGTGAATACAATGACAGACCATGTCATTTCTTAGAAAACTAGTGAATACAATGACAAACCATGTACTTTGACATATGGAAGTAATATAGAATAGATTGTTTTCCTAGATAACTGGTGAATACAACTAAAAACAATGTATTTTAATAGATGTAATTATGCCAATAGATTGGCTAGAAGTCCATTCATTACAAATTCAAATTGATAGTCTGAACCAATTGTATGTTCAATGAATCAAGTGACAACTCAAATGAATGGTTGAGTAAAATAGCGTAGTCTATGAACATTTCATAAGTGGATAGAGATGTTGATGAAGACTATATGAGACAAAGATCAGATTTCTCATCATATGAAAGTGTTGAATTTATTATTGTATTTGGTTATTGTAATGAAAAATTTGCCTCTATGATGAGTTGTGTCTTGTAGAGAATTCATTTCTCCATTAAGGGGGAGTGTTGGAGAATAATGTAGAAATGAATAAACAATTAGTATTAGATATTATTAGAATTTTAGATATTCATAGAATTCTAGATTGGCTATTCTCTGATCTAGAGGATTCATCTATTCCTCTATGTGCAATAATATTTCCAGTACACACACACACACACACACACACACACACACACACACACACTTGTTACTAA
Organism: Picea engelmannii; assembly: GCA_009831015.1. Lineage (NCBI taxonomy): Eukaryota > Viridiplantae > Streptophyta > Pinopsida > Pinales > Pinaceae > Picea > Picea engelmannii. The sequence goes on along the minus strand of ML786996.1, from coordinate 550,347 downwards.
TATATTTTTAAATAATATGTGTTAACTCCATATTAAGCATAAAAGGAATTGCATATCTCCCTCATATGGATAAGTAGAAAGCACCTATATGGGGAATATGAATATTTTTACTTTCAATTATTCTCTCTACTAAAGTTGATATAAGGTGAATGTTGATATAACATTATTTTAGTGAAGGTGGATATTTAAACATTTCTATGTCCATATATATATATGGACATAGAAATGTTTTATTTATGTCCCACATTGTAATTAGTTTTTTCTTAGAAATATTTTTTTAATGCCACATGTCAACTTCATAATATTAAACATTGAAGGAATTACGCATCTCCCTCATTCCACGAAGTAAAAAACACCTATTAACAAAATCATGGCACATTTGAGAAACTTCTTCATAGGAAGGTTGATCCAATGGGATGTTCGGAGATATATATGAAAACATGAACAAATGGTGTGATTCTATGCATCATGACAACAAAATATTGTTAGAGGAAAACTCCAATGGATGAGTGATTATCACCTACTTTTCAGAAATATATGTACAAACATGAACCAACGGTGGAGTTCTATGCATCATGACAATAAGATATTGTTAAAGGAAAAATCCAATAGATGAGTTATCATCAATTACCCTTGAGATATATGTGCAAACATGAAGCAATGATGGGGTTCTATACATCATGACAATAGGATATTGTTGGAGGAAAAATCCAATAGATGAGTTATCATCACCTACTCTTAGGAGATACATGTGCAAACATGAACCAATGGTGGGGTTCTATGCATAATGATAATAGAATATCGTTAGGGAAAAAACCAATGGATGAGTTATCATCACCTACCATGGGGAGATATATATGCAAAGATGAACCAATGGTGGGGTTCTATGCATCATGACAATACGATATTCTTAGAGGGAAAAACCAATAACGTTGCAAACACTATGAAGAAATTAACTTAATGCAATAAGGAAGTGTGATAAAGTAGCTTAAAGAGATTGATACACCCATATTACTCGTAGTTTAAGTGTCGGTAGGACAAAACCTTAATTCTTCTGAATATCAGTGATAATCTTTAAAAAAAACCTTTGTTTTATTTGAACAATCCCTATCACTTCCATGTGGACGTCTAAGATTGAGTTATGTGAGAATCCCATGGTAGTCACTCTGTTTCTAGTTTTATTTGAATAATTTGAACAAACCCTTTGCCATTAAAGGCAAATTTTATCTATATGCTTTGTTGTTTCTAGTGTTTATGTGGGGCTCTGGATCTGGTGCGAGGGAAGGGAATTTGACTAATATAGTTTATTTATTGGTTTACTGTTTATTTATATAAATATTTAATTTATTTAATTATTTAAATTTGATTGTAATAAGAGATATATATTTACAATACAATATGGTTTATACTATAAATATGAATACATTTGAATTTATTTTAAAATTTAATATAAAATAATTATAAATTAATTTTTTTTTTTCAATTTAATATAAAATAAATTTGAATTTATTTTATATGTTAATATAGAATAATGTATTTGAATTTATTTTTAAATTTAATATAATATATATATAAATTTACAGATTATTTTTCAATTTAATATATAATAAATTTAAATTTATTTATAACTTAAATTTATATTATATTATATAATATAATATAAGATAAATAAATTTAAATTGATTTATAACTTAAATTTATTTAGTTTATCTATTTATATTATAAGATGAATATAAATAGATAAACTAAATCATATAAATATAAATTTATAAACTATTTTACAATTCAGTAAAATATAAAATAGATAATTAAATTAAAAATTGAAAAATATATTTAACAATTCAATATAAAATAGATGTGGGTCTTCCATACATGGTAGATGTATCAAAAATATCAACATCATTAAGATAGGTTACTTTTCAACTAAATATATATATATATATATATATATATATATATAATCACAATTTTTATATTTATTTATATTTGTATTTAATAATTATTTACATCCTGCAATAATTGTGTTTAGTAGTCTTTTATATTTTTATCAACTATGATAATAACTTACGATATATTTTTTCTCATGTTATTATATTTGTTGATAGGCATGGTATATAGCTTTGAGTTAGGTTTGACTTTCTATTAGTTCAAAGTTGACCATAAAATATATACCCTTTTATCTAATGTTTTAAAAAATAATGATTTATTTTAAATTTTAAATCTCATTTATCTGATATCTTATTGGCCAAAGACTTTGAAGTCTTATTGCTGCCTTCACTTCCCCCAATGTCATTGTAATAAATAATTCTTGTTTTTTAATATATACTGTCAAAAGTGGGACCCATCTTGTTGCAAAACCGAAATCACCATTCTTGGGATCAAGAAATAATTTTAATGTGAATCACCTTGCGAACACCGAAAAGTCACTTTCATGGTTATTATCGAGATCGGAATCACAATTCTAAATATTTCGCAAAACACAGTACGATCAAAAAATTATTACATTACACATATCAGTTATTAAACTTCATATTACTTTGTTATTTACCTTTAATATTTATCTCCTCGGCAAGTATTGCGCATATGCTATGTTGACTTGTTTTAACAACTTATCGTTTTAATATGTTTATTTTAATTTATGATTTTTTTATTTTATAAAAAATATTTATTTTATAAACATCTTATAGTAAGTGATTCAAATAGATGTACAAAGCAATTATATAATATTTTTTCTAAATAGGAAAAGAATATATTTCATGTCTAAAAAGGATTTATAATTGAAGATAGTTTTACTATGAATAATTATAAGTGACTTTACATTGACATTCCATGTATTTCCGCTTATAGCTTGCTTACAAAAATAACTGAAAAATTTAGTTATTTTGAAAAATATAACCAATTAAGGAGGAACATTGTCATGGGCATCTTGCCCCTCAACATAGTGAGGGAGGCCAATTTACTCCACCTCCATGAGATCGTGTTGTTGTCTTCCTATGTCTTCTCCCTTAAGGTCTGATTGTTGCAGATTCACTAAACCTTGGCTATTTGAAGCGAGAGGAGGGGACTCAATACATTGTGAGAGGATCATGTTGCACAGTTATTGGCATTATGCTTCCAAGTTGTCCATTATGTGTTGCTGAAGGTGAAGAAGGTTCATAATGTTGGACACATTTTCTGCATTGACTCGTTCCATCTTCAAAAATTTTGTTGAGAGGCTATGAAGGGAACTATTGTTTTCCTGGTTGAATTCCTCATGTTTGAGAAGGATTCTCTTAATTCCCCTTCCAATACATGCAATAAAACCTTTGAAAGCCTAACACTTCATCTCTGAGAAAATTATGGAAGGAGGTGATGGGGTGGGGCAACCCCCTCCAAATGATGAAGTTGTAGCCTTTTAGGCCATGGTTTTAGCTCTGGTCGGGAATTTTAAACCTCAACCAACTAAATTTGTGAAAAAAATAGAGGAAATCTCATAAGTCAAACTTCTTCCTACCTTCTCAAAGAAAAAATCCTTGGCTCTGACTGATCGCAGCTTGATAGGTCAATTTACGGGGATATAAAATTCCCTGAAAATGGTAGCTATATGGATCCAAAAGACATGGAAACACCATATAAGGGGTCATCTGAATCATTTTTTCTATGGGAGAGGGTTCTACACTTTTATTTTAGAGCACACAGAAGATAAGGTATGATCTTCTACAGTGGACCTTACTTTATGGGAGCAAGAGGAATGTAATTGAGTAAATGGAATCATGATTTAATCCTGGAAAATGATGTGCCTTTGTCCATTCATGTATGGGTGTGCCTCCCACACCTCCCTCTTTATTGTTGGAGTGACAATGCTCTTTGATGTATTGTTAACTCCTTGGGTCGTTTTATTGATAGGGTCGAGCCAAGGAATAATATGTTCTCATGTGCCTACATCTATGTCGAGGTATATTTGGAGAAAGGAATTCTAGAAGTAGTTTTGATATATTTAGATAACTAGAAGCATGTCCAATGAATATACTATGAACAAATTTCATTCAAGTGAAAAATCTTCCATGAATATGGGCATTTCACCAAAGAAAAGAAAAAACAAGACAACCAATAGCCTTAAGCTCTAAGTAAAGAAGAGCAATGGAAATCAATATCTAGGAAGCTAGGTGGAGGGATCTCCTTAGGGGATAGAGCTCAATCTTTGGGAGCTATTCCATCCTCCCCCCTAAAAAATTTGAAGGTCCCCTCCTCTCTCTTAGATTTCGTGCCCAAGTCAGCAAAATGTTTTTCAAGAAATGTGCATGCAATTTTTAAAAATTATAGCATCAAAGTGCTCGCTTAAGAAGATGAACATGACAAAGAGGTACATTGTCAAAAGTCACAAGTTGTTGAGGAAGTAATAATTACTGGGAATCTCCCTTTAGTCCAATCTCATGAAATCCCTTCAATAGATCTTGTTAAGAAAGAGCAATCAAAGCGCCTGTGTAATCAAGAGGCTTGGATAGAAGAAATTCCCCCAAAAAGGGAAGATGATATACCTAATGTGGGCCTATAAGAAGTAGAAAAATTCAAGGATGTAGAGCTTTCCTTCCTGGAATTGAAAACAAAGGAAACAACGATTGAACTCACATTAAAGGATAATAGGGATTCAAAAGAATATTTGCCTCAAAGGTCAGGAATGAAGGAAGCTCGCATAGTAAAGGAAGAGCAAGAGAATAAAGAAATCTTGTTGGGTTCTCAAAAAATGCTAATGAAAATTATGGGAGGGACTAAACCACAAAAGACATCAGGGAATGCTTTACCCATTAAATGGTTTTCCTCCAAAACCCTCAATAAATATTGATTTTAGTCTCCCAAAACTATAGGGTTTAGAAAATGGACCAAAAGTAGAAACTCTCAAAGATCTCATAAAATCTAAAAGGCCATCAATACTCCTGATATAAGAGACTAAAATGAATGTCAGGGGTGCAATAAATACTGGGAAACAATTTTGGAAGCCAAGTGAAGGAATAGTAGAATATTCGAGTAGGGCATGAGGAGGATTGTTCACTCTCTGGGATGCCTAGGAGGTAAGTTTGGAATTCCCTTTTCAAACCCAGAATTGGATCCTAACTAAATTTAGATGTTTACAAAATGACAAGAGGATAGTTGTTATTAATATATACATGCATGTGAGTTACATGGACAAGGACTTGTGTTGGAGATATGATCTGGATTATTTTCAAAATGAAATGAAAGAAGAAATATTACAATGAAATACTCATGAAAATTGTCAGAAATAGAGAAATGCAAAAACACTTGAATTCTATTAATGAAATAATTGTAAAGAGACTTTAAAAATACAAAGTGCAAGTCTCGCTAGAATGGTGGCAGCTTTATCTCTGAGAAGAGATGTGACAGATACGCTCATTCATAAGAAGATGATTACAATGAGGCTTTGAAGGCCTTTTTATGATAAACATGAATTCCAAAACCCTAGACATCCAAAAACCTAACCCTAGGAGATGAAACACCAAAAGTCATGTGGGCCTCGTTTGGGTAATTTAGTACATTAACTTCTCGGGGTCGTAACTTTTGCATACAATCTCTGTTTTAGGTACATGATAGCCCATTGGAAAGGTATTTTCGAGAGCTATGCATTATGTCATCAAACTGTGACTTTGTCTAAGTTTGACTGTGGCATGCCAAAAAAACATTGTTTAGGGCCCAAAACGGCCTTGGAAGTACATAAAATGTGTGGACATGAAAGCATATAAAATAAGCCAGTTGGATTAGGTGGGAGGCCACCAGTATCCACCTGGAAGATGTGTAGGGATTCAGACAGCCTCAGAAGTGTAGAACCCACAATTACAAAGAAGTACAAATGAACGTGTTGAACTAAAAATTGACAAGAGGAGCCATATGGAATAGGTGGGTGGCCACCAATATCCACCTAGATCCGTCCTTCCCCCTTAGGAAGCAATGGTCTCCATTGCGTTGAGTGCCCAGGGAAGAGGGGAAAACATTTTATGAATCTGAATCTCGACGAGCTGTGTGCCTTGTTGGAGAAGTTGTGTTGCTTGGTCTGTGGAAGACTGTCACAAACCTGTTGCTGTCGGGGTTGAATCTGCTCCACCAACCTATTGTCTTTGGGTTTGATGGGGCATTGTGTAGGAACCATTGTAGGTGAAGAAACAATATCTTCTTTCTCTTTGATAATCTGTTTTTGCTGGATAGAAGGTGTTGAGGTTGCAGTGGTTGTAACTGTCTTCTGTGCATCCTTTGAACAGACTATGAAGATGATGAATTTTGTAGTATGAGAGATTACCTTGTAGCACTGTTTTGGTGGATCAATAGTTGGAACTACCTCTGGTATCCTACAAAGATGACCTTCCAGAGTAATAATAACACTACGGGGTCTAGAATCATAGACAATATGTCATCTCCACATATATGGTTGGCCCAAAACAACAACACAGACATCAAGAGGGGAAACATCACACACTACCTCATCCTTGAAGGGTTGGATGCCATAGGACAAGCGACACTACTGGCTGACACAAAGATATCATCCTTGGTGAAGCCACCCAATGTTGTATGGCTACAGGTGTGGTGTTTTCGACAACCCCAACTATTTGATGGCCTTAGCTAAGATGAGGTTCTTCTGACTATTGTTATCAACAATGAAATGCAACGGGGTTCCTTTCACCCACATCTCTGAATGGAAGAGGTGGTCCCCCTCTTCAGGATCTACTGATTCTTCTGGTTGAATTGTTGTGGTCGCGACAGTAGCAGTGGGGTCTGTGTCGATGATCTGAATTTTTTCAATATTTATGGATTGAATTCCGAATTAGAGTTCGCCTTTGTGTCTTTGACCTCGACCACCAATGACTATTTCAAGCGAAATTCATCGGTGTTTTTCCAGGGGATTTTGTGGAAGTGACACCACTTCCCAATGTCATTCTTCGTCTTCCCTTTACCATTCTTGTCCTGTGTCTTGGACTAGTTGTGTAGAGGTTGTTGGTCAGGCCATATTTACTGTGCTTTGGTTGTTTCAGATTTGTAGACCCAAATTCCCATTTGTTCTGGTGCCTAAATTTTTGCTCGATTTTGGCAGCATATCGATAGGCAACTCCCAATGATGAGATGTTTAGGAAATCCATTTTTCTTTGGATGTACCTATGCAAAGACCCACAATATTTTAGAAATAGATGTCGCTCGGATTCTTTGATACCCAGCTTGGTGTGCAAGGTATGGAAAGTAATTGTGAACTTTGTCACTGTTTGGCTCTTCTCTTGCCATAGTGTGGTCCATCTCATGTACTGTTCTTCATAGTTATCAACATAATAATACTTTTCTTTGACCACATCCACAAAAAAATCCCAAGTGGGCTCGACCCCATATATTCCAGATTCATCTGTGGAACTTTTCTCTTGGTAAGTTTCCCATCAATGTTTGACATGGGGGAGAGCCTTGAGGAGTGCGAAGGTGATATTTTCCCTGTCAGAGAAATTTTGAACAGAGAAATAACCTTCTAATAGATTTAACCATTTTTCTAGGGCATCCACATTTATCTGACTTTCAAATATAGGAATATCAAAATTAACTTGTACCTTGAAGGGAGAGATTCCTCCAAAATGGATGCTTGATGAAGATGTGCATGTTGCTATCGACAGACGTTGAAGGATGTGTGAAAAATTCTCCATCATTTCGTCCCTATGTCGCATGAGAGCTTGCTCAAGCAACAGGTTAATAGATTCTTCTACTCCACCATTTTTCTTTTCTACCACCATTGAGGGTTTCTTGGGCGTGCGAGAGTGATTTTCCTCAAGAGAGACAAGCTCAAGACCCAACTGGATATACTTGGACCTCGTCAAGGACATGCACTGAAAAACAATCAAGAGCAGTCTACTTTGATACCACTGATCCAGATTATTTTCAGAACAAAATGAAAGTAGATATATTACAATGAAATACTCATGAAAATTGCCAAAAACAGAAAAATACAGGAATACTTGATTTCTATTAATGAAATAATTGTAAAGAGACTGTAAAAATACAGAGTGCAAGACTCGCTAGAATGGTGGCAACATTATCTCTGAGAAGAGATGTGACAACTACGCTCATTCGCAAGAAGATGATTACAATGAGGCTCTAAAGGCCTTTTTATGATAAACATGAATTCCAAAATGTTAGAAAAACAGGACCGCAGAGCAATAAAATAAAACAAATGCAGAAACAAAACACAGAAGACACACAATACAAGAGAGACACAGATTTACGTGGTTCACCCTGTGTGGGCTACATCCACCAGAGAAATTGCCAGGTCCTTCCTTTATTATTATCCAACAAATGAAGGGATACAACCTATAGCAAAACCCGTTGTAACTTCCTCTTCTTTCTCTCACAGTCTCCTCTCTCATAATACAATATTCACCATCATACATAGCCGCAATACATCTCCATCATAAAAGAGGGTTGCCTTCTAGGGAAAAAAACCCTAACATAATCTCTATCGTTAGATCTGTGACCTTATAATGAACGGTCCAAATTTACAATGAAATTACAATATGCTTTTACAATAAAAAAATTTCTTCAGGGGCTCGCTTGCCCCCAGACCCCCCAGCCGGAGGGATAGCCCCCCCGGACCCCGCAGAGGGGGTACCCCCCCTCTGCACTCCCCCGCGTGGAAGAGTGTACATACTTCTG
>ML786996.1:516339-541580 GCA_009831015.1 Picea engelmannii | reverse complement strand
ACCGTGGAGCAATAAAATAAAGCAAATGCAGAAACAAAACACAGAAGACACACAATACAAGAGAGGCACAGATTTACGTGGTTCACCCAGTGTGGGCTACGTCCACCAGAGAAATTGCCAGGTCCTTCCTTTATTATTATCCAACAAATGAAGGGATACAACCTCCAACAAAACCCGCTGTAACTTCCTCTTCTTTCTCTCACAGTCTCATCTTTCAGAATACAATATTCACCATCATACATAGCCGCAATACATTTCCCTCATAAAAGAGGGTTGACTTCTAGGGAAAAAAACCCTAACATAATCTCTATCGTTAGATCTACGTCCTTATAATGAACGGTCCATATTTACAATGAAATTACAATATACTTTTACAAGGCATTTTTTGCTTTGGGGGCTTCGCCCCCGAACTCCCGCTGGGGGCCCGCTTGCCCCCAGACCCCCTAGCCGGGGGGATATCCCCCCTGGACCTCGCAGAGGGGGTACCCCACCTCTGCACTCCCCCGCGTGGAAGAGTGTACATACTTCTGGGGTGTAAATACTTCATGGGGTATAAACACGGCTGAAAGTAAAAGACCTCTAAATCAGGAAGATAATCAGGCTCCACAACCAACACAAAACCCTAGACATCCAAAAACCTAACCCTAGGAGATAAAACAACAAAATTCATGTGGGCCCCATTTGGGTAAGTTAGTACATTAACTTCTCAAGGTCGTAACTTTTTCATACGATTTTTGTTGTAGGTGCATGATAGCCCATTGGAAAGGTCTTTTCGAGAAATATGCATTATTCCATAAAAATGTGACTTCGTTGATCCGGATTTTATGAGCAGACCGAAATGAATACATATTATTAAAATATGCTTAACACATAATAACAGAGATACAATAAAACTGGTTTTCTATTCAATAAGGAAATAAGCTGAAACTGTAAAATGCAACGAAAAACAAGCTTGCTGGAATGGTGGCGGCTTATCTCTGAGAAGAGACGTGACGACTACGCTCATTCTCAAGAAGATGATTACAATGAGGCTTCGAAGGAATTTTTACAATAAATAGGAATGTCAAAAACCCGAGACATCCAAAAACCTAACCCTAGGAGATGAAGCGCCAAAAGTCATGTCGGCCCCGTTTGGGTCGTAACTTTTGCATACGATCTTCGTTTTAAGCACATGATAGCCCATTGGAAAGGTATCATCGAGGAGATTCATTTTGGGGGATCAATCAGAGCCTTCTAATATCAATGAGAAGCTTGATCCTAAAAAACCTTCATTTAGGCCCTCAAAATGGCCCCAGAAGTTAAAAACTGCTAAAAATAGTAAATTGCCAAAATTGCCAGAAAACTATTTTGAGTGAGTTGGAAAAGGTGGGTGGCCACCGATATCCACCTGGATCAATTCTACTTCCTTAGGAATCAATGGTCTCCATTTCCTTGATTTCCCCCATCAGATGAGGAAATTTTTGTTGAATTTGGCCCCGGGTGAGCCACTTGCCTTGGTGCAGGAGATGCCCTGCTTTGACGACTCGATAAAGATGGATCATTTGTTGTTGAGTGTCCTTTATCTGTGTGTCTACAATATGATCACTATATGCCTATTTCACGTAGTCGGGGTTGAGCTCTGTTGGTGTCAATTTCTCTACTATCTCTGAGGTGTCCAATAATGGTGGGAAATATGGCCGAAGGAGAGCCACGTTGAAGACTGGGTGCAGGCCAAGGAAAGGGTGAATGTTGAGCTCAAAATAATTGTCACCCATATCCTTGGTGATGGTGTACAACCCATAATGGAGTGGGAGAATCTTTTGATGGGGCCCTGTAAGGCGTTCTTTATTCAAGTGCAACCAAACTTTGTCTCCCACCTGAAAATTATGTGGCACCAGATGTTGATCATGGCATTGCTTGCACTTGGAATTAGACTTATGTAGAATATCCTGAACTTGTTGGCGGATGTATTGGATTTTCTCAATGAACTGAGTGTCTTTGTCAGCTTCTGGTGGAGTAGGGGAATAATCGACCGAGGTGTTCACCAGGGGTAGTGCAACATCCATGGGGCCCAATGGTTGGAATCCCAACCCCACCTGAAAGGGGTTGTGGCCAGTTGAGCTATGCAAGGCTCGATTGTAGCTATTCTATACATAGGTAAGACTCTCATCCCATGTTCAGGGGTGTTTTGAATTGTACATGCGCAGGATATGTACGATCATCCGATTGATGACCTCAGTTTGGCTATCTGTCTGGGGGTGGAAGGCAGTGGATTTGGTGAGCTTGGTATCCAGTAGTGACCAGAGGCTAGACTAGAATGTGTTGAGGAACCGACTATCATGGTTTGAGATAATGGTTTGTGGGATCCCAAAATGTACCCATACTTGTTCAAATAAGATCTTGGTAGTGGCTTCTGCTATGATGTTCTTCTTATAGGCGACTAGAATCGCCATCTTGGAAAAGCAATCAACAACCAAGAAAACACAGTCATTTCCCCTCTTGGTGGATGGAAGGCCCGACATTTAGTCCATTGAGATGGATTCCCACAATGTGTCAGGAGTATACAGAGGGGTGTACAAGCCCTGTTTCTTAGTGGTCAGTTTGGAAATAGTGTAGGCGATGCAAGACCTGATATATTTGTCGACATCTTGTCGAAGTTTCGTCCAGTATAAATGTTTCTGCAGCACTGCCACTATCATTTTGACACCAAAGTGTCTTGCCACTTGACTGTAGTGAGCTTCCCAAATCAACTTCACCTGCTCACTTGATGGAACATAGAGATGGCCTAGATGACACAACAACCCATCTTGAAGATAGAAATTAGCGGCCACTGAGTTGGCGCCCAACATTTGGTAGGTTTGGATTAATACCCATGAATGATTCTCCCCTTGAACCCCTCTTAGAAACTCCCTAATCTTGTGGAAAACTCATCTCCCATCTCTATCCATGTTCCCCAATAGCTAGCATAACATTTTATTTATTAAAATTCAAAAATAAAATTTGCATATACATCGCTTGGCCACAACCATAAATTATATCTACATTATGCATTAATTAAAATGAGTATTATAGTGGGGATGTTACATTCCCCTTATTTTAATGTACCACATCCCAGTTGAGGCCATTACGTGCGGAATTACACATAAACAATTTTTTTATGCTAACTAATCATGTACGTAGCTTACCAGCTACAAGAATACACACAGATTAAACCATTCCATTGTCATTAATTTAAATGTAGCTACAACATCCTGAAATTAAATGAATGTAGCTAATTAAATTCATTCAACATCATATAAAACCATCAAAATATACATAATTAATACACAATGGAATAAACTATAAATGTATGTTAAGCCCTAATATTGGCTCATTACCCCTTAATTGGGGCATATTACATTAGTAATGTTATTTTATTTATTTCGGCTTTATTCCATTAGTTGTAATTATACCTCCTAGTCTCCTATATATACCAAGGAGACATTTTCATTTGGAATCATCTTGTACTTGAACATTTATGTGGGGTAAAAGGAGGTTGCCCCCTCGAAAAGGATTATTATATGAAATTATCTCTTTTTCAAGGCGTTGAGTACTTATTCTGAGGTTTTTCTATGCTATAGTTATATTTGGTTCTTAACATATGGTATCAGAGCTCAAGGTCTTGGGGTTTCACTACTACATCTGAGACACCTTGGAATTTTCGCTATAACTTTTTTTCTACAACGTTTCAGAAGGAACGACTTGGAGGATATTTATTAGATGGATCAAGGTACATCAGGTTAAAATATCAGCTCCTGAGGGATTATACTTTCGGATATACAACCTGTACAAGATATGGTTCTCGAATCATCCTGAACTGAGTCATTGCAGATTTTTCGCTATAAAACGTTTTCTGTAACATTTCAGACCTTGAAATATGGAGGCTATTCATAGAAATTAGTAAGGTATTTGTGGTAAAATGTTCAACTTCTGGGCCATCTCACATTTGTATATACACCCTGTGGAAGATAGGGTATCTGACTAGTCCTATTGACTAGTATCAAGAAGGTGTTCCAGGTAAAACAATCATAACTTCTTCTTAGAGTATCCAAATTGAGTGGGACTAGTTTCATTGGATAGTGGATAGTCTTTAGTATTTATGGTACGAGTTTCTAAATTTAATATCAATTATTTTGTGTGGGGAATGCTATACAAGTGAGATCTCTTGGAAAGGACAAAAATCAGCAAGTTGTGGGGAAGTTATCGTAAATTCCACTTGACACATCCAATTTTGATCAGACCTATGGCATTGCAGAGAATAAATATCATAGAACTACATAAAATAAAGTTTCATACCCATAAGGGCCAAAACTTGGGAGATAAAAAAGAAGATTGTCTAGCAGAACCACCTCAAAATCAAGGTTCAAAAGTGATACTTGGCCTACATGCCACCCAAAAAGGGAACTTCTACACCAAATAAGCCTCTAGACAATCCTACTTGGACTCTTGATGAAGGTGAAGAAATGCGTAGGGACATAAATGATTTACAAAAGAAGATAGTAACAAAAGATGAACTACAAGAGATGGAAGCTAGGTTGGAGGCAAAGATAGATGGTTTAAAAGAGGAGATCATGGAAGTATTGAAAATTTTTGTAACAGAGAAGACACATGAAAGTGAAAATGCATCCCATGAAATTCATGATGAGGACACAAGGAAGGTGAATCAAGAATGGATAAACTCTAACTTTGGGTTGAAGACCAACCACGTTCCTAAGATTGATATGAGGAAGTTTGATGGCAAGGACCCAATCATATGAATACTTTAGATGGAGAAATTCTTTGATCTACATAATGTGCCACATACAAAAAAGGTATGAATTGCTTCTTTATATTTAGAACCCAATCAATTTGTTCTCGCAAATCATCATCACTTGGACAATTTTCATGGAAGAAATGATAGCAGACTATGAGGATACAAGGAACAATACCTTCTTTAGCCAATTGATAAATCTCAAGCAAAAGGGTTCAGTTACCGAGCACATTGAGAACTTCCAAAGATTGAATATAAAGGTAACAGTTATTCTAGATGAGCACTTGATTGATGTATTCATAGGAACTTTAAAGGATAACATTCAACATGAGGTTCACTCTTGGGAACCCAAATCATTGGAGAATGCATTTAAGGTGGCAAGAAATGTTGAAAGTAAAAATATGGCTATGGCTACTAGAAGGACCAATCCTAACATCTATAGAGAGAACAATGCTCCTTCTTCTAAAACAACTCAACCTACAAGGTTGACACCTCAACAATTGGAGGAGAGAAAAGAAAAAGGTTTATGCTTTAATTGTGACAGCAAGTACAGTAAGGGACATAAGTGCGGTGAGAATAAATTATTCTACATAGATTGTGAAGAGGAAGAAGAAGAAGAAGAATAACCATCTCAAGATGAAAATGTAGAAGCAATTTCGTCTGAAGAGTTGACTCCCACGATATCGTGTAATGCATTGGTTGGAATTAGCAGTCCTCAAACTCTCAAGATCGAAGGATGCATCAAAAAGAAAAAGGTAATAGTCCTAATTGATTATGGCAGTACTCATAATTTCATTCACTATAAATTAGCCAAAGCTCTCAATTTATATCCGGCGCCATATTTTCAAGTAATGATTGCAGATGGAGGAACCATCAATTTCTCATGAAAATGAAATAAGATCAATCTTACTATGGGGGAATATGTAATGAATAGTCCAATGATTGCTATACCCATGGGTGGTGCGGATGTTGTACTAGGAATCCAATGGTTACACTCATTAGGAACAATTGCTTTTAATTTTCAAGAACTTTTCATGAAATTTTCATTGGAAGGGAAAGAAATTGAGTTAAGAGGTATCACAGGGAAACCCGATAAGGTGATAAGTTCTAATGGCATGACAAAATTATTGAAAAAGGGGCATCAAGGCGTTATTTCACAACTATGCTCACTAGATGTTCAAACATCTAAGCCATCTATTCCTCAAGATCTCCAAGGGATCATTGATAAGCATTCAAAAGTATTTGAAGATATTTCCAAAGGTCTTCCACCCACTCGAAATCATGATCATGAAATTCACCTAATTCCTGGGAGTGTTCCTCCTAACATCAGGCCATACAGATGCCCTTACGCCTAGAAGAGTGAAATTGAGTGCATGGTTGAAGAAATGTTCAAAGGTTTGTGGCAGAATGTTTGGTTTGCCAAAAAAATAAGGTGGAAACAATTAAGACCCTAGGTCTTTTACAACCATTATCCATCCCAAGTTAGCACTGGGACGAGGTTTCCATGGATTTCATCACAGGGTTACCAAAGTCTGAAGGAAAGAGTGTCATCATGGTGATTGTTGATAGACTGACCAAGTATGCATACTTTTGTGCACTCTATCATCCCTTCAAATCTAGTATAGTTGCCACCACATTCATGGAGACAGTTCAAAAGCTACATTGTAGCCCAAAGATTATTGTAAGTGACAGAGATCCCATCTTCACTGGACATTTTTGGACAGAATTATTTTCTTGTTTGGATACTCAATTGGCTCATAGCTCATCCTATCATCCTCAATCTGATGGACAAACTGAGATAGTGAACAAATGTCTGGAAGGCTACCTTTGTTTCTTTGTCTCTGATAAACAAACACAATGGTTCAAATGGTTACCCTTGGCAAAATGGTGGTATAACACTTCCTTTCATATTGCAACAAAAATGACACCATTTATGGCACTCTACGGATACCACCCTCCTTCCATCACTTCTTCTCTAAAAGAAAAATATAAGGTTCAAGTAGTGGAAGATCACATCGAGGAAATTACCGGCTGAAGATTCCACTTGGGAAGATGAGTATTTTATACAGAAGCATAAAAAGTTACTCAAGCGTTGCAGACAACACTTGTCTCAAGGGGAGGGGCATGTTAAGCCCTAATATTGGCTCATTACCTCTTAATTGGGGCATATTACATTAGTAATGTTATTTTATTTATGTCGGCTTTATTCCATTAGTTGTAATTATACCTCCTAGTCTCCTATATATACCAAGGAGACATTTTCATTTGGAATCATATTGTACTTGAACATTTATGTGGGGTAAAAGGAGGTTGCCCCCTCAAAGAGGCTTATTATCTGAAACTGTGTCTTTTTCAAGGCGTTGAGTACTTATTTTGAGGTTTTTCTATGCTATAGTGATATTTGGTTCTTAACAATGTAACACATAACAATGCAACCAAGTACTTGGGATGGATGTTCCACCCAACCATAGGCCTTCTATTCTATATCTCAACAACAAGTCACCCCCAAGCTATGACTAGGAATCGACAAAAGACGATGTCTCTGATTGTCCACTCATGGCTCAGATATCCCACAAACCACTGACATTCTCCTAAAACTATCCCAATTTCCACCATATCTCTTCCTCTCGAACTAACCAACCCAAGGAATATACCTCTTCACTGCTCTCAATATATTAGGAATCCTATTAATTTACCAAGGTCTCTCTAGCATATGTAACTAGGAGTCTCACTACTGGGAACTCAAAGGAACTCACTGCTAGGAAAAACTACTAGTAAACAACAACATTAACTTGTTGTTACAGTGCAACTCACACAAGAGTTAACCCTTTAAGCTTAACAACCTGGTGTTGACGGGCACAAGTGACACATCGTCAACTGGAAGGATAGATCCGGACCGGGGTTGTCTAATTAACCCAAGCCATTTGGTATAATCTATCCTGATGGGTTTAATGGCTCCGTTAGCCAACTAAGGTCCTAAAAAAAGATAGAAAATAAACTACTCTAAAGCTATAACTATGATACTATGTTCATGAATCTAAATATTTAAAAGTGTTTAAAACAAAAACATAAATATGAACAAGATATTTACAATTTGCAAGTTTTGGTGAATGTCTTGCGAAATCAAGGTTTTGCAATTGTTTATGGAGTAGATAAGGAAAACACATATTTTTATATTTTATGTTTAATAGTTTGAAATCTAAGAACTCAAAAGATACTAATAAAACATAATCTGAAACAAGAACATAATAACAGTCACAACCAATTTTAAACTGTCTTATTTCATTAATAGATAAACTAATAATAGAAATTGAATGTGAATAAAACCGACCTGAGATTAGTCTCATATTGTGTCTATATCTCTGTGCAATTCAATCTTCCAACTATCTTGCCTGTTAGATAAATCTGTAACAGGCTTGTGCTAACATCTCTAGAATAAACTAAAGGTATTTTTGGGAGCAAGGATATAAGAATAGAGTAATAAACATATAAATCCAGTGACCTTGTAATGATGAATGTTTACAGTAAACGAAATTTTAACGTGAATCATTCATATAATACATCACTTAACATCAAAGCATAAATCAATGATATTAAAATGAAATAAGGATCACAGGTGTCACATATGAACAACAAAGCATAAGCATAATTTAAAATGCTGAATAAAATGAAACATTATATGCTAATAAGGCTAAATCTGATCCAGGTGGATATCGGTGGTCACCCACCTTTTCCGGCTGGCTCAAAACAATTTTCTGGCAATTTTGGCAATTTACTATTTTTAGCAGTTTTTAACTTCCGGGGCCATTTTGAGGGACCAAATGAATGTTTTTCGAGCTCGAGATTCTCAATGATAGCTAAAGGCATGATTGATACCCCAAAATGAATCTCCTCGATGATACCTTTTCAACGAGCTATCACACGCCTAAAACTTAGATCGTATACAAAAGTTACGACCCCGGGAAGTTGATGTACTCACTTACCCAAATGGGGCCCACATGACTTTTGGCGCTTCATCTCCTAGGGTTAGGTTTTTGGATGTCTAGGGTTTTTGGCATTCATTGTAATCATCTTTTTGCAAATGCGAGTAGCCATCACATCTCTTCTCAGAGATAAGCTGCCACTATTCTAGCGAGTCTTTCACTCTGTATTTTTACAGTCTCTATACATTTCTTTCATTGATAGAAATCGTGTATTACTGTATATTTGTGTTTATGGTTGCATATCTGATACATTTCTGTTATATTATTGAATATTTGTGATATCTCTGTGCATTTCTTTATTATATCTCCCATCTCATTTTTTGCTGAAAATAATCCGGATCAAAAGATGTATAACATATTAATATTCCAAAATATAAAAGGAAAAACGAAATGGAACAGTGTTACGCTGGTCTAAAGCCGAAATGTGAACAACTTTTCCATTCAATCTTGGGAATTACATGTCCATAATGTGTTCGAATCAAAGATGCCTCTTTTCACAGTTCCAACCATCCCTTTTAAATCCCAACAAAGAATATCTATCCCATATATTAATATAGGGTCAGATCTCACAAAATAATATCGGTTTTAACAGTCGATTCGAGTTTGTCTGAAACAGGACAATTCAACATAAAATAACACGAGTTTGTTTGTAATGATCTTTTCCTAATACTATTTAAAATATATAAAACAAATTCTGTTCAAAACTCGTTCTATGACACATAACTAAAGTAGATCAACATCTGCTTCCTCCATATTAATCCTTGGTTTATGAGATAGAAACTTCTTTGACGAATTTAGGCGAAATATGGAAAATTGTGCTTCAAAGAACAACCCACACTTTCTAAACCGTTCACCATTTCTAGAATCTGCTTGCGCATAAGCTAAAGAAGCCCGTTCTGCAAAATGGGTTTTCAACGGTTTCACAAAATTCTTCACCGTTTTCCCGTAATGTGCCTCGCAAAATTACCTCTCCATTATGTTGCGAACGAAATCTTCAAACATCAACCTCGAAGATTCAATTGCAGATCCTAGAATATGTCATTTCTAGAGAAACTCTTCTAGGTTTAGGTAAATAGACCTTTTCCCGGATGTTTTTTCAACGGTTTCCCAAAATTCCTCTTCGTTTGTTTGTAAATTGCGTTAAAAAAACGTTCCCTGTGGAATGACGAGAATCCTCAAACCTGTCATTTTCTGTTCTTTCTTTGATGCGAGAATAGACAAACAGTTCATGATCTAGTTGCATCTCCAATTTGACATCATGTAAAAAAAACCACATGCTTCACTTCATTTCATAGGGCACATGAATATCCTTGAGCTTATCACTGTGTCAAACAAAGACACATTGCTCCTGAAAAATAATCAATGAAAATAGAATTAATTAACCACTAACTATTAAGAGGATAGCCATAGAATCGTAGTCAAGATTTGCATCACCATTCAGATATCTATTGACCACAAAGCCCAACGCATAAATCATTTAACTATTTTAATAATGGTTGCGAGTGTCATTGGTGTCTAAAGCATGCATGTTTCAATATGATCCCAATCTTTAATGAGAGTGACATGTGCAATTTTAACCATATAAACAAAGTGCCGATGATGTTGCACCATGTTTATGGTGCGTTGGCTCAAAATGCATTGTTCACAGTTCAAAAGTTTTAACCCCATATACATGTGTTTTTTCCATAAGAATACTACGTTGAGTTACAACTAATTCGAACATATGATAATTCAAGTATCAGAATAAAGGTTGAGATAAGGTGCTTCTATACTTGGTCTTACAAGATTAAGTGAGATCATTACAACCTTATGGAGGCATTAGCATCATCCAACCCTCGTGTCATTTGGTAATTATTGATGACCGAACCTTTTTATACAAAATGGGTTATGTAGGATGTCATTAATAATAAAATTTCAAACATTTTGTGTTATAATAACTAGATCCTTTTGATATCATTTGAAGCTTGTGAAAAAAGGTCATGTAAATCATTTCAAACCAGTCTCGGAACAAAAAGAGTTTCAAATAGACAAATTTTGTAGCTTGCTTTTAATCAATCATGCAACCTTATAGAAACACAAGACATGAGCCATAAACAATTATGGAAACACAACTCATCCAAGCCATAAGATCCTTCAGTCCACATGATAGTCATTACTAGCCAGAATTAAATGAAAATTGATTTTATAACTCATTGTAATTGTCAAGATTCAAAACAAAATTATGAAACCATATACTTTCAGGGTAGAGCTCATAATTTTTAATACATTTGCGTATCATATTGAGTATTACCAAAAATTTGAGTCTGTCTCTCACACATTCAAATTTGACCTAATGTGAACAAATGTCATATAAAAAGATGTGTTGCAATAAGCCTTCGTACCTGTAAGACCATTGTAACTTTTCCAGATTTCCAACCAAGACATTCTTAAATTTCACAAGAAACAATGATATACAACAGACAAATTCAATAAGAGGTAGTGACAAATTCCCAAATCATGAAGTTTGTCCGTTGGCATCAAAACTCTGTAGAAAACGAAATGAAATGGCATTTGAATTTCATGTTGGAAGTCATGAAATTCAAATGAGACAAAAGGAAAGAATACAACATCAAGACCACTCTCAAAATGAATGTAAACCATACAAACAACAATATATAAATGATAACAATAAAGAAGATCATATATACATGCCAAACAATGAATTTTAAAATCTCATGTTGTAAATTAAGTTATTCATAAAAATACCAAAAACATGAGATGGTTGTTGGGCTGCCAAGACCTGGCTCTCTTGCAATCTTGACAACTTGATTCTTCAGTCCCCAGCTCCCCAAAATGATCCATAATTCTCCCTCCATTGTTTTTCATCTCCATATTTCTTCTTTTCTATTCTATGCTTGTTGTTCATGCAAAAAATGTGACTGTAAAAAAATCTCTCTATGGATATACAAATTTCCTCTATTTACCTATTTTCTTCTTACACTCATCCCCTAATTGATTGTACTTATCCCCATGCTCCCAATAACTATGGGATGTGACTTTTTACACCCATCCTCTTACAAGTATTCAATGATTGGGCTCTCATACACTCAAACAACGAAATAGAAGGTTCACTCAAAACATTAATAAAATTCAAGAATGTGGGATTGGGTTTATACACATGAATTTCCCCCTTGGAAACCTCTTAAAAACTCCCTTCTCTTGTGGAAAAATTATCCCCCATCTCTATCCATGTCCCCTAACAACTGGCATCACATTTTATTTATGAAAATTCAGAAATAAAATTTGCATATACATCGCTTATCCACATCCATACATTATATCTAGATTATGAATCAATTAAACTGGGTATTATAGCAGAGACGTTACATCCCCCCTCCCCTAAAATTGTTCATTGTCCTTGATGCACGACATTATTTTGAAATACATATACAATTTACATTATGATATTCATAAAAAAAAAAATTGCATTTTGTTTACCCTCCAACAACAATTCCAACCATAATCTCTTATTCCTCTCAACATGTTGACCCAAGGAATGCGCTCCATTCACTTCTCTTAGTCCATCATGTTGCACCAATATTTTATTAAGGGTTTCAACGCAAGTGACTAATAATTCTGAGCTGTGGTTCTGAAACTCTCGTTTCCCAAAAATGGAGTCTTGCATTTTTAGCTTCTGTTTTCTTCAAAATTGTCAAAATTTTGTGGGTATTCCTCCTGCATGGTTCCTTCATGATCCTATGTAATGTCTTCAGGACTGTAGCAGGTCCATTGGACCTCTACCAAACTGATTTGTTTGTTCCTGAGCACTTTGAATTTTTCGTCTAGGATGCACATTGGTTCCACCCATAAATCTCCTCTGTGTTCCACCTTCCATTTCAATCACGGAGGATTGATATTAAACTTTCTTGTTGTCCAAGGATGCATAAATACTTGGCATGTTTCCTCCCATGTATTCAACTATTTTAGCCTCCTAAATGTTATGAAAGTTCCTAATTCTTTCTCCCTTGCGAGGTAATTCCTTATATATGTGATTACCCTCACATACCCAACATTGTACATGTTGTTTCCTTGGCCTTTTCCCAAATGAATCTAGCATCCTCGAATCATTTTGGGTTTACTGTCCTTGTTGATTTTCTTGTGAGTTGTTCTTTAAATGGGGTGGATTAAGACCCTTCTGTCATTGATCCCTATTTCCTTTAATATGTTGGGTTGTTATATTATTTATAGTGAAATTCTAGTTGGGGTGGATCGAATAATAGTTGAAGTTGAAGAAATCAACAACAAGTCGAAGGTTGAGGTGTTTCGACAAGGTAAAGTCAAAGTCAAAGATATCAATAGAAGTCGAAGGTCAAGGTGGTTCGACCGGATAAATTCGAAGTCAAAGATATCGACAACAAGTTGAAGAGGCCAACTCACAAGAGGTCAAAAGGTGGGCGCATAACAATCGACCGAAGACCGAATGAAGGCCGAATGGTAATCCGACATGGTAGTAGACTGTAACAGAATCCTGAGATTCACGAGATTCGTATCCAATGATCTGTGTGGATCTATAACCATTTTTTCGCTCTTTTCTTTAGGGTTTTTCCTACTCTAAAGCCTATAAACAAGGCGTGTTGTAATTCTGTAAAAGGCTAATCAATAATCGTAGAATAGCCAATCTTTATAGGTTGTTGGTCATGCAGATGTAAGATGAATTGGCTACAGGGTTGTTCTTGTGTAAAGAAAGAAGGTATGATGTCAATTGTGTCTTAGGTGTAGACCAAGGTTAGGCATGTAACCTTTTATTCTATATGAATAAGACAACAAGAGAGAAATACGCTCAAGGAACGTTGGTTTTCCTGTTTGGGTTTCTAGGGTAAAATATTTGTGTATTGTGTGTTTTCTTTGTCATTTACTTTCTTGTTTAAATATTTCTTCCTCTCTTCTGCCAGGTTTTGTGTGGAAGTGTTCCTCATTTCCTGAGATGTGGTATCAGATATTGGTTTAACAACCTTGGATCTTAGCTAAACCCTAGGTTCAGTAAGAGTCGTAAGTCAACAACCTTTAAATATTGTGTTAAAGAATGGCGAGCAACTCAAGAATAGAGATTGAAAAATTCAATGGCCATAATTTTGAGCCTTGGAAGCTTAAAATTGAAGATCTCCTTGTAGATCGAGAAAAATGGGAAGTAGTCTGTCCAGGTACCATTCCAACAAGTATGTCGACGAAATAATGGGAGAAACTCGAGAGAAGGGAAAGGAGTACAATTCGACTTTGTCTTTCAAATTCGGTATTGTTGGATGTCTCAGGTGAATATTTTTCCAAGAAACTGTGGGACTAGTTGAGAATATTGTACCAGTCGAAATCCCTGGTAAATAAGTTGTTTCTCAAAAAAAAACTATATCTTTCAAGGATGAGTGAGGGAATTTTGGTGACAAAGCATTTAAATGCGTTTAATACCAATACAAGCCAGTTATCTTATGTGGATATTAAAATCACTGAGGAGGAGAAATGTGTTATCATATTATGTTCTTTTTCATACTATTGGGATGACTTAGTTATGGATATAGGGAGAAATTCAACCACATTAGTTCTAGAATACGTGGTTGCATCTATACTATCAGAATAAATGAGAAGGAAGAATATGGAGGGATTGACCAAAGATGCATTAGTGGTGATAGGTCGACCGATTGACAGAGATAAAGGAAAATTCTCCGGTAGAAAGTTTAAGTCGAAGGGTAGATTTAAATCCCCTGTTCAGTCGAAAAGAAGATGATGGAAATGCAGTAAATCTCGGCATTACAAAAGGGACTGCAAGTTGAAGGAAATGGAAGTCACTACATGATCTGACGAGAAGTAATCGATTGAAAGAAAGATGACTCCATATAAGGGAGGCGATGTGTACCTGTGGTTTACCAATACACAGATGGATCAATATGTTTGGTTGATCAACTTAGGAGCATCCTATCATATGACACCACATAGAGAATGGTTTTGCAAATATGAAGGATATGAAGGAGGAGATGTGTTCTTGGGGGATGACTCGAAAACTAAAATTGTCGGATGAGGAAGAGTTTGATTTATACTGCAGGATGGGAGGAGGATAAAACTGCCAGGTGTGCTACACATTCGGGGTTTTTAAATAAACTTGATATATGTCAACAAGATGAGTGATGTAGGGGTGCACACTCTATTTTAGAAGGATACGTGCAAGATGGTCGAAGGTGCGATGGAATTAATTAAAGGAGTTCGGATTGGAACCCCATATAAGTTATTAGGGAATTTCAACTCGACTGGATGCAAAAACATCAGTGTTCCTAAATTCAACTCTACTTCAACTCGACTCGACTTGACAAGTCATCGTAAAGTCAACTTGATCATGCTATGGCATGCGAGGATGGGACATATTGGAGAAAAAGTAATTTGAGCTATCCATAACAAAGGTATGGTTGAATGTTTTCCTGAATTTAATTTAGAAGTCGACTTTTGTGAAAATTGTGTATATGGAAAACAAAGTCATGTGAGGTTCCCATCTGGAGTGACAAGGGAAAATGGGATTCTAGAGTTGGTTCATAGTGATGTGTTTGTCTTTGTTTCAGTGCCTTCACTTGGTGGATCCCTATATTATGTATCCTTCATATATGATTTCTCCAGGAATACATGGATATATTTCTTTAGGAATAAAGCAAAGGTTTTCGAGAAATTCAAAGAATTTAAATCTCTTGTAGAAAAGCATACAAATAAGAAGATTAAGGTGTTGAGAACTGATATTGGTGGTGAATTCTGTGGAAATGAATTTTATCATTTCTTCAAGAAGTGTGGCATAGCATGCCAAAATACCACACCATATACCCCACAGTGAAATGGAGTTGCTGAGAGAATGAACATAACATTGATGGACAGGGCAAGGAGCATGCTCAGTGGTGCTAGGCTCACACAAGAATTCTAGGTGGAGGCATTTGACACTGCAAAATATCTAGTGAATATTTTTCCTTTGTCAATGCTATTTGACATGACTCCACATGAGGTATGGTCTGTTAAGAAGCCTTTGGTTTAACATATCGAAGTATTTGGCTGTGATGCATTTGTGCATGTTACCAAGGAAAAGAGGAGCAAGCTAGACAAGAAGGAAGCCAAGTGTATTTTCATTGGATACAATGAAGGAATGAAAGGATATAAGCTCTAGGATCCTGCATCAAGTAAAATTGTGTATAGTCGAGATGTGGTCTTCAAAGAAGTCAGAAGGAATTCTGAGCCTGAAGAAATGGTTCAAACAAAGAATAATCCAAAGAAGGTGTAGTTTGAACTGAGGAAGGAAGAAGATGATTTAGATGAGCTGATTGAATCATAAGAAGAGGTGGAACAACCGACTCCAGTTGTAAGGAGGTTAGAATGAGTAAGAAAACCAGTCAAAAGTTATAGTCAACCTGACTTTCATTCCACATTTGTGTTAGATTCCACCGACGATGTGCCCAAGTTGATCGGGGAGGTAGTCAACTCAACAAAGAAAAAAATCTGTAAGGATGCCATGGTCGAAGATATGGAATCATTGCACTCGAATGAGATGTGGGACCTAGTAGAATTACCTATTGGAATAATTATTTTCGGTAGAAAATGGGTATTCAAGAAGAAGATGAATGTAGCAGGTCAAGTTGATGAATTCAAAGCTCGACTAGTAGCAAAAGGATATTCTCAAGTCGAAGTAGTCGACTTCGGTGATATTTTTTCCCCTGTTGCAAAATTAACTTCCATTAGAGTACTAATGTCTCTAGCTACACCATTTGATCTGGAAATATAACATATGGATGTAAAGACAATGTTCCTACATGGGGACCTAGAAAAATTAATCTACATAAAACAACCCGAAGGATTTTTAGTAAAGGGAAAGACATATTTAGTGTGAAAACTAAAAATATCCCTTTACAGTCTAAAGAAATCACCAAGGATGTTTGATCATTGCATATATTCCAAATAAGTAGATGGGTGTTTCATATATGTAACATTGTATGTCGATGACATGTTGCTGATTGGAAACAACATGAACACAATAAAGGAGGTGAAGAAGAAACTATCCTCTAAGTTTGACATGAAAGATCTCGGTGCAATGAAATTGATCTTGGGAATGGAGATCAAGAGAGATCAAGCAAATAGAAATATCTGGTTGAACCAGAAGAAGTATATTGAAACAGTCTTGAAACGTTTCAACATGCAGGATTGCAAACCTGTGAAGGTGCCAATTCCTATGGGAGCAACACTAATTGTTGAATAGTGTCCAAGGACATATGAGGAAATAGAGGACATGGCACATGTTCCCTATGTAAGTGTTGTTGTTAGTCTAATGTATGTGATGGTTTGCACTCGACCAGACATTTCCCATGTAGTGGGAGTGTTGAGTAGATACTTGTCGACACCTGGGAAGGAGAACTGTACACTTGTCAAAAGAATATTCAGGTATTTTTGTGGCACAAAATATTATGCTATATGTTATCAAGGAAAACCTGGAGGTGACATTGAATTAAATGTACATGAATTTGTCAACGCCGAATGGGATAGAGATATGGATCGACGAAGGTCGACCAGTGGATATATTTTCAAGATGTTCGGTGGAGAAATCAATTGGATGAGTAAGGGACAGATGGTTGTAGCATTGTCAACAACAAAAGATGAATACATGGAAACCACTCATGGAAGAAAATAAACAATATGGCTACAAAGGCTCTATTCAGGAATCAAGTTTGAGAAGAAATATATGAAGATAAGTTGCGAGAGTCAAAGCACAATATTCATGGAAAAGAACCAAGATTATCATTCTAAGACTAAGCACATTGATGTACAATACCATTTTGTGAGAGACATGGTGAAAAGCAACAAGGTGTTGTTGGAGAAAGTAGACATGCTAGAAAACATAGTAGACTCTTTGACCAAGTCTATGACTGCTTTGAAGTTCTCTTGGTGCAGAGAGGCAATGGGAATTGTTGCTCTGGGTCTGTGAATGAGAGTTCAGAGATATGTCGGTTTCAGTAAATAAAAAAACAAGTGGGAGAATGTTGGGTTGTTATATTCTTTGCAGTGAAAGTCTAGTCAAGGTGGATGAACTGACAGTGGAAGTCGAATAAATCAACAACAATTCGAAGGTAGAGGTAGTTCAACTATGTAAATTCGAATTTGAATATATCGACAAAATTCGAAGGTCGAGGTGTTTCGACTGGGTAAATTCGAATTCGAAGATATAGACAACAAGTTGAAGAGGCCAACCAACAAGAGGTCGACAAGAGGACATGTGGAAACTGACTAAAGACCGAATGAAGGTCGAGTGGCAGTCCGACTTAGTAGACGATTGTAACATAATCCATAGGTTCATGGGATTTGTAGCCAATGATCTGTGTGGATTTGTAACTATTTTATGACACTTTTCTTAAGGCTTTTTCCTATTGTAAATCCTATAAATAAGGCATGTTGTAATGATTTAAAAGGCTAATCAATAATCGTAGAATATCCAATCTTTAGAGGTTGTTGGTCATGCAGATTTAAGTCGAATTGGACATAGGGTTTTTCTTGTGTAAATAAATAAGGTATGATATCGATTTGTATTAGGTATAGACCAAGGTTAGGAATGTAACCTTTTATTCTGAATGAATAAGACAACAAGAGAGCAAGATGCCCAAGGAATTTTGGTTTTCCCATTAGGTTTTCCAGGGTAAAATCTATGTTTACTATGTGTTTTCTTTGTCATTTAGTTTCTTGTTTAAATATTTCTTCCTCTCTTCTGCTTGGTTTAGTGTGGAAGTGTTCCTCATTTCCTAACATAATCTTGTCATTCCAAGATTTTTGGAAAACTAGCCTCCCTCTACTCTTCTCATAAATATGATTTTATCTCCTTAGGGACTTATCCAAAGTCTTGGGCTTATCATAGTGTATATTGTCACTTTATAAGGAAGGTAACCTACTTAGAAACCTTTGGATTTTTACTTTCTCATCCTTTATGAAGCCCACATACTTCAAAAACTCAAAGAATCTCTTCTCATATTCATCCATTTTCATGCTTCCCAACTTGAGTTCAAACAGTTCTTTCATCTTCCTTTCATAGTAATGCTCTGAAAAATATTTCTCTTTGAAATATCCTTTGAACTGCCTCCATGAGACTTTCTTCTCATCAAGGTGTTTGGATTTCTTGAGTTGATCCCACCACATGATTTCCTTTCCTTGCAAGTGGTAGGTTCAATTATTATTTCTACCCTGGAGGGGTAGTCATGCAAATGTAAATATTTATTCATTTCCAACAACCATGCTTCAACCTCTTCTCCCTTGTATGCTCACCATTGAAGGTTGGTGGCTTGATTTTTCCCAGTTCACCTTGCAAGATGTTTACCTCGGGCCTTCTCCTCTACCTCCTGACAAGAGACTCACTTGGGTTGTTCGTTGGCCCTAAACTTGCATGATCTCTCCTAGTGGATTGCCTTAGAGAATGATGGCTCCTGGTCATGCTTCTTGACTTCCTGCCACTCCCATAATCATCCCTTATACTATGGAATATTGATGCTACCACTTGTATAGCACTAGCTTCTTGCTTTGAACCAGAGTCTTAGTTGACTTTCCTTTGCAACATATTTAGACTTTGAAGTATCTCTTCCTAATATTTCATCACCCTTTCATTATCTTCCCTATAGCTTTGCACTTCCCTCTACATGCTTCTTATATTTACAACCCACTCCACAGGATCTTTCCTACCTCTTCTTCCATTGTAATTTGTCTTAGAATTTCCCATGTTTCCACCCATCCTTTTGAGTTCTTTTTCATATCCATAAAACCTTTGGGCATCCTCCATGACTATAGTTCTCATAGAGGAACCAAAATACCCTATTGAACCTCTAAATTATACAAGGAAATGTGCATGAAACAAGATTTATGTTAGACAAAATATATATAATAAAATTTTTAAGAGAGCACAAGTTGTATGCTAATCTAAGTAAGTGAATCTTTTATCAAAATAAGATTTACTAATTGGGGCATATTATTTCAGGCAATGGGATGGAAATTGATCTCGAGAAGATAGAGGCCATTAGAGGATGGCCAACACAAATAAATGTGTCCAAGGTCATATCGTTCATGAGTCTTTCTAGTTATTATTGAAGGTTGATAAAAGGTTTTTCAAACATTGCAAGACAAATCACTTGTTTGTAAAAGAAGGGAGTGAAATTTGAAAGGACTTTTGAGTGTGAAGAGATATTTCAACACCTAAAATAAATTTTGACCAGTGCATCAATATTGAATATTGTAAATCTTGATGAAGGCTTTGTTGTGTGTATGGATACATGTAATGAAGGGCTCGATGTAGGCTTCACATAAAAGGATCACGTGGTATGCTATGTGTCCCAAAAATTAAAAGAGCATGAGAGGAATTATGTTACACATGACTTGGAATTAGCATCCATTTTTCATGCGCTAAAAATGTGGAGACATTATCTCATGTGGAGGAAATTTGAGCTAAGGATAGACCACTGTGGTCTGCAATATAGTTTTGGACAACCCACATTAAATTCCAAACAAACTAGATGGATCAAATTTCTTAGTGAATATGACTTTGAATTAAGCACATCAAAGACAAGGAGAATCAAGTGACGGATGCACTCAAAATGAGAGTGCATGAGATGAATTTTTCATGCATATTGCAGCCATCAATATGTATAGGACTGATCTGAAATATAAAAAATTGAAGTAGTAAAATCAAATCAACACTATTTGCAAATAAAAGAAACATTACAACAAGTCAATTTACGACATAAATTTAAATATTTTGTGCTGCAAGAGGATAAAATCCTCCTGTACAGAGACAAGGTATATGTGCCAAATTCCAGAGAGATGAAAAATGTAGTTATGAGATAAATGCACAATGTGCCATATGCTGGACACCCAGGATATCATAAATCAATTGTAGTTGTAAGAAGCCAAAAATTTTGTCCGAGATTGAAGAAATAGGTGGTCGATTATATCGTCAGGTGCTTAGAATGTCAAAAGGTAAAGGTTCAACATAGACATCCAGTTGAACTTCTATAGCCATTTCCCACTCCTGAGTGGAAGTGGGAAGTGGTTATAGTTTATGTTATTACAAAGCTACCCATAAGAGTGAAGAAACATGATTCCATCATGGTAATGGTGGATAAATTGACTAATTATGCACAATTTATTCTAGTAAAGACTACACAAAAGGCATCAAATATTGCAGACATCTACAAGAAATAAGTTTCCAAGCTACATGGAGTTTCCGAGACAATATTTTCAAAAAAATATCTGATATGATATTTAGACACTTAGGAGTTAGTTAAGATCAACTTGGTCTAATGTGTCATTAGGTAAAAATGTGTTTATTTATCATGTATCAATATGCATTTGTAGTTTGGTAATACGAAAATCATGATATATTCCTGACATAGAGTAATATGATGACTCATATTATCCTTGATCTTAACGACTACATTGTTCTGTGGCGTAACACCCAATTAGGGCATGATCTTTATTTAAATATAATGAAGGGTCATTTGTCGATGAACGATTGCGAGAGACTCTCTTATAACTCTCTTGGAATTTTTGTCTTTGCATTAATAAATTGCACCAAGTGGCCACATTGGTTGGGGTTGTGGATGTTTCCCCACATGGGTTTTACCACTTAAAAAATCAATGTGTTGATCTTTGATTTGGTTGTGTGAATGGTTACTAAAGGTGTTCAGCCTCTGTTGGAATACCTGTGTTGTCAAACATCGTATCAGAGTGCATTTGGAGACTCACTCCCATTATAGATCAAGATCTTGAAGTCATGTTGTTGCATCTCATTTTTTTGCTATTTATATACATTTTTGGGCCAAGAGGACCATTCCATTGCATCCAAAGAACTTTTGTTAGCTAGAAACTCTTTTTGTTTCACTCGAAAAAGTTTTAGTTTACCCAATATACAACCATTTCAGTAAGATCTGTAGGTATAAAGCCTGAATACACCCTTTTAAATTTTTACACGGATAATATTTTTATTTATTTATTTATTTCTAGGTTGATACTCTTTTCGATCTGTGTATGTTCTTTTCCACACGCTCTATGTGATCTCAACAAATCATAAACAAAGAGAAAAGTGTTTTCTCGTCTGTGTATGCTTTTTGTCGTGTGCTTGTGTGATCTCAATAAATTAGAAACAAAGGGAAAACCTACATTTTTGGGGTAAGATAACCAGGATCTAACCCTTGTTGTTGTCGAGAAGAAATTATTATTATCATTATTTTTTTTTATGTGGACACATGAAAATAGTTTTTTTTTAGCATGCACTCCAAGGTCGTCTCCCACAACAACAACAACAACAACCCCAATCCTCCTTCTTAAGATTATAATGTGTTTTTCACTAGCTCACTTGGTTAAAAGTTGCTTTATTAAGTAAGAGGTTTTGAGTTCAAGTCTCTTTCTTGTTACTTTTTTTGAAAATTTTCATGCATTCATTATAAAGTGCATTTTACTTGATTATAAAAGTGAATCACTACAACCTATTTTTTCGAGAAATTTCCATCCAGACCATTAGTTTTAGATTTTAAATCCATATTATCTACACATTTAATATGGCTTCTCCCAGTGATATTATTCTTATCAGTGCCAAATACCTCTCATGGAAATCACATATGGAAGATGTATTAAGAAGTAAAGGATTGTACCCGATCACCTTGGGAAAAGAACTAGAACCCACTGATGATGAAAATAAAGTCAAATGGGATTATAAGAGTGACAAAACACATGAACTAACTAGAATGTCCATCTCTCCTAATTTAAGGTTTCACCTTCAAGGAATTCATGGCCAAGATAAATCTTGTGAGAAGCTTGAAACTATGTTTGGTAAAAACAATATTATTCGAGCCCAGCAATTAGAAAATAAATGAATAAATTTAAGTCCTAATGATTTTCCTTTCATTGAATATTATTTATCTAAGTTCAAAACACTTAGACTTTTATGCGTAGACTTCAAAATAAATATGAAGGAAGACTGATGCATTTTTATTATTCTTTCTAAGCTTGGTACTACATATTTTGTGTTTGTATATACCTTTTATGCCACTATATAAGATCTAGGGAGTGCTTACCAAAATTCATGTCTTGATTCTTTTTGTGATGCTCTTATTTGAGAGAAAGATAATCTTGTGAAACTTGGATTGATTATCATTGCAGGTACACCCAAAAAATTCTTAGTGCCCCAGAAAAAAGATAAATCCAAGAATCCCGAGAAGCAACATCCTCACCACAACAACAAGCAAAACAAGGGTCCTAAACTATCTCTAACAACTTCTGCTCCTAATATTGAAAAATGAGCAAAATCCAAAAATAAGAAGACTAACAGACATTACAACATTTGTGGGAAATATGGTCATGTGGAGTCCAAATGTTTTAAAAAGATGGAAGCCTTAGAAGAAACGATGAAGAAGCACAACATGAATATTGATTCTTCTTCTTCTTCTTCTCATGGACATGCACTCTCTTCTTCTGGTTTCTCCTTCAATGCAATTTCTAATTCATCTTCTGATGAGTGGCTTAATGATTACGGGGAATCTTCTAATATGGCTAAGGATAAAACCATCTTTTTTCTCTTAATGAATGTAACACCAAGAAAATATTTGTTGGTGATGATAGATCTCTTAGTGTTGTAGAGTCTAGAATATTTTAGGTAGATAATGGTCATTTCAATGATGTATTATGTATTCAAAGTCTTTCCTACAACCTTATTCCAGTGTATCGGATCACTCATTCAAGTGAAGGTAAAATTGTATAGTTTTTCTAACACGCCCAACCCCCTAAACCCTACTTAGTCTAGAGGGATGTCAAACATTCCTCCCACTACAAATGAAATATTGGGTCTTAACACCATGGGTAGAAACCAACTTGCATGGAGCATTCCTTTGGGTCTGTATGTAGTCTAAAATGGTCCATGGTCTGATGGTATTTTCCCTTCTCCAAGTCCTCTATCCTACATGGTTTTCACATGGAATCCTCCACATCATCTGCGCTGAAGAAAATGTTGATGTGTATGTTAGCGTGGAATTTACATGTCATTGGATGTATCACACTCCTATAGCAATCGTTTTGTAGAATGCATCTATGTGATCCAAGAGATAAACTCTCCTGGATGAACGACTCTAAATCACTCGACTCGATTAGATCAACGAATGGTAGTGGTTCAAAATCCATTTCGTTAGAAAGACAGGTTGTACAACCCCAACCATCACCTTTGATCCATTATTTATGATAGCCTCACTTCTGATAGATCCAACGGTTAGGAACTAATAAAACAATGGTATCGATTCACTTGAAACCTTCATACCACGCGATGGCTAATGACCTCACTTATTCTCCTCCAATCACTCGACAGGTGGGCTCTACAAATGATATCTCATTGGACTGAATCCTCAGTAGATCAATGGTTCTCTTCCACTTGGATTCTCTCTTTCGGTAAATACCCCTTTCCACAACCTCATGGTTCTCCCAAGAAATCTCTTTCCGAACTTGAATCTTTTGATGGATTCGATGATCATTGGATCCTCACATATAATGGTCATAGATCTCTCGGATATCAGATCCTCACGATGGATAATTGGCCCTATGAATCTAGCATGGTTCTCTATCAACTAGTTTCTTGTCTAAGTCAATGAATTAGATCTCATCAGCCAAGTCACCAACAAATCTATAGCTCTAGTCCTCTCATAATTTCACCTTCAGGTTTCAGTCATCAAAAATTTATTCCGCTCGTTCTTCGTGGATATTTCTGAATGCCAAAACGCCAACAAGCTTATGAGGATAGTTATGACAATATCTATGGTTCTGATCTCATCAACTGACCCTCCTAGTAGATTGATAGTTCTCGGTTTTGATCGGAAAAACCACAGTGTAGTCAATAGATTGTCGACGTTTTGGATCCATATCAGGATCCATCTTCAGGACAAAGAGCCTGGGTTTTAAGAGAAAGAGAAGAGTTGGTATAAATACTCTTTGTCCTGAAGATGGATCCTAATATGGATCCAAAACGTCGACAATCTATTGACTACACTGTGGTTTTTCCGATCAAAACCGAAAATCCCACCCACAACAATCTCACTCAGTTGATAGTTCTCGTCAGCTCAAAAATTTCTTATCGGAAATTTCACCTTGGAATCACTTTAAAATTTAACCGAAAGGCTCCCCTTCTGAAATGGTTTATCCAAAGCATAGGTCTCAGATGAATGATCATGATCAATCCTTCACTTTGAATAAATGGTTGAGGTTTCTTCGGGGTTTAAACAAGGGTTTCAACAGGGTTAAGGGGTGTTTCAAGGCATTTCATCCCATATCCTTCTTGGTATTGTTTGCAATATTTTGTTAAGACCTAATATTGGCTCATTACCCCTTAATTGGGGCATATTATATTAGTAATGTTATTTTATTTATGTCGGCTTTAGGCCATTAGTTGTAATTATACCTCCTAGTCTCCTATATATACCAAGGAGACATTTTCA